>JARFIY010000122.1:3170000-3762500 GCA_036346155.1 Sinelater perroti
ATTGATAAAAAAACAATCGAGTGTCATTTTGACCAGTTGGTCTAATTAAGGAATTAGATAACGAATCAGAAAGGCAAACATACTTTAGGTTCTTAAAAATCAATAGAAAATCTCTCTAGAGGTGTCAACCACCTTTATCCAACCCTAAGTAAATCTATCAAATACACTCGCTATCATTCGTAGCTCACGACCTTCCATCAAGTTCCTGGATGTTTGAATGGATGGGCATTAGAATGCATCCATGTTCGTGCAATGCAGAAATTTCTAATTTATTTGTACAACAAAATGGCAGCCGCATTGTTTTCTAGACGGAAGCTGTCCATCACGCCGTGCGGCTTGAATGGCAATGGGCAGTTGATGTTACGCCGGCACCATGCGACATGGATGACGCGTTACGGTACCCATCGTCGGGAGCTCCCTGCCCAGCGCCTAATAATACCGGGAGGAGCGCGAAATTCCTGGGCGGGTCGGCTTTTTTAAATTCTCCCTAGCCACATGTCGGCGGCCGGAGTCGCTGAACCCGCCGTTTTTATTTTCGTACCCTTTATCGCGCTATCGGAAAAACTGCAGTAGAAAGCCGCGCTGGGTATAAATAGGAGTAGCCGGTACGTGAGCCACTGGCGGGCCCGTAACGGTTCTGCATGTACCGAGCGCGGTTCGTTTCGAAACGCAACATGCAAAAACGCGAAACATGTTAATAATAAGTGGGACAGGCAGGGGAAGGTTAGGAGTCAGAGGAAGCAGACACGGCGTTGAGTAATGGCAATCAACTTTTTGCTCAATAATTGCTTAAAACGCGAGCATTGTATGACCAATGCGCTATTATGCCGAGTTGCATTATCTGCGTTGTATGAATAATCGCGAATGATGGGTTTAAACGTAGCTCGGCGGCGTTTGCTTTTTATAAGAAAGTGCGAGTTGAGTTATTACCTTCCTTCCGGTTGTAATGCATGTCAAGATAGGGATCGAAATTAATTTTCAGTGCATACGATGCAGGAGCATAAATAGTCGATTTGCCAATACAAATTGGGGAAAATTGTAAAGGATGAGCAATACAAGCGGAGTACAAAAAAACAAAATAAAATTTCATTTTGTGATTATAACTCCGGCACCTTAAGACATAAACTAACATGAACAAAAAAAAAGTATTTTAAACAGAAAGATGGTGATTATCACAACGCTAGTCATTCCTCCATTACACTGAGCCTCTAATGGAAGAGGTGGGGTTTGAACTTTACTGGATTTTAGAACACACCTGATAGACAAATTGAATACCAAACGACTAAGAATATTACCATGCGTACTGTGGTGTGATATCGAATACAACGATATTAATACAAGATTAGCATTTCAAGTATTTCATTTTACTTAATAATAGGAGGAATAACGTACTCTTAAAAAGTTGTGTTACTCGTTTTTGGGACGATGTTTGACCACATGTGTACTCTTTCAGACTTTCAATACCATGTTCAATAACTGTAATTTGTAATTTTAAATTCCGAAAGTCAAAACAAAATATATAAAACTAGAAACTAAGAGGCTAAATAATCAAAACTGAAATTTCTTTTTACGCGCCGTGAGTTGAGCGTTGCAAGTAGGAATGTCCAAAAGAGATGTCCTCCACAGTATCAGATCAATAGGTATCCTTGTCCGTTACGCAACGGATCAAGTTTCTCACGACAGGAGGCGCAAAACTGTTACAGATTTTGAAAAGATCTAAGCACAGTTTGGGATAACACCTTTGAGACCTTTAGGAGTATGCGAAGCAATCGAAAAGATGGATCACTGATATCGCTCTAGAACCGAGGATGACTATCGATTAACGGTTGCTGAAACTGCTTTTCAGATTGGGATAAATGGTAATGATCAGACTATCCGCAACATTATCCTGCTTCACAATAACGCCCAGCCTCATGAAACTGTCTAAACTCGACAAAACTTTGAACATTTATTCTGATGTACATTGGAGCACCTTTTGTAGTCCAGATGTATCGTCCTGTGGTTATTATTTGTTTGTAACGCTAAAAAAAGCACTTAAAGGACAAAGATTTGACGACAGTGTTGTTATTGAAGTACGCGATTGGTTAATTAGAAAAGTATTTGGGTTTTAATCGTTTAAGGCAAAATTTGTTGCTAAGAAAGCGCTAAAATGCACACAAACTACCCAATGAAGTTTGAAAAGTCGTAAATAGTCAAAAAGACTAAATTTTCCACACTATCTTGGTCTAGAACAGCTGAAGATTGTAGAGTAACAAGTTTTTCAAAAAATGTAAATGGAAGAAGGTTCTCTGTATATATTAAAAATTTATAAATAAGGAGTAAATTAAAAAATAGAAATTTATTCTAGTACACCTGTACTAACTTTCTCAACTACTTCATTGAATTTGTGTAGTTCTGAAGCCGTTCAGTGGAGCAATTGTTAATCTATTTATTTGGCCATGAAATTTTTCAATCGTTAACAATTGAGTTGCTTCTTATCTATCCAAATCTTTTAGTTTGTTTTGATTTTATGCTTTGATATACTTGTATTCATTAAATTTATTTTTACTTTTTTGTATATTTTCTACATTTTTTCTTCTCTTTCTATCCTCATTTAAGTGTCATCTTTAAGACTTCCAAATTTTATTATTAAAAACTTGAAACTAAAAATTTTATTACTAAAATAAACAACTTGGTAGACTAAGCCATTAACTAGTAAGAATATTCAGGACCTTCAAAGATCCATAGCCAAGCAAATTAAGTCATGCTTCAACAGTACCCATTTTGAAGTTTTGCTTTTCTGTATTTATCTGTATTTACAAGAATGTGTGTACTGCTCTAGATTGTAAAAATATAGGGACCCTTTCCGATCTCGTAAAGTGAACTTGAAAAATTTACGATAAGCAGAAATACTGAAAATGATTCCACGCTATATAATGCCAGGATTGTGGAAGTTACATTTAACCAGTTTGGTGAAAATTTTTGTTGTTTTACTCATACATAATTATGTTTGTCTATTATTAAATGTGAAAAATTAGTCAACATAATTTTAATTTATACTTTAACCCTTTGCCATTTTTTATATTCATTTGGTCACTGTCCTTTTTCTTGAGGTTATTTTTTCCAGTCATTTTTATCTTTTGTTTGGTATTTTCTTCTCGTTTGAGATTTTTGCACTTTTTAAGAAAGATGTTTTGGTCTTACTTCTTTCTTCTCACTCTTAAACCTTGGCAAGTCGTTTCCTGCTCCTTTATTTGTATTCCCAATAATTTTTGCCTTGCTCTTTATTAACTTTATCCATGTTCATCTTAACTTAAGCAGGCCTTCCTCTTTGTCTATCTTTCAGAATTTTCCGTTTTGTAATCTTTTTAGTTCCTTTGTCCTCTTTCATCATTTTAATAGAACTAAACCACTTTATCTTTTGTGCTTTTATTGATTTAGTTATATTTTTGTATTGTATAAACTCGTCTACGTGGAGTTTTAGATGTCGGACGGCGCGGACGCGAATGTTATAGCAGGTGGCGATATATAAACACTGTATACGGGCTATACCACACCAAATGAAATTCGTAAATTTCAACGCGACGTAAAATGTGCATATAAAACAAAGCGGATTTAGTGGCGAAAAGTTAAGAAAAAAGAGGAAAACAAAGGGTTTGTGTGCAGTGTTCTGAGATTTTACGTGTACAATGCAGTGAATAAACCTAGAGCGGACGACAACGAAGGGGCGGCGAAAGTGTGATAAGCGAGCGGTGCAAGTGCGGATAGCGATAAAGGTCGCGGTCAACGGAGTTCAGAGGAAAGATAAACAAATAAACAAATAAGCGTGCTATAAAACTTGAACAAATTTTAAGGGATCACATTTAAGAGCTAACTGGATGGAAAACACAAACAAAAGGGAACGGGAGTTAAATAGCAGCACAGAATTGGACCAAGAACTCTGTAGAGAAAGCAAGAGAAAAACATTAACAAATCCCCTGTTAAAAATCACAGGATCAGCGAATACCAAAATGTCGGAAATAAGTGAGCTGAAAATAATGTTTGAAGAGATGATGAAGGAAATAAAGGAAAACACGAAAGCTAACAAGGAGCTTAGAGAGGAGTTCAAGAAGAAGGAGAGAGTGGGAGCTGGAAAAAGGCTACCTAATCAAAAGAATAGAAAAGCTGGAAGGAAAACTAGAGACAACAGAAAAGAATAGAAGGAAATGCAATATTGTAATAAAAGGGTTGAATTCAAAGGACAGAATAAGAAACAAGTCGTGATGGAGTTCCTCGAAGAAAAATTACAAGTGGAGGCCAAAGTAAAAATGTACATACCATAAAGCCAGCACTAACAGTTGTGGAGATGGATTCTTGGAATGAAAAACAGGAAGTAATGCAAAACAAGAAATCTTTGAAAGGAACAAGAATATACATGAAATCAACACAGGACAGAGAAGAATACAAGCAAATAGGAAAATAGCAAGAAAAGAGCAGAAGGAAAAGAGGTAAAAACTGGATACCAGAAGATAATAATAGACGGAACTTGCTACAAGTGGAGCGAAGGAGAACAAAGAGTCATAGAAGAGATTCCCTCCTCAAAAAACTAAGCACCCAGAAAATAAAAAAACAGACACAAAAGATGACGAACAGAGCAAAGGACACGGACACGAGTAGAGAAACGAAACAAAAAAGAGGAAAACAGGAGTATATAAAAATAGGAACATGGAACATCAGAAGTATAAATGGAAAGGAGGAGGAACTCATACAAGAAATGGAGAAACAAAAGGTGGATTTTATGGGAATAACAGAGACAAAGAAGAAAGGGCAAGGACATACGAGACTACACAAAGGATATTGGATGCTTTGGTCAGGAATAGAAAAATCTGAAAGAGCACAAGCGGGAGTGGGTTTAGTGGTACACCCTGGCAAAATGGAAACAGTAATAAATGAAAGGTATGTAAATGAAAGAATAATGGGAGTAGAAGACAAACTAGGAGAAAAAGAAGAAACATGGCAAATGATTGTGGCGTACGGACCTGATGAAGACGAGAAAGTGGAAATAAAAAACCAGTTCTTTGAGGAACTACAAAAAATAATAGATACGAAAGGAAACAATATTATAATTATGGGGGACCTAAATGGAAGCGTAGGAAAGGATAATAGAGGCATAGAGAGAATTTTAGGAAGACAAGGAGAGCACAAAAGAAATAGAAACGGTACAAAAATTGTAGAGTTCTGCGTGGCAAATGATTTAGTAATAACGAACACAAAGTTCGTACATAAAGACATACACAAATACACAAGAGTGCAACACAGCAGAAACGAGAAATCAATTATAGACTATTTTCTAGTGAACGGGGAGAATTGGCGAAAAATCAAAGATGTTAAGGTGAAGAGAGGACCGGAAATAGGCAGCGACCACTACTTACTCCAAATGGATATGAGGGTGAGCCAAAAACAAGCGACAGAGAAACATAGAAAAATAACTAAGGAGAAAATTAAAAGCCACATGTTACAAGAAGGACACATCAGGAAGAAATACCAAGACAACAATACGAGACAAAAAATATCAGACCAAATATAGAAGATAAATGGAAAACGATAAAACAATGCATGATAAAAGCAGCGCGCAAATGTTGCGGAGTGACAAAGGTAACTAACACGGACTTTAAAAGAACGGCATGGTGGACAACTGACATAAAAACACTGGTAAAAAAGAAAAAAGAATGCTTTCGCAAATATCTACAAACAAAATTGGAAGAGGACTACAATCTATGCAAAGAGAAAAGAACGCGGGTAAAAAATAAGGTGAAGGAAGCAAAACAGAAAGCGTGGGAAGAATTCGGAAACAAAATGAAAAAAGAATTTGACGACAACCAGAAACTATTTTACGGAACTTTGAAGCAACTGAGAAAAAAGAAAACTACACCCACAAAAAACATCAAGGATAAACAGGGAAATGTACTGACAAATGAAAACGATATTATGGAAAGATGGAAACAATATTTCGAAGATTTGTTGGCAGCAGGAGAAGAACAGAGAGGATTGGAAAAAGAAGAGGAGAGAAAATACCGACTTTGAAAAGATACGAACTCAACAGAGGAAGATAGCGCAGAAGGCAAAATAACAAAACAAGAATTGGATAGAGCAATAAGGAAACTCAAACTAGCAAAAGCCCCAGGCATAGATGAAATTACCCCAGAGATGGTAAAATACATAGGAGAAACAGGCAAGGAAAGGTTACTAGAACTATACAACGACATCTTAGTAGCAGGAAAAGTACCGAAGGAATGGAAAATAGGAATCATAATACCCATATATAAGAAGGGAGACCGAAGAGAATGCTGTAATTACAGAGGAATTTCCTTACTAAGCATCCCAGGGAAGGTATTCGCAAGGATTCTAGAAACTAGACTCAGAGACAAACTAGATAAGACAATAGAAGACACCCAGAGAGGGTTTAGAGAAGGACGGGGGGTACAAGACCACATATTTACAATCAGACAGCTAAGTGAAAAGGTCATAGAGAAAGGGGAAGAAATACATCTCTGTTTTATAGATCTGGAAAAAGCCTTCGACAGAATAGAAAGAGAGACAATATGGCAGTGTCTAGAAAAAGTGCACTAAAATTACAGAGAAGTACCAGCCATCAAAGCACTATACGAAAATAGCGGAAACATAATAAGAACGAGACACGAGCAGTCGGAGGAATTTAAGACCAATATAGACCTAAGACAGGGATGTGTACTCAGCCCGCTGCTGTTTAATTTAGTATTAGATGAGGCAATAAACGAATGCAAGAAAAAAACAAGAAGATACCATGTAGGAAGCTGGAATATGGAAAAAATCTACATATCAGAATTACTTTTCGCTGATGATATGGTTATATTCGGAAAAAGTGAGAAAGACCTACAAGAAAATATCAATGTATACAACTTAGAACTAAAAAAGAAAAATGAAGATAAACGGAGATAAAACCAAAACAATGGTAATAGCACCAGACAGAGAAGACATCGTCTAGATATATTTATATATATATATATTTTTATATATATATATATAAGAGAGAGAGAGAAGAAAATTGGAACAAGTAGAGAAGTTCAAATACCTAGGTGTATGGATACAGGAAAATGGAAAACTCGATGACGAGATAAATGAAAGAGTAGGAATTACAGGACGACTATTTAACTACATAAAGTCCTCTTTTCTAGGATAAAAGGAAGTACCAAATGACGCAAAAGTAAAAGTATTCAAAAAAGTTGTAACACCAATACTCATCTATGGCAGTGAATCATGGACAACAGTGAATAAACATAGGAGCAGGGTCGAAAGTACGGAGATGAGATTCCTGCGTAAAATAGAGGGCAAAACAAAGAGAGACCACATCAGGAGCACAACATTTAGAGAAAATTTAAAAACTAAAGCGGTAGCGGTATCAGTGCAAGAGAGACAGTTAGGGTGGTTGGGACATATAATAAGAATGGACAAAAACAGAACAGTGAAAAAAGTGTTTGAAGCAAGACCAAAAGGGAAAAATAGGATAGGAAGACCGAGAAAAACATGGAAGGAGGAACTAAAAGAGGCAGCAGAATCAAGAAACATAAAGTGGGAAGAAATTCGCACAACAGCAAAGGATAGAAAAAAGTGGAGAGAACTGTGCAAGACAAGCCCGAATCCATAAAGCACAACTCAGCTCAATAGCCTTACACCGAAAGGTAGAAAGGTTTTGGATTAAGTACGTATAAACTCGTCTAGCTAAAGTTATATTTATTCCTTCATAACATTCCTTCTACTTTTTCGGCAAGAACCGTCTTTTAAATTTTAAAATATTTGTGTTATTTTGACAAACACATTTTGGTAAATGTTAATTGTCTTATAATGTTCATATAGTTTAAGTATTGAAAGTGGGACAGCTCCTCGACTCTAACCTGCTGAGTTTACATTCTGTTAAATTTACGGGTGTTTGAGTAGTCTTGGTTTAAGTATTAAGATATAAGGTAGAATATATTAGCCGTAGCGTTAATAGTGCAATAAAAATACTTAAGCATATCTTCGGCGAGTTACAGGTTCTGTGCATACCTACTCCCAAGAGTGTGATATTATCTAACATGCAATTGAGAAATACCGCTTTACCGTTGGAAAAAGCGGAAACCTACTCATTTACATAGATAATAACATTTATTTCCCGTGTGGTAATTAGAGGATAAAACTAATTATTTTTACATATACGAGGGTATGTTCAAAAATTAACCGAGATTTTGAATTGCGCAGCAGCCGAGCGCTTTAGAGATATACCTTTATTATAATCTAACGAATAACCTGCATTTTTGGGGTTGCTGACTCATTAGTTCCTGCGATATTTTTTCCTGGGCTAGATGTAGTCTATGTGGCTTGCTGATTTTCGTGATGAATATTTACGGGGGCAGAGTTGCAATGTGAAATATTGCCTAAAACTTGGAACAACGTTCACGGAAACTTACCAAATGTTGAAAGAAGTTTATAGTTATGCTATACTTAGAATTATGAATGGTTTGCCAGATTTAAAGGTGTTAATCCTCGCTCTTCGAGGCCATCAACGTTGACAGACGACTCTCTTATTGAAAAAATCAACGCTTTGGTTTGTTCAAATCGTTGTAACAAAGCAGTGTGCCGTTTTCACTGAGTCGCGCTATAACAATTTTAACAATAAAATTAGAGATACACCGACTCACTCCTCTGCTTTGCTACCAACTTTTTTAAAAATTAAAATCAGTATTGAAAGGGAGGTGTTGTGGTTATTCAGGACATTTTGTATAGGCTTTGAAAGACATCCAAAAACGGCTTATGAGGACTAGTCAAGAAATGACAACATCATTGAGGATAGAGTGCATCAGTCGGGAGGATTATTATACTTCGAATGTGATAAGAAGTGATAATCCATAGGTGAGCCCAAAAATTAGAAAAATAAAATGAGGTTACTTTTATATGTAATTCTAATTATATGGGTGATGCCAAGAAATAATGCAATGGTAAAAAAGTCGGGTTGCATTCCGAAGGTCATTTGTTTGATTTTTTCGTAGTTTAGGATCCAATACTACTCATAGTGAAAATACCACTACCTTACTTTTTAAGATGAGCTTTCGGTTATGATCACCTTGACTGTTATTTTGTCTTTGTCTTCTATTTATATTTAAGAGATTAATCTGTTTATTAGAAATTTATTAAGCCATTGTTCAGACATGTTTAATATCAGCTTATGTCTTCATGGAGCTTTCATCGATGTATTATTAAGTACAGACTTTCAATCAGGAGTTTCTTCTTTCTTATGCTCATTTATTTTATTGTATATTTGTATGCTTCCCCTCTTTTTTAGTTTTAATAATTTCAGTATTGTCATGCGTTTTGGTGCGTTTGTAACTTTTGTTATATTTTTCATCCCTCCTTATTTACATGACTCCTTGACATTTTGCTAATTTTTCATCAGTTCAAATCAAACTCTAGTAATTATTGTTATTATATTTTTTCTTTACGAGTTTTAATTTTGTTCAGTTACATTCTTATATTTTGTTCCTTTAATAGCGGGCTCCCGAATCTTCACATTTCTTACTGGATCTAATTATATAGAAACGATCTTGTATTGCAAGTTATAAAATTTTGGCTGTCGAAATCTTCTTACTGTTATTTCAAATAAAAACTATCAAGAATGAGTTCTTACAAGACATTTCCGGTCGATTCTCCCCCAATCGAATTTTTTACCGTTATCAGTTTCCGAAAGGCGACTGCAGCGCGTGGGCTCGCCCTAATCGTTACCCTTACGTTCAAAAGCTTTAAATTTACGAGTACACGTCGCAGCTTAACGGTATACGACCTAGAAAGGGTTCGATATTATCTAGCCGACCTTCGCCTGCTTATATTATATCAGCCAACTTTTAATCTCCCGCCGCCACTTCCGAAACTCCGAACCGTAAACTCCGCATAATGGGTTTCGGCTCGAAATCGACTATTCTGAGGCCCCGCGATCAGAACGGCACGGGAGAAATCGCTAACGCAATTCGGTAAATGGGCAACCTTGAAACTTAATAAGCCGCTTGTTCGTAAAATTTCCTGGCACATTTCTAATTGTGATTTCAGTTTCGTTATAGTCACTCACCATGAAGTTGCAGCGAATAAATTGTATGAGCCTAATGGGGAACTTTTGTACCTTAGAGTGCAGCGTGACTCACGGTTGCCAACGGTGTTAACGCCACGCGCTGAAAATGAGAGTAGGTCTGTCGACATCACACGCGGCGTGTCTAGATTGGCCTATAATTCAATGTTCATTTTAAATACTAAAACATGTCACTTATACGAATGAAGAAATCGTTAGTTCCAAGTTAACACCCTCATATGAATTTTTTAGGTAACTAAGTATTTCTGAATATTCTTTGGCCAAGCATATTTTTGATTTGTTGCAATAACTTACTGCTGAAAGCCAAAACTTACTGCTGAAAGGCAAAAAACGATTTTTTCAGGCTCTATAATCTCAAATATTCTTAATAATTTTTATATCAGGTGGATAATATATTACCAACTGATTTGAATTTTCTATCATTATGAATGAACGCATTCTTGGAAGTTGTGATTTGAAGATTATCTAAAAACACAAAGAAAATTAATTATAGAGCATCTTTCTATGTAAGTCAAAACTTTAATCCAAAATAATTCATCAATTATTACTACTTTATGAAAATTAAGGCAAGATTTTGATCGTGTTAATGTGTTAGGTTTGGCCGTGCTCGTACTGCTCGTATCAGACGATTTCAGCACCTCTACCGGACGTTGTTTTCAATGAACGAGCATTCGCCAAAAATTATTGCGGGCCAAATTAAACAAAGACTTGCACAAGGTACGGTTAACTCAAGAATTTCAGAGAATATCAAAAACGTCGTCAGTACAGTGTCTAAAGTGAGAGTTTTTTGAAAAACATAATGCACCATGAGGGTCATTTTGACATATTTGGATATGGTGGTAAGCAAAACTGTCTGAGGGTAGGAAACCCTTCGTGTTATCCACGAACAGCTGTTACATCCACCTTGGGGTCCAATTTGGTGAGATTTTTTTTGTATGTGTATTTTGAAGATTAAATGGGAAATTCTTTTATCGAATAATATGGTAGACAACTTTTTGGTCTTTCAAATTGAAGAACTTAACTTGGGAAATGTGGTTTCAGCAAGGTAGTGCAACATGTCTTATAACTAGAGAGAAAATAATCAATCTAAGAATAGTGTTTCCATGACGTTTAATCTTCCATTTTGGTGATGTGGTTTAGTTCCTCGGAACACCAGATTTAACTGTGGCTTTCGACAATTGAAAAATCGAAGAAAATGTATGAGAAGTCATTCAAAGCATACTCCCGGCGTCTATAAAATGGTGATTCGAAAAGCCTGAGTTTGTACGTCTTTCAGAATTGAATATTTATTGGATATATTCAAAATATAATTTTAGACTCTAAATAAACTATTAGGTACAAAAGTATTAATGTTTTTTGACAAAAAAATATTACATGTCCATTTATTTGGACTTTATGCAATAGATCACTCCCACAGTAAACCAGTAGAAAATTAACAATTGTTATTTTACTACATACGGAAATGACAAGCTGTGTTCAAGATAGCATTTAATAATGTAACTCTAAATATATGAGAACACGTGCATGCTGCGACGTTTAACAGTTAAGTATGAAAGAGTAACAAAGTAACGTTTAATTAAATTGAAATTAATCTAAACCAAGAAATTCAGAAAGAATGTAGAAAAATTTGTTTTTTATTTTTTTGTATCTTTTTTTATGCCTTATTTTATATTTTTCTATCCGTTTGGCTAGACCTGTATATTATCGCCACCATTTTTCGGCATTTATAAGTACTACATAACGAAACTATAATGCGTTCAGCGAATACATATAGTAATAAAACTGTCAAAAATTCCCACTTATTGGCCGCTTTCAAAAAGTGCAGGTATTTTAGTAGTCAGGTACACATTGACCCATTTTTGGGCATTCGTGTGTTAATACTGCGGCTAACTTGTGGCTAGAAGTAGCGATTTCATTTGTATCTCACTATTAATGATAGTGTGTATTGTAAAAGTAGGTTTTTAAATTTTGATTCATCTTTTTCACGCAAAGAGATAAAAATAAAATATTTTTATAAATGTTACATCGTAAACCTGACTTCGGAGCACATCTTTTTCCGTTTCAGGGGTGTGTCATAATGATTTATTACTATATATATTCACTGAACGTACAATAAAATGTTGTTATACATGAGAAGATGGTATTGTTACTAATAACGCAGATATAATTTGAAGTTAGTATTTTAAAAGATACACCAAGGTCACGATAATTAATGGCTATAATTTATTCTGGTAGAAGCCGTGGTGGTTTAGTGGATAGGTCGCTAGACTACGAAACCAGGAGTTGTGGGTTTGAATCCCGCTCTCGCCAATTCTATCGCTGGAATTTTTACGGCCCAGCTCGGCTTAGACTGCAATAAATGAGTACCTGGAGGTCATACTCTGGGGTAATAATAGGCGGCCGGTACATAGCGCTAGCCACATTACTACCCTTGCGTACCGTAGGCTCTAGATTGTAGCAGACTTATCCTGTTACGACCCCAAAGGGGCTTCAAGGCCTGTTACGGGGAACTATTATTATTATTTATTATAATTATGAAACTGGATGTTAAATTAATTGTTCTTGAGATACTTTACATTATCGCAACGGAAAATATAATTGAATTTATTGCAGAGTACTCACAGAATATAGAGACTGCTGGTAAAATGGAAAGTGAATGGAAGCGCTGTTAAAGACGATCTTACAGTATAATTAAATGGAAAATCTGACTAGTCACTGATTGTGCAAAACTCAAGTGTTTTTTAATTCACTTTCACAATGAGCTTTTGATAGGTGTATGAGTTTCTCTGTTTTATACAATTATAAGATACATTATGTTATCTCCTTTACCTTTTTTTTTTAAATCTAATATAGCCTCTTCCCCATCTATGAAATGATTTAATTTTTAGTTCCACATTACGCAGTTTATTTCCATACTATTTTAAGTTGATCTTACAATAAGATAATTATTGAGCATATCTTTTGTTTTAATAAACAAATCTTATGACATCTTTAATTGGTTTTGGTGTATTAATATAAAATTAGTAATTGATAGACGTTTTCAACTTTGTTGTTAATTACTTTAAAGGTTTCTGCAATAACACCAACTGTGGAATAATTAGCTTATTAACCGATTCTTTCGTCGTGTTAAAATTTCCACTTATTAGGTGTGAAATTTACTTGTCTCAAAAGGTGTCACTTCTTGTTTATATTTTTTGAGTTATTTCGTTTTAATTCATGATAATAACAAAGAATCAAAACAACAGGGATACCCTCAACATCAACAATATACATATTGAAAGGGTCAGCTACTACAAATACCCAGGAGCAATGCGACCGAACTAAAGAAATTAGAACTCGAATAGAATGACATCAATAATAATTTAAAACTAAGAATGCTCTGCTGCTCCGTGTTCTCCACGCTACTGTATGGAGTGGAGGGGTGGACTATGAAACACATTCACATCAGGAAAAGTTGAGGCGTTTGAGATGTGGTGTTACAGGAGGATCCTCAGAGTATTGTGGACAGAAAGGCTAACAAATGTAGAGATATTATACCAATTAGAGAAAGACTCTAAAGCCATGACAACTATTAAGAGACGGAAACTTGAATATCTGGGACATACTATGAGAGGGGAAAAACGAACTATTAAGAAACATCATGCAAGGCAAAATGAGAAACCGAAGTGTTGGAAGAAACCTGCAGAAATGGTTCAATTGCAGCTCCGGGAAATTATTCAGAAGAACCTCTAATAAAACTAAGTTGTCATAATGATCTCCAATTTCCGATAGAAGAGAAACTTGAAGAATTAAGTTTGTTTTCTATTTTCTATATCTCTATAATTTAATATTTTAATATTTAATTCTGTGGGCGGTACTGTTTGCTGTGTCATAAACGTCTGTTATATTATTTTGTTCGACTCTCTGTGTGTATTATCGAAAGCGTTGTAACCGTTTTAGTGAAATTTTTCGGAAACATCAAGTATTACAAAAAATGAAGGAGGGATAGGTCAGCAGTTGAAAAATGTGAAGTTCTGTTAGGTCTTTTTCGATTACGCTTTAGCTATTTTGTTGCATGTGAGCATTTTGCAGATTTATTATGTTTATTACTTAATGACTTAACATAACGTAACACTAATCTTTGGTAGTCTAGAACTATAGCAAATGTTTTACAACAATAAGATAGTATTTCATTCTATTCATAATAATTAGAGGTTGAAAGGGGAAACTCATGGGCTAACGAACCCGTTCAAAAAGGTTGTATCCGATTAGTGTCACAGACTATAATGATACCGTTATTCAAGTATCTGCACGTCAGTAATTGGTCCAGTTTGAGTTCCATTATGCATAGAGCATATGACCTGTCATGCTGTCGTTAGCACAACTTCAAGCAATAAAGGCATAGTATATCTCAATAATTGCAGATGCATTGGGTCTTGTAGCTGTTGTGAAAGAACGACTGGTGTATTTAAGTGGTAATCAACAATCCCAGCTCAAGCATTGATACTAAATAATTTAAGATGATGAATTTCAACCTTCCATGGTGATTTTGCAGAAATGATTGTTGCTTCAACGGTGAATAGGATTGACGACCGAAATCCCATAATGGTAGTGACCTGTTGCAAGAACCAGAGACAAAATGTTCTGCAAAATATTAAACACAATCGTTTGGCATACCCCAGACTGGAATATATACCGTGGTTATCCTACAATGTCTTGTAAAACACATTTTTTAACTCGAACATATTTTACCATGAAACGATTCCATTTCATACAATGCTGCAAAGTTTTATTATTTGGTTTCTGCAAAGTTACGTTACTTAGTAAATCCGATCATTTTCTTCCGCTTATTTATAAGTGTAAATGATTTTACGACACACGTGCACTTGGAGCTAATCTGCAACTGAAAAGCAACTTGTAAACACATCATAACTAAAATGAATATTCTTACGGGGAAGAACCGTGTTGTCATCTATCCTGGAATACGTGCATTTTGAACATGGGTTAGTAGAAATGTTTTATTCCTTTGTTATCATGAGTCACCTTCTAAGTTAAAATTTACCTATATATCTAACTATTACATTAAATATTAGATAAGTCGTCATCAATAACACATATGTTACATTAGAGTAACAAAAGTAGACTACGAACTCGATTTATATGTCCTATGGTGTAAAGCGAATGATTTATCGGAACATTTTCCGACTTAATTAATAATAATAATATATTACTAAAAATTAATAACAAGTAAACGCTGACGTTTATACGCTTACATAACACAACATTAATGTGCAGAAATGCAGATGTTATTTGAAGAAATTTGATATGTATAACAGAACACAAAATAAATATCACCATAGTAGGAGACGATTTCAAAGCGAAGTAAATGAAGTATACATATAGTGGCAAATTTGTTTTAGACAATCAAAAATAGCATTAGCCAACTTTGCAGAAAATGTTAAGACTCTAACGCCCCGCATGGGAGCACGGCCTGCGAACTTAAAGGTTCGCTCTCTTTTCCCGGTCGTCGCGCATCATCTCTGATGCGGGGCGATGTGGCAAACACTGCACCTTGGATAACCGCCATTATTACCCCTTGTTCGAGGGAGCGCAGGTACCCAATTATATTCAGTGACTGAGTAGGCCACCCGCCAGCCATCAGGGAGCTGCGGGAAATGTAATACATGGGTTCTATAAAAAGAGACCAGAAGAAAGTGAACTTGTGCGAGTCCGGTTGAACAAATAGCAAAATGAAATTGAGTTTGCTAACTAATAAGAAACATGTATTTCAAGAGGTAGGCGTACTGAACCAATGTGCAAGTGATAGTGACCATAGAATGGAGGAAAAATGAAAATAGAGAAAAAAAATTAATCAAAGAAGTAAAAATAAAAGAGACAGGTGAGCCTAGAAAATAGATAAATAATGAATTTGACAAATATCCTAAAACAGTAATATATAGTAGAAACAAAGGTAACAAACAAATAAATAAAATATTTTTAGAACAGTAAAAAAACTATAACATATAAAAGAGCGGAAGAAAAACTTTCTACAAAAACTAAAATAACTCTTGGAAAAAAAAAGAAACTCCTAAAGAAAAGTAAAAAAATGGAATTAAATAAAACTAAGAAAAATGGCAAAAAATAATGTTTTCGAATACATAACGACAATAATGGAATACGTTGAAGAGAATAAAGAATTGAAAATCACAATTATGTCTCACGATTCGTGTGTGTTTCCAAAAAAATCACACTTAATTTATATATCGCGTCACATTTATTTCAATTTGATTCAGCTGCTCTAAGGCTTTTGTAAAACTATTTTGTGTGACCAACAGTTCTTTTCTGTTGATAATAGGGAATCTGAATTTAATGGCTTTAATTACTTGCAAATATTTGATTTCATGATCTGGGCTATTCCATTATGATTATAAAAATAACAAAAGCACAGTTTTTCATTTATTTACACAGATCATTCTGAGTTGCTGAAAAATTAATAATAAATAGTTTTTATGTAATTATTATTATTATTATAAATGAGTTTCAGCAATGTTAACTTAGTTGAAGTGGATCAAATAATAACTGTACATAAGAAACGGAACCAACAGGAATATAGGAATTACCGAAAGATTACTCTACTAAACACTACTTATAAGATACTCTGCACATTAATACAGAAAAGGCTAAGAGATACGACGAACAATATAATAGAACATCAATATATTTTCGTTAAAGGGCACTCAACAGTCTATGTCACATATGTATTGGATCAAATAATGGAAAAGACGCAGGAGCGTAAAATAGAGATGGAGCTACTATTTATAGATTTTGAACAAGGTTTTCACTCTATCGATAGAAGAGAACTCCAGGGCTAAACTAAGGAAAATCATAAAGATGACATTGGAATCGACACGGGTCATTATAAGAACTCAGAAAGGGGAAGCAAAATAATTTAGAACAGATAAAGAGTCAAAACAAAGTGATTCCTTATCAGCAACACTTCAACATGATATTAGAACACAACAAAAAAAATAAAGCACACTAAGATCCAGAGGGGGGAATTAGTAGCTTATGCAGATGACCTGGTGCTAATAACAAAGAGGCGAATGCTAGAAGAAATAATAACAGAAGGACAAAACATAAGACTAAAAAGAAATAAAGGTAAAACAAAAACTATGAGTATGGAGAAGGAAATGGGAAAAATTAAAATTCAAGAACCTAGGTGTTATGATATCTAGCGACGGTGATAGAGGAGTAGAAATAAAAGACAAAATAGTAGCGGGAGACTGAGCCTTTTACATCTATAAAAAATTATTAAAGAATAAAATTATCTCCAAGGAAACCAAAATAAGAATTTCTAATACTCTAATAAAATCAGTATTAACGTATCGAGCAGAAGTTATGACAATGGTTAGAAAATAAGAAGAAAACAATATTAGGTCCAGTAAAAATACCAAAAAATGAATACTATAAATAGGAGGAAATATTATTTAAAAAAAAATAAAGCACCAGAGGGTGAAATGTCTAGAACATGTAATGTGAACTGACCAACTAGAAACTACAAACTTAATAATGAAATGGATACCAGCTGGAAAGAGGCAAAAGGGTAGACTAATGCCTAGATGGCTAAATGAAGTGAAAAATGACCTAAAAAATATAGGAATTGTAAATATAGGAGAGAAAGTTAAGACAGGAAATTATAGAATAAGATAAGCAAAGAAGTTTGATAAAGACTGGATGGGGATTGATCGAACCCAAAAGTTAACCTAGCGGCGTAACCCCTACATGAGGTGTTAAACCATATGTACATGCACTGCTAACTTAGAGAATATACCTATTTTGGATGGGCAATTACCCAGAATAAATAAAGAGAACTAAACGATCGAAATCACAAGAAGAAAGATCAAAAAGAGTATTCACAAACAGAAAAATTCCTTAATATCTTAGACTTAAAAGGGTAGCTAGACCGAAGTGGCACTTCGCAGCACATGATGTCAAACAACTAGACCAAGTATGGAATACAGAGATACAATGGAGGCTATGGTTAGGAAAAAGCTAAAGAAGCTGACCACAGCTGGAATGGGGCGATGATCTAAAAAGATCAGGAAGCTTACACTGGAACACAGAGAAAACATGAAAAAAATTGAAGGAAGCCAAAATTGGATGACGTAAAGGCTAAAGAAGAAGAATGGCACATCAGCACACGCAATTTTTTACAACCGGCTTTCTTCTGTTTGGACTGTAAGCTCCGTTAATTACCTGTGTCACAATAGAGATTGGCACGGAACCGAGGCCGCCGCCGGACTAGATAAACATCTCTTTCGAGAATTTATCCAGAGCGGCCTTCCGCTTGGCTCCTAAGAGGGTCGCACTAAACGCCCGAAGTGGATACGTGCAACTGTGCCAGCCCAAATTATAATTTATGGTCCGAATTTCTGTAGTTATGAAAATTACAGGCTTCGGGATGCGGAGGCATGTACACAGCGACGGCCGAAATTAATGAAACCCCGGCCGCGCGTCCGCTGCGCTCCTTCCCGCGCGATTGATTTCCCCCGAAGTGACCGGGGAAGAGATAGCGTACGAGAGCACGTCAATGATTTCTGATTGATTGAGTGTGTGGCGCTGCACGTGCCCGTACATTTTATGAGGCGGTCAGCGTACGTGCGCGCCGTGCTCACCTGCCCCGGTAGCGGCCTTGAGGAGGAACACGGAAATGCCGGAGAATAAAAAACCCAATTGTGCATGGCCCGGGCTTTTCTCGCGCCGTCTCGGGTTGCCGGGCCGCGGCCAGCGTATTTTCGGCTAGGTAAACAGATGGCTTGCAGCGCCGCTATTTTGGGCCAAAAATCTGTTTTAAATAGCTAACGGTACTCCGGGAGCATCGGGATGAGAGTCCGGCTCGCATGAAAGCCCCGTACCTGAGAGGATCGCGCAGGCCTCTAATTTCCGAGGAATTGAAAGCCGCTTCGATTCGGATGATGGATTGTGCTATTGAAGTATCGAAAACGAAAGGGCGGACAGCTCGCCGATTTTCGGCATGTTCCAGTTGTCGGTGGTCACTTAGGGCTCAAAGGCTTCCAGTGGAACGGAATGGAATGCTAGCAGCTGCTCGGTGCGAGTCGCACAGCTTCTCGCGTCCCCCGCCATGGAAAGAAATTTATCGCACAATTATAAGATTATCTGTCGGCGGATCGTTCATGGAATGCTTACAATGCGTATTTGGAGATGTTCAGCACTTCAGGTGATGTCGGGAGCACCAGCTCCTGTGAGAAAATTTTGAGTCTCGCCGGGGTTCTACATTTAACTGTATATTCACTGGTACTAAATTCTATACCTGACTAAAGTTGTCCTACTTTTAGGATAATAACTATAATAAGGACACATATGAATCGTCGAATAGCCACCTTCGTCTTAGGTTAGAAAACAGAAAAATTTAAATGCAGATCGCGTCCCATTGTACAAATAAATCTCGTAGTCTTCAACGTGTAAGCTAAATGTTGCTTTTGGCACTTGTTTCATATTAAGAGTAGACTAAATTTATTGTATTTGATTTTGAAGGCAGTATTTTAGTGTTGTTTTTTTAAAATGCTATCATGCGCATATTTCTTTAAGATAGTATTACGTTTAACTTTGGATTTTTTAGTAGGAATCTTCTTTTTTTATTCATGACTGAATTTTTGTATAAACTAAATAAAGTATCTAAGAATTATTTAGGGCTCTTAAGCCCTTAAGCTAAAGGACAGGGAGCATGAAAAAATAAAATATATAAACTTTTAATTAATGGAAAGCATGTGGGAGTAATAGAGGAAATGGAATATATTACTAGGTTTAAGAGAAACAAAAATAATAGGACAGGGAGCCAAAATATTAGGAAATAAACACAGACTATCTACCCAGGCGACAGAGCAAAAGAGGGAGTTGGCATAATAATTGCAGAAGAATTGAACAAAATAATTCTGAAATCACTGTTATACGAACATATGCACCTGTAAAAGGGACAGATGAAGTTAAAATGAAAGAATAAAATAGCCTAGAAGATACCTAACCAATAAAATAGCAATTATAGGGAACTGAAAGGTATAGTGAGAAACGACATAAATAAAAGAATACGTACCCTGAGAATACATGGAAAAAAAGAAGTTAAGAAAAATAACATTGAAATATTAGAATTATAATATAATCTAATAGGAAGTTTACTTTTATAGAAAAAGACAGAAGTGTAAAGAGATGGTGTACTGAAGAAGTGATATATAGTTAAATAGAAAAAATTAGTATTGAAAAGTTATCAACAACCAAAGAAGAGAGAGGAGGAAGCAAATTACGACAAGCGAAGAAATAGTAAAGAAAACATAAAAAACTTGGGAAGAATTCGGGGAAGAACGTAACGAAGGTTTCAAGAATAACAACAGAGAGTTCTGGAATAAAGTAAGGAGAAGGAATAAAGCGGAGGAGGTGGCAGAAAGATGGAGAGATGAAGAGCATGATAATAAAGGAGGAGAAGAAATAAATGCTGAGAGAGACACAATGTCAAATATTAAAACAGAAAAAGCATGTGAAGAGGATAACATAGCAACAGAAATGATAAAACACCTGAATATTGTGATAATAGTTTAGTTTTTCTATTTATAAAAAAAAAATAAAACAAATAGCGAAAATTATCCGAGCAATATGCCTATAATTATCGATATACAAAACACACAAGTCTTATAGAAAAAGAACAAACAGCTTTTCAAGCACACAGACAAACGAATGGACAACATATATATTATGAGAAACTTAGTAGAAAAGAAATGAAAACGGAAGAAGAAATTATCCTAGCCTTCATAGATTAACAAACAGTTTTCGACACGCTACAAAGGCCAATAGTAAACGACTGTTAGAAAAATACACCTCTAGAAAACTAATTAAATATCGTTAACTCAATAATGCCAAAGCAAAAATACAAATGAATGGAAATAGATTGAGGAACCTTCATCTAAAATTAGAAATTAAACAAGGATATAGTCTGAGCCCACTCTTAGTTGTAGGTATAATAGTTACGAATACAGTTCTGAAAAACGTTGGGGGAAAATAAAGAGTTCAAGACTATAAGGAGTTACAGAAACAAGAACCCAATACAAATAGATGTCTAATTTTACGCTCCTCAAATATTTACGGTACTAGGAAGCACATTCTCAAATTTGATTTAGAAAGACCTAACAAAACGAGAAGGATAAACGAGGCGCATTATGCACTGAATAAAACAATCTTTGACAAAAGAGAAATAAATAGAAAAATGATCTACTCTAGTGAAACATAGGCCATTCAACAGAACCACAAATTAAAACTGTTAGCCATGTAACATAAACATAAAACATAAAGTGATAGTGTTGAGAAGAATAGCACATAAAACAAAATTAGATCACATAGAAAACAAAGACACCAGACCTACTTTACTAAAAGAATAAATGTGCAAGAAAATAGAAAGAAAACAACTGAAATGGTATAGACATCTCACTAGAATGTGGACAGAAAGACCTCCAAGGAAAGTTACGGAAGCTAAATAAATTTAAAAAAAAGTGAAAAGAGGTAGATTTGGAATGATATGGATAAGTGACACTTACTAAAATAAGACTATATAGAGATAAAACATTAAATGAAATGAAAGGAAGTACCAGAAAACTGAAGAAATGGCAAGCACGAAAAACAGAAAAACAAAGAATAATCCAAATATGGTACCAGGGTAGCATGATGATGAAGAAGAAGAAGAATTTAATTCCGAAACTTCAAATGAGATGTGAGGCAAACATAAAATTCGAGGACTGCGTTGAAAATGCTTTAAACAAAGATTATTCTTTTAAAGCTTCATTCCTGGTCATATCTGGGTTTTAATTTTAAACTTTCCAAAAATTGATTTTAAGATTTTTTAAACTTATTGTCGGATGCCTTGCAGTTTCAGATGTCTCACTTCAGTTTTTGAGTAGATCGATTAATTTTCTAAACTTACAACCTTTCCATGGTAGTCTAGTAGATAGGTCGCTAGACTACAAAACTAAGAGTTACGGGTTTGAATCCCGCTCTCGCCAATTCGATCGCTGGCATTTTTACGGCCCAGTGAAAATCGGTACATATAGGTATATATTAAAAGCAATAATGACTACCTTTTAGTAATAAATAATGGTAAGGCTCTAACGCCCCGCGAACTGAGAGACGAAAGGTCTCATATGTTTGCCACTGTGCCCGGTCCTCGCGCAATATATGATGCGGGGCGATGTGGCAAGGACCGCGCCTAAGACGACCGCCATTATTACCCCTTGTTCGAATGAACGCAGGTACTCAATTATTTTTAGTGACTGAGTAGGCCACCCGCCTGGCATCAGTTTCGGGAATGAACCCGGGTCCATCCGTACCTTAGCCCGCCCCTCATCCGTGGGACCACACTGGCAATCACTACCTTTGAGCATCTAAAATCTAGTTAATATATATAATATTTTGTGGTACAATACAACTATTTTAATTTAATAAAAGTTGAAGGTATTAAACAATAATAAAAGTCTTATTTGTGACTTTGTTTACACAAAACCATTTAAATTCAACAAAAATTAACATAAATATAACATATCGTTAACGAAGTATATTAAAGCAAAGAGTGCTTAATACTATAAGAACATGAAGTGAATCAGTTAAGAGAAACTTGGACCCATCTGCCTTTGACAGCTTTTAACTTTAGCTAAATTTATTTCGTTAGTTTTATAACGTATGTTACTGTTTTTTTATTATTTTGAATTTTTGAATATTTTGTTTTATTATTTATTGATCAATGTTCCGGATTAACAAACATTATGAAGCACCACGGACATGTTCTTACTCTCAAATCCATGGTTTAAATATTGGCAGTAGGTTTATTAACAAATTAGATAAAGCTCTAACGCTCTGGACGATCTTCATCTTCTCGTGGGAAAATCGTCGCCATCTGATTAGACCCCGTTTTGTAGAAAATATAAAAACCGACAAACCGACATCAGTACGTAGCTCCTGATAACTATATTTCAACCCTGTGCATAATTTTTTTTTGTTATTATTAAAAACGGCAATCAGAAATTACATACTCTATAAGCTATTTGGCTAACTTAGAATTCATTTATTATACTGATTCACTAGTATTCTGATGAGGTCTTCTTCAGTAATCAGACCCCTGCTACCTAACTTCAGGTCTATTATCTGTTGCTCCGATCCAGCAATAGCGGTTGTATGAGGGGGTTTGTGTGAGTTGCTAGTCTGCTGTGTGTTTATTGCTTCTCTCCTGAATGACGTCCGTGATGAATGGTATTCGTAAGTCTTGATGGAGCGTTTGGTTACTCACATACCATGGGGTGGATCAACCATGGCTCTGATGATTTTGGATTGCGATCTTTGAATTATAGCAGTGTTTGATGGCACATCCCCATAGTTCGATGCCAAATGTCCATATCGGCTTGATCACAACTTTATATAATAGAATTTTATTCTCTAGTGACAGCTTGGATCTTCTTCCAAAAGGCCAATATAATTCTGTAAAACGTAAGTCCATTTGTTTTCTTTTCTTCTATATGTGTTCCTTCCATGTAAGTTTCGAATCTAGGTGAATTCCAAGGTATTTTACACTTGTTGATACCGGGAGCGGTATATTGTTGATGGTGACTCGTGGACATTGTTTCCGTAAGGTGAAAGTTATTTGTAGAGACTTTGTTTCATTAATTTTAACCTTCCATTTATCTAGCCATTGTTGAAGGTGCATAAATATGATACTTGGAGACGTAGGATTTAATATGCACTCACGTGACAACTCTCCTGGTTGTCTCCAAATAACAAATCTATCTATTAATCAGAAGAAGCCATCAATCATGGAAACATTGTAAAGAAGAACCCCTATCATGGTTATAGGAATGTAAAAAAATGCATTTACTGTACAGCCCATATATCGTTTTAGATTCTGTGTGTGACAATACAAATCAGTATTTTTGGTGGCAATGCTTCATTTTTTTGGTCACATTTAACAGCTTACTGACGTTAACATCAATATCCTACCTTTCAACATTTTCATTTGTGCAGCAACTAAAGTTTTTTTCCATTTTGAAAATGGATATTTTTCAAAGGAAAACGAAGTTTATACGTATTTTCTTCTATTAAAAAATCGTTATTAAATTTTGATTTCGCCAAAAAATATGCCTGAATTATGATTCCGTTAAAGAGTCTAATTAAGATTGAGGTGCACGAGTTTCAACAAGTGTAAAATCTAACTTGGTGAAAACATCACGTTTAGGTATTTTCCCATTATTATTTAAGGCTCTTGATAGTATTTTGCGAAGTGGATGCCACTAGGACTATTGTTTTCTCTTTATTCAACTCACGTTTAAAAGCCACCAAAAAAGGTTCATAGAAACTATGAGTGTGTTTTGAAAAGTCTTGCCTTCTTTGCAAGAATCTTATTAACGAGTCGGATGTAAAATCCGGAAAGGCAACTTTCGAAAGCAAAGCAAGTTATGCATGTGACCTTGTGACCCCTGTATCTCGAGTCAAATGAGAGCTACAGGTCTGAAATATTAGGAAGATACCGACCTAAGGTATCTGCTGACCAAATATGGAGTAAATTGGTTAAGTAGTTCCCGAGATATGTGGTCGACAGACAAACAAACAGGATTGTGATCGCATTCACTTTTGCCTACGCCTTTCAAACTTTTGAAAGTTATTAAATAAGGTATATAAATAAGCTATATATTTTCTGAAAGCTTGGAAGGTCCTCTATCAAGGGATGTCATTACTATTTACAATACAAGCTTCTTCATCCTGTTGCAGAAGAAACTAGGTGTCTGCTGCATCATAGTTGCTTGCTTGATATCCATACAGACTTTGTCATAGACAGCCGTTAGTAATCCAATAATAGCAGGTGCCTTAATCTTATATCACTTCGTCACTACAGTAGGATTACCTGATGTTGCAGAAAACGCTACTGGATTAGAGAATATTATGATACCTGTTTCGAAGCTATATTACCAGAATTATTAGGTTTTTCAAAATAACTCTGGTAATATCGAGTGACTACAGTATAAGCACAGTTAGAATAACAATATGATATCGTTGGTGGAAGGATGTTTCTGTCTCATTACATTAATACGGTTACTAGCTACCCCCCTCTGTAGTGACTAATTCTTCTTGTGAAACTAATTTTGGACGACCTATTTAGCTTTATATGTTTCTCTGAGGTTGTACACCTACAAAAGGAAGAAATTCTGCCGACTGTAAACTACTCTGGGATTGTTAAAAGTTTTCTTACCCCAATTTAATTAAAACTTGAAGCTTTAGCAGCTTGAACTGCAGAGTTAGGATTGTTCGATGAGCAGGGGCGTTGTCCTGATAAAAAAACATCTGTGCATCTTCTCTGGTCGTTTTTCATGTAATGCTGGAAGGAACTTTGTCTTCAAAACCTGTTCGTATGATTTACCCGTCACTGCAATATCCTTACAGGAAATTTGACATAGATATTCGTTGGAGAATGGTCCAATGTTACTTTATGGCACCGAAACATGGACCCTAACAGTGAAAATAATGAACAGGCTGGAGTCATTCGAAATGTGGATGTATCATCGAATGCTCTGCATTCCATGGATAGCTAGGGTTACGAACGACGAAGTGCTGAGAAAAATGGGAGAGAATGGCAGCTATTAGCAAATATAAAACGTTGTAAAGCCGAATACCTTGGCCATATAATGCGCAACTGTAAATAGCGCGTGCTCCAACTTATCATGATGGGTAAAGTAGTAGGAAAACGACCAAACTTGTCTTGGTTTAGGAATTTGAGAAATTGGGCTGACTTAGGAGAATAGGAATTTTTTCGTAGCCCGAGACAAAGAGAGATACAGTGAAGATGATCGCTAACATTATTAAATAATGGTACTTTAAGAATAAGAAGTAGTAGTAGTACTCTTTAAAACACGACGCCTTTGCTGTCCGAAAACATGATTATCATAACTTTATCAGCAGAGGCCGTAGCCCGTAATTTTTTCGGTGGCGGTGAATCGGTGTGCTTCCATTACACTGACTGGCGTTTTGTTTCGGGATTAAAAAAAGCATCCACGTCTCATCTATTTTTTTTATTAAGTTTATTGCCAGTTCAACAATTGTAAATTGTTATTCATAGCATTGATAACGTAAGGTATACATGTCATTCGGGATACATAACATAAGATACACAATTATCGTATCAGGTAGTCCTAAAGGATTACCAATGGGTCAATTTTTGTGTTATCCGTTATTATACATACAGATCCTGTGGGAGTTTACGCTTTAATTTTCTATGCAGATTCTTGCGTCATAGTTTATAGTGCACAGCGCCTTCGCAGTTGGTGATAGTAAGTTGGAACTTTTTGGTGGTTTTCCTCAAATATTCCTCTATGGTTGGAATTTTTAGCTCATGATGGAGTTGGATGTTTCGTACATACCAAGGGGCATCAACTGATATTCTAGGATTTTGTTCTGGAGCACTTGTATTCTGTTGATGTTGGATTTAGAGGCATTGCTAGCGGTCGAATTAGGGATTTATATAAAAGTAGAGAGCAGTTGGTTTTTAGTGATGATGAAATTTCCACGATAAGCGTATATTTAGATAAACGCCCAAGTATTTCACCGTTTCAGTGTTGGGATTCCATTCAATGTGTGTACCGTTTATTACTAAACTATCGGGATCCTTAATTTTCCTGAGGGTGAATATTTTGGCTTCACATTTTGCTGTGTTAAGGATTGTCTCATCTATTGTTACAACTGATGAAAAGAAAGCAGCATTCACGGCAGCATCCCGTGTCAACATGTCCTGCGACATTACCACTCGCACTTGTGTTCATCGCTCAGCATTCGTGGAACTTACTTTGAAGAAACTTCGAGCATTTTCAGATCATCATGCAAAATTGACTCTACATATCTTACGGAAATGCTAAGTTTAGAGGCGACACCAGGCACACCTATTCGACGGTCTTCCATAACAATTTTCGGTCCGGTTGGTTCGTAGCCGAGGCTGCTTCGGGCCATTGTCACACAACTCTCGACCGTCTTTAAACTTTCGCACCTACAAACGCGCATTTCTAACATCCATAACGCCTTCACACATGTCTCACTCATTTGGCGATGAAGTTCGATGGGCGTTTCACCATGTAAGAGGAGAAAACGGGCAATTAAACATTGTTCTCGAACACTAAACGTCGCCATTTGAAATATACAAAACAACACTCACTGCAATGGCGGTGATTCGATCTGTGTACATTGTATGGTGCTGTCATCTATACTGAAAATTCAGATTTATCCCGCATTCTTTTAAAATGATTCGCATCTTCTACTTATTGTCACTGCCGAGAAAACAAATAGAGACCTTAGAACTTGACGCATCTTGTATATGAATATATTCAAATTACAGATGTTGTCAAACAAAAATTATAAAATTTTCAAAACATTTAAAAATCAGCGAATGATATATTTTTCTTATTGAAATACTCTTATCTAGTTTATAAATTCTTGGATTTGGCCCTTGGTTAATAGTACTGCATAGCGATTTACTCCCCTTCTTCAGTTGTTTATTTAAGTACCGATAAAAGCAATTTGCGTTTAACCTTTTTAAAAATAAATACTGAATAGACCGTATGGCATTTTTTACTGTACACGAAAGTTTAATTCGACCGAAAGGAGAGAAAGAAGGTCATTAAAATATTGAGAGGAGTTTTGTTCTTCTTTTCTTTTTGTTTTTTAATATTATTTTAATTTTCTCCCATTTTTTAAAATTGCTTGGTATGACTTATGTTTGTTTTCCTTTTTCGTTTATATCTTTACCTGCGTAGGAAATTTTTAAAGAAAATAACGCAGATAAACAACAAGGCAAAAATAATAATTGCCGCACTTACAAATGTTCGATAAACATGATGAGCGATACACAACACTAATATTCGGGAAATGCTGTTTTTATTGCTTATTATTGATTCTTTGATTGTTGATGACCTTAAAGTAGCTAATGAAATGTTAAAAGAGGACACACTTGAGCTTAGTGCGTTTATTAATCATAATAAATATCATGTTAATGGTAAAAATAATTATTTAAATGAAGCTAACTAAAATACGCAAGAGTACAGATATGATTCAAATAAAAATTGAATCGACTATCTAAATCTGTTTGTTTCGCTTTTCCTTTCTTCCCTTTTGATACAAAATTAACCAGTTCTACCACTAGAACAAACTCCGAGCAATTAAACGTAATCACAGTTATATGGAATCGTACTTCGTTATTCCACATCTGAATACAAATGGGCGATAATGGCGACGTAATAATTAGTTGCTATCGACTGTAATTTAATACTAATTAGCGTTTTAATTATCTGCTCTCAGCCGAACGCGAAGGGAATGAGGATGATAAACTTTTACGATGTTATAATTTAGGAAGAGACCTCCAGTTGAATGTGGACCCTGCAAACGATGAAGGAGCATTATGATACCCCGCGGCAGTATTTGAAACGAAATTTCCTTAAACTAAGCGGTAATATTTTTAATTAAGTGAAAATTAAGTGTGTCAGTATATTTAATTAGTTTATAGAAGGTACAGATGTTTATTCAAAGTTGTTGGAAAAAATTGCAATTAAAATTTAATTTGCAAATAAAAAAATGCCATATTTTATACTTATTTTATAAATTTTAAGGCCTTGCAAGGAAGTAATTGTAAAATTTTTAAAATATCAAAATAATATGTCTTTTTTATTATAATCTATTTCATATAGCTACATATATGTATATGCAAAATTTTTATAGACAAATTCAATAATATTAACAGGAAAAATTTGTTTTATGTTTTAAAATTCCTTTTTATATTAATTATTGCGTTTAAAGAAAAAGTTATCATTTTTAGGCTTTTATGCATATAAAAATAAAAAGCCTATTATGAACAGACTGTCCGTCTATCCGTCCGTCGCTTTTTTCAGTGTCGTATACTTCCACATGGCCCCGAAAATGCTCGAAGGATCACCGCGTCGGGCGATAGCTGCAGCGCAGCGGCCGGCTAGCGGGATACGCTGCGGAAAAACTAACGCTTTGTAATTGCACCTCGATATTACCATAATATGAATTTAACTTGATAAATATTAAGACAACGTTTCACAAAACTTGTGGCTATGTGGTCGGTAACTAAATTTAAAATGACATATGTGCTGACAAGCTAACTTTTAAAATATAATTGTGTGGAACATTGTTGTTTATTGTTTTGTTGTTTCTTATTTATATGGGCCTGTTAAATTTATTATATTGTATTGATTTTATATAGTTTTTATAAACTCACTAAGTAGAGATGTTTCTTCAAAATGTTACGCTTACAGAACTACTTTGGCTGTATAATTTTGGTTACCAATTGAGACGGATGTAAAATACTGGAGGTAACATTCTGAGAAGACTAC
The DNA here is from genome assembly GCA_036346155.1 of Sinelater perroti. NCBI lineage: Eukaryota > Metazoa > Arthropoda > Insecta > Coleoptera > Elateridae > Sinelater > Sinelater perroti. The sequence continues at coordinate 3,199,521 of JARFIY010000122.1, forward strand.
AAAATTAGTTGTAAATTTTAAACAAAGTTCCATCATTTGGTAGAGAAATCTGGAAATAATTAATTTGGCTTCTCTGTGAAGACTAATCAAAGATCAACGAAAATGGTTCTTGATTTTGTTTATCTTTGAAGAAAATCGCCCTACTTAGACCGCATTTAAAACAGCTGAGTTCAGATGCTTATCCTTAAGAGAAACATAAACAATCTCAGGAGTAAAACATCTAATTCGAAATCTGGGAAAAAACAAAAGTTCTTACCGTTTCTTTATAAAAAACCCTTATAATAGCCCTCTCTAAACCCAACACCAAAATGATTGCTGAGATGAAAGGCAGCACCGTAGAGGATTTGAAGAAAGTTATTTGAAAAATTGAACCGAGATCTCAAACACGGTCGATCTATATGAGCTTGTAATAGCAATAAGAAAACATGTCCACAATATTCATGAAGCAAAAATGACGATGTTTACATTGATATCCATAAATAATCTTGTATGTCTATTCATAAGCTTTATCAATTAAGAAGAATACAAACAAATTCCAATTGAGCTGAAGATTGCTATCGTATACCCTGAAAGAAATACCTGAGTTTCTGGACATAGCTGTCCTGTGACAACTGGTTCTACATTTTGGAAAAAGCATTCCTTCAGTTTATTAATCCATAGAAAGATTACATTCTCTATATTGTTAGTTGAGGAAATTTAACATTTTAGATTCGAAATTTGTGCAGTAAGATGAATTGAAATGCGTTTTTTTTGCCTTAGCTTCTTTGTTGCATTTACTCCATTTGTCCACCTTTTTATTCTTATACAAATGAGAAACTGCATTTGTGCACCGAAAAAATGCATCTTGAGACGGTTATGCATTGTGGAAATGGGCCCAAAATTGTTACTCGGGGTTTTTTGGAGTTGCTGAACACGAATATGATGCCAGAAAAGCCATATGGTGTACCTGGGGACCAGGAAGTCCTGGTCGCGAGGGTCATCTATGGAGTTTTCTTGCAAATTGCACCAAAATGTTTACTCGGAGGTTTTCGGGGTCGCTGGACACGACTATGATACTGAAAAAACCGTGTGGGATACCTGGGGACCAGGAAGTCCTGGTCGTGAGGGTCATCTACGAGGCTTCTCTCAATTTGCTTAGAATATACACCAAAATCTTTACTCGGGGGTTTTCGGGGTCGCTGCACACGATTATAATATTGAAAAAATCGTATGGTGTACCTGGGGACCAGGACGTCCAGGTCGTTTATCGAACAGGTGAATAAGTTTTTATAAATAAAATTGGTTGTACGATAAAGTAAATGAATTACGTATGCTCACAATAGACACGCCTACTGAAATTTATAGCTGGAGACCTGGCATCTTTCATAAGTATATCATTACACTACCATTATACCTACTCATTATGTGGGGAGGGTTAAACATAAGAATGTAAAACATAAGAAAGTAACATCTATTGGAAGGACTTAATTGACTGGAATAATTACGAAATCATTCGTAAGAGCAACTGGATTGCTCTGAAGTTTATAAAGATCTACCAGAACAAGCAAAAGAAAAAAATTACCTTTTAAATGATTGGTCATAGTTGACGGTATCGTTCTGTAAAGTAATGCAACAGGTGGCATCAACGACTCTAGATAGGAGCAGAAACTTACGTTATACAGACCAAAGCGGAAGACGATATATTTACAAGCACCGCCGATACTGCGCGTCAACCAAGGCAGCAGAAATTGCAAACACACGCGGACTGTTACTTAGTCTTTTTGAAATAGCCAACAGAATTTTTGAACGAAGACAAAACAATGGAAAAATCCAAGCACAAAATAGTAATTTTTTTTCGAGCAAAAAAGAAAGAAAAAGCAGTCTTTGCTAAATAGTAAATTGAGATGATTAAATCGAAGTTTCTGATAAAGATTCATAATAAAGAATGTGTTGTTATAAGATACAAATTGAAGCTTATTAGCAAGAACAGGTGCTACATTAAGAAGCATTCCAAAGAAAAGGAGTGACTAAGTAGTCACTCCTTTTCTCTATTCTAAGTAGAATAGACAGTTACGAACATTAATTCCTAATCTTACATAATACGAAAACTACAAGATTTAGTTTATATTTATTTATTTTTTTAATTTTTTTTGAGAATGTTTGAGGTATGGTATGTAAAATGGGATCAGCAGGACGCTTCTTACTCTGCGTCCTAGTTGATTTGATCAACCGAAGTCATTTTAAGACTTATATCTGAGCGTATGTGCATACAAACGCGGTACGCACCTCTGTAAAACTTAGGCACGAAAAGGCGTATTTAGTTCAGATCCTAATAATATCCTTTAGCGCGCCGTCTCGGATAATTATGGAATTGCTCAACTACCGCTCGTTTAGTATCTTGATCCAATTATCCCCTTCCGCCAGATAACACATTCGCACCTAATTGCCCCGAAGGTTTGCTATATTGAAACAAGATTAATTTACGCAACCAGCAATTTCCTAGCGAGTTATGGATCGAACTGTACCGAGACATATCAAATGGAAGTTGGTTACGGATTGCTGAACTTAACCTTCAACGTAATTCGGATGTTTTCTCTAAAGTTTGATTCGGCCATCCGATTACACTCCTACCCCCCCGCTCCTTCATGGTCAAAATGGCGGCTGAAGTGCGAAAAACATTTTTGGATCTCGAAAACGGAGAAGGAAGCGAGGTGCGGTTTTAACTAAACGACGTTACCGATTCGACAGGGGAAAATACGGGGTGCGCCAGAAACAGGTCCGGACAAAACTCTAAATTATTTCGTTCGGCTATCCCCGTAGACGTGAGGGAGCCTCTTTGGATTTTTGATGTTTTGTAGGGATTCCCCCTGCAAAATCTAATTAGTCTCACATGACTAAATTTGGCTCAAGGCGAAAATTTCTGGTAAAGACCAAAATGTAGCCCCATGTATTGTGGTTAAGAAAAGCTTAATAATTCAAAACATAAGTAATTGAAGTTTTTTATTATTTCTTTGTCTTTATATGTTACATTGTTCTATATTTATAATATTTGACTATTTCCCATATATTATCATTAGAGAAGAAAAAATTTTAACTCAAAACATACGTTGCTGAAGGAGATAATCGAATAGATAGAATTTAATAGTTGCTTGTAAATTTTTGACATGTTCTCGTACAAACGTGCCTTACTGTTCTAATGGAATAGAAAAAATAAAGTATTTAGAAGTATTAAGAGAATACGACAGCCGCGAGGTAAAGACCTCGGTCTGACACACTAGCGCGCGGCGAGACTGGGTTCGACTGTCAGGTCAAAAGGAACGGCCCGTCATACAAACACCTTTGGCGGTAGTAAAGTATATTTCCTTCTTCTAACGGGTTAGACTAGCCACGTGCCCGGGGTACGCCCAACATGACTCATAAAACTCCACCAAATGTGTGGTTAGAGACAGGCTAATAGCCTATATATAAGAGTAGAAGAAGAAGAAGAAGTATCATATAATAAACTGCAGTAAGCACACATCATAAGTAGGGTGGGTCGAAAATAACATCTTTAAAAACATTTTTTTTGCTGTTTTCTTAACTGCACTCCGTTAGAATCTTCTATAATAATCTAATGTGATGTTACTTACCTTTTTTGAAACAAAATGTATTGAAATGACGTAAATAAAGTCGGTCAAGTTGAAGATATTCTTATTACATCTTGAAGAAAAATAGGGCTCACTTGCTAATGATCTTTGCAGCAGGAAAGAGTAGTGTGATTGGCTCCTCTTGGCTAAGCCGTACTTTGAGCTACCTAACAAATTCCAAAAGAAATAACAGCAACGTCGTTAGTGTATTTGTAATCACCTATTATTATTAGCATTCTAGAATTTCTCTAGTCTTATCATTTACATATTCAAACGCAATGATTATTTCTTATCTAGTGCTTTTGTTGTCTGTAAAGCACACTATAAATTGGTTCCATAGCATTTCTAGAATTATGCTGTTTGTTCTATACATTTCATACTTTTTTGAATGAAAAATTTGATTCATTATAAGGTATTATATTTATTATATTATTTACGTAAGTAATTTTTGTCCCAAAATCGATGTTACATAAATGTATGCTTTTGGTTTTGATTTCGAACTTACACCAGAATACTTGAATTAGAACATGTAAGCCCGATAATAGTACTGATAAATTAAAGCTAACAGCTAATACTTCCTTTAGATTAGTGCCAAAGTAGCCTTTGCTCTCAAGGACAGTTCGGGTCACATTTATCTAGTGGTTTAAACGAAGATAAACATGTTGTCAAACAATGCGTGTTAATTACGTGGTGCTTGTTTCATGACGTGGGTTAGGTCCTAATCAACTATACGTGTGCACATACGCAGGGTGTCCGCAAAGTTCTCCGAGATTAGAATCAATATTAGCTCGATAACGTTTTCAAGGTCGATGGAGCTAAGAATAGTTTAGTTATATAATCTAGAGCAGTTCCAACTTAAAGGAACATTTCCGTCGAACTTTACTCAAGTTTAATTATTGCACTATCTACAGGAGTGTTTACCCGTTATCAGCAGAGTCCTTAACAAATTATTGACGTATCCAATTAAGTCTTCTAATACTTTAAATGAAATGCACAAATTGTTTATACTTGATATAAATCTGTTTTTTGTAATACAGTCTTTTTCGATTGGGCCCGTAAAAAATAATGTGTTCGACTTGCAACTAATGCTCGTATTTTTCTGGGCTGATACTGGTTTGTCGTTTGCCGTTCAAGCAAACATTCTCTCTGTCATCAAAAAATGCGATCCACATTGACTTTGTTTTCGAAGGTTGTTGCCTCACTTTTTTGGAAGCTGATGAACCATGATCTCACCCATTCAGCACTTTGGCGCCATACTTGTGCATTAAATTTCAGTGTCCTTAAATCTTTATGTAAAATTGATGACACACATCCTTATTTAATTTCAACCCTTCTGATTTCATGCACACGGTAACACTACGGTCTTCTAACAGTAACTGTCTCACATGTTTCATATTTGCAGTAGCGTGTAATGTCGACTCTGCTATCGTCTTGAACTGCTCTCTTTAAATCTTTTGTGTTATTCAACGATACGGCTTTTGGACAGTGCCTCGTCACAATATACTTGCTGTATCGTATTCCATGTTTTGCTAGAAGTTGTCCCTAGTATAATACGGAACTTAATGTTAACTCTCTACTCGGAATTCGCGTCCATCACTAAATTTGCGGACAGACCGGACATTGGCTTGGTAAGCACAGCTATGCCACTTAATAAGTTTAGAAACACTTCCAAGGCCATGTTTATTCAGAACACATATTAAGTCATTGGATAATGTCCATTATTTCTTATATTAAATATCAGTCTTGGAACTTTCCTAACAAAGGGTGTATAACTTCCGTTGGCCGATTAGCTTCTAGCCAAAATATCTTGTTGATCTTTTGTGTGTAGAAAAATTATTATTATAAACGAATCCATATTTTCCAAATAGTAGGTTATTGAGAATAACTTCAAGTTATTGATTAAAATGGAATGCTGCTAACAATAACGATAACCTTTAGCGAGCAACTTCTATGATTTATGTCTAGTTTTGTTTTAATATTAGCCATCTAAAAACTTCTCCTCTTCTTTTCGTTTTTATTTCTGTTCTCACTTGCCTTTTTTTAGTATATTTGTTTATATACGTTAACGACTTTTCAATCATAATAAAGAGTTTAGTGACTACAAATTTCACTTCTGGCAGTTAAAGTTGTCATTTGATTACCATAAACTTTTTTACTTGCTCGTGATTTGGGCTACTCTTTCTTCATAGAATTTATTTCACATCGGATATTTAAAAAAATGGCATGAATTCGGACCACTTTCCATGAAAGGCAATAAAGTGGAATTGATCACGAACCATAAATCTTGGCCCCAGTCCAATTACTTTTATTACTTAGCCATTCTTCTGCTGGCGAATTCGCTTTTATTGCATTTTTACCGGATGTCTCGGCGCATTTAATTGGTCTTAACCCGAAAACGCTAATTGTTGTTTATTCTCCACGTCCAAGTTTTTGCATTCGTTGCATAATTTACAGACGCCTTGAACCTCGAAGCTGAGCCTCCACTAGCGCCCAAACGAAAGAGAATGTTGTAGAAGAACGATAACCGACTACTTGGCCGGTAATATGTTTTAGTGATGAGCCCCTAATTGCGGGGATTAATTATGTGGAAATCCGACGAAAGGGCAGCGCGCCGCGCGTTGTTTTTACTGGGTTGGCAGCGCTCCAGCGCCGAAATGACGAAAAGTCTGTTTTCGTAGTGATGTCCGATCGAAAGTGACTCGCGGCCCTTCTAACAACCCGCCATAAAGTTTATTGATATTTACGGCTGCACTTTCTTCGGCTAGGGCTGAGGGTTTATGGCGTCCTGCAAGGACCTCAGGATTGCGCCGGCTTACGCGCGCCGATCGCTATTTCGGGCGCCCGTTTTGGCTACATTCGTCACAGGGGTCATTTATAAATACGGCGCTTTGTTTGTTTTATTCTCGTCCGTTTTGATGTGTTTGCGTGCGATGCGGCTTCTTCCGCCGAAAGCCGCGGGCGCGTTTTAATTTCAGAAAGCGGGTTGAGCTAATATTTTCTTCCACATCCAAGAAGGTTTCAAAGATCGTCCAAAAGTGCGAGGTTTAGCCTCCTTCGTTAATTTTATACTTCCGGCATATCTTCTGCGATCTGAGTCTTTGATTCCTGCAGGGCTTTAGTAAAAAGATTGAGATTGTCTGGGACATTTCTTCTTTGAGAAATTATTTCAGTTATGATTGATAGATAATGTCAGTCATACTGAATGTGTGAATCTTCCACGTAACATAATTTTATTTTCACATCTGTCTAAAGAAGACTTTCAGTCGAGAGCTTTATGTAAATTGAAGAAATACTCGACTGACCAGAGGTTCATTGTCCTAATTTAATACGAGGTATATGCTAATAAAAAATCATTAACATTGAACACTTCGTAGACTAACACTAAGCTAACACGCCAAATTTGCATTCGTTGCAGAATTCAACTTTAAAAACAAAAGTTCTAAAGCCATTTTCTTGCTTCGAAGAACTGCAGAGAAAGTAGTCGTTCAGAATTTCAGAATTTCACATTCAGTTCGAACCCTCCGATGGAAGATAAATAAAAGGAAGCCGCTTTGTAAAAAAATCTTGTGTGCCGCGACTCATTCATCACACCTCGAACACCTAGTAAGCTCTTCGTCTGGGTGGCCGAAAGAGCGAGCTGGCTCTACGAAAATAGCGGCCGGTGGGAAGCCAGCGAATGTTTTATCAACTTCCTGCACGCTGGAATACTTCAGCTCAAAAATATGCTCTAGTATTTTTCGGGAAGCGGCCGACGCAATTACATTTCTACAAAGTCGGTGTGTTCCGCGCCAGACACTCAAAATATAAGGCTGATTCAGTAAAATTTTGCAAGGATAAACATCCTTTTATTGCGCGCCCGCGAGCTCCTCTTGAAAACAATCGTTTGCGCGGGGAAAATATTATTGTTTACCTCCGAGCTAATTTTGCTGTACTTTTCGCGCACTGATAAACAACGCCCGATGATGATAACGCCGCCAGAGCAGTTTTACTTGATCGAGCACTTTCACTATCGAGCAGTACAAGGATGTTATTGTTGTAAACTTAGGCGCCATTGGGCTCAACAAATACATTGCAAAATAATTACAAAAAAGAGTCTATTATTTTCGAACTTTGGGCAAATATTTGATTTGGGTGGCCACCTGTTCGGGCCTGAGTAAATATTAGCAGTCGAACAGACGCTAAATAGGGACGAACTAGAACAATGGGGCAGCCTCGATGTAAAGCGGCCGTAAAACACCGTGGAGGCGCTAAAACTCGGTACATCTGGCCGGAGGAGGAAGTGACTCATCTGGAAGATTTCCACGTTCCAATTTCTAAATCAGATTCGAATCCCGCCTGCACAGACGCACGTTGAATAGAATTTGCGTAAACTGCCGTGGAAAATATAAATAAATCGTCTGGTTGCACGCACCGTATCTATATCTATGCGGCGGCTGCCTGCAGCCAGATGGGCTGAAAATCCTGAAATAGCACGTGAGGGGTCATAGCAAGCTTTGGGAGACCTTTTCTGCACTGTTTGATCCTATTCAGACGGTTTAGCGCTGAAAAATATTTATAGACAGGGTGGCCAACGAAAATTTTGGAATTTTGTGATTACACAGAATATCAAAAGCCACCCATCGTCACAAAGATGCTCTTTGTTTTATTCAAACTCGTAAAATCGTGTAACCAAAACAGCAATTGCTTTCTTCTATTTGTCTTCCTGTATATTTTAATTAATTTTCTATTCAAAGATGCTTAATGGTCATATGTTGCAGATTTTTCAGAAATAAAAAAACACATACACAAGATTTTTAATGCATCTTCACATATTTAGATGGAAATTGATTTGATCTACTTAGAAAGCTCTCCGTCTATTCTAATTATTGCTGAAACTTTCTGTTCCTGTTATTATTCAAACGGGTCTGAATTCATTGTGAGCTGCCTTATCGAAGATATTTTAAGGTTCATTGAATTAGATAACACAAATCTAAAACCGCGGTTACTTATAGTAGTGAAAAATTTCTTATTTATTTAAGACCTCAAAAATTTATGGATCATGATTTATACCTTCATTTTTAATCTATTTAAGCTCTAATATTCCTTTTGGTGACGTTTTTTAGTTGTTATTCAGTGTTATGGTTTGCAGTTATCCAGTTCTGTTATGTTTGGAGTGTGTGCGAGTTTCATGAGAATTATTTGATCAGTGACCCTCTTCTAATACAGGAAACAAATAAAAGTATTCTTTAGTAGTAGCTCTTTGTTGTAAGATTTTCAAAGTTCAGTGATAAGATAACGCAGATTAGATGATTATATTTGTTGCTTTAGCAATTTTAGGAATTGAAATTTAAAGCGTCTTAGTTTTTAGAAAATTCCTATTCATCCTGTACTGTTAATTTGTTTTTGAGTATTAACCATAATAAAAATATTTTTTGAATTTATAGTTCTACACTTATCACTTGACATGTCCTTTTAAGAAGTTTCCTTTAAATTTTCTATATATTTTTTGTGATCAGCGATTGAATGTTTTAATCAAGTTTAAGTTAAAAACCAAAGCCGCAATTCTTTTAAAAATTCTTTGATAGTCTCTTTCCTCGCTCTCCTTTCCCTCCTCTTTCCTCTCTCTCTCTCTCTCTCTCTCTCTCTCTCTCTCTCTCTCTCTCTCTCTCTCTTCCTCCATCTCTCCGGTCATCAATCGATTGGTTTGTTATACGAGGTGCATTCAAGTTATAACACCTCTGAATTTTTTCTAAGGACTGGGAACAGATAAAAACATGCAGTTTGTTTCAAAATACTGAACAGACAGAGATGGCAGCACTACACGGCACACAGGGCTCTAATGGCAACGCCGCTATTGCACCCGCGATTTTCCAGTGGTCAAAGAAGACTCCTAAAGAAGCGTTCGCAGCGGCCATGGAATCATGGCGTCGACGTTGTGAAAAATGTGTACGGGTGCAGGGAGATTACATCGAGAAGTGACACAAGTTTTCGTGTGATTGTTTTGTGAGAAAAAATCGGAGGTGTTAGAACTTGAATGCACCTCGTAAGCTTCCATTATTGAAGCTCCTCAGCCAAACGCTTTAATTCTGTATAGCCGTTGTATTCGGCATATCTTATGATTTGCTGTATCTAATCCATCCTTGGTATTTCCCTTTTAACAGACCGTCCTGTTATAATGTGTATCTTTGAAGCCACATCTTCTTTTTACTATTTGTTTCAATAGTTTTCTATTTTTATTCTTCTTGGGTTTTTGTTTGTGATTTAGTAACCTCACATTTCCAGAACTTCTAGTCTTGGCTTATCACATGTTCTAATTATTCTTCTTTCACAACCATGCAATGCAGTGCCCCAAAAGAATGTTTTTAGTTTTCATTTAGTGAGACTCAAGTAAATGTTTTATTTTAAGAAAGCTTTTTTGCCCGTGGAGTTCTTTGAGTTATTGCTCTCTTGCATTTTCCGTCTGCAAAATTCCCTATCATCTGTTCTCTTATTTTCCACTTTTTTTATCTGCCTAAGTTCATACTTTCCACAAACCATTATTTTTGTTTTATTTATCTTGCTTTAATATACACTGCGCCTCTTTTAATACTTCTTCTAGTTCCTCTTCACTTTCTGCCAAAAATGCAATCTGGATTTTCTCACCTTTAATTATCACCCTTGGCATTACCTCTGTCTTCGTTAAAAGCATTTTCAATATGTACTAACCTTTCTTCTGATATTAGCTTCCGACTGATTTTCTTTGTTTTTTGTACATATCCGTACAGCTTATAGCAGTCCACATTATCAAAAGCCTTTTCAGTACACGAACGAAATTTGTGTATCTTAGAGAATTTTTTCTCCATGATTAATTTCAAAGCTATCATGGCTTCTGTAATTTTTGAATGTTTTCTAAAAGGATGATATTTTCGCTGTTTCGTAATTGTTACAAATTAGTCTAAAGAGAAGCTGAATAGCATTTCTTCTTAGGCATTTCATAATCTTTGCTGGTAGTTCATCTATCCTGGAAGCGTTCCAATTATTTAAATCTATTGCTCTTTTATCAAACTCATCTCTTAGTATTGGGGCTTTTTATTTACTTTCTCTACATTTTCTTCTTTTTTGCAGTCTTTATTACTTGTTTTTTCATACAATGTAGCAGTAATATCTTTCTGATCCATAAATGTTTTCTTTATAGCAAGGTTCCTTGTCTTGCCTTCATTAAGGACGTTTTTTTATGTCTCTATATGTTTTCTCTACGTTACTTTATCGATTGCTTTGCATTTAGTTGCAAAGAACTGCTCTTTAACTTTTCTAGCTTTTCGATTTATTCTATTTTTCAACATACTTTACATACATTACAATTCATAGTTTTTTGTTTTGTTTTTGAATATTTCAACCAGGTCAATTTCTTTTACCTAATCCGTATCTATCATTTATTTTGTCTCCAGCTATATGGCCCACTACTGCATTTCAATCTGCTAACAAGATTACATTTTTATCTTCTTTACTGTATTTTAATATTTCAGTTATGCCTTCATACATCACTTAATATGTAATATTTGTAGACAGGTGTTGACACATATACTTAGATTATTATGGTGTTTGTTGCTTTTGTATTCAATTTCACTACAATAATCCTTTCAGTGTGGCCTCTAGCTTTGCTCCCAAATTTTTATTGATAAGTATCGCAACTCCTGTATTTCCTACTACGACTGTACGTATTGTTCTACGTATTTCACTCCAGAAGTTTCTCTGCTATGGCTATCTGCGTTCACTAACGCCTAGGATTTCTATTTTCAATCTATTTATTTCTAATTTTATAGTTTTTCAATTTTAAAAGTTGTTTCTATATTCCATGTTCCGATGTATGTGGCATGCTTATTTCTTGTTTCGACGCACCTTCTCTAATTGGTTCCGCTTGGGGATTCGAGGGAAAGACTATTTTACCTTCGGATTCTTTAACTTGGGAAGATTCCTTCATATCTATTGCTTTTACTTGGAAAATAGTTTTGTTCTCTTTATATCTTTTCTTTACTTTTTGCTTGTATTTATTTGTATTGCTTGTGACCTAATATTTGTTAGTCCCTTGACGTTCACGTTGAAAATTCATTAACGTCCTTAAAGGTTTCTGAAACAAGCCCTTAACCACCGTCCTCCTTGATGGGCTCTCGAAGAAATTAGTTGGGTTTATTTTTTCGCCCTTGTGTCACCTTACAGGAGAATGAGGACCTCGGAGCACTTGTGTCTCCTATTTCAACTTTATAATTATACAAGTTACGAATGGGCTTCCATGGCCTTGGACTCTTGAGTATAGTTGTTCAGTGCATTAGGAAATGTATGTACTCCTGGATTGCGTTTCTGTGCAGAGCAGTGTTGCATATGTACCATGAAGCTCAAATACTCGGTTCTGGATGATTTAGAGTTTATTTGGGAATTTTCGGCATGGCCGCACAGTGGTGCCGCAAAATGGTCTTATAGATTGTAAGACTGTTTCGGAAAAATAGCTGGCTCCTGATGAAGATAGAGCTCAGGGTTACCGAGCTACCTTTGCTTTATTTGCGATCCGATCCACATGAGCTTTCCAGGTCAGTTTTTTTTCCAAGGGTCACTTTAAGGTACTTTCCCTCTTGCTTCCAGAGTATCTCCCCTTTGAAGATCCTTAATCCACATCAATCCAACGAAGCCTCGTCCTGGTGTAGAATAAAACCGCGGAACTCTTCTTTGCGTTGACTCCTATTCTCTACTGATGGCATCATTTTTTTTTATCTCGTCCAGATGGGTCTAGAGTCGCCATATCGCCAAGCAGGGTCGTGGTGAGCTGGACAACGCCGCCGTCATCTGTGTATTGAGTCACCACTGTAGAGGGCGTCTTGGTTATGTCCCCGTTGTAGATATTGAAGTGTCGGGAACAGGACGGAACCTTCTAGGACGCCGGCTCGTAAACGCCTTATAGACGGTTTTATGCCGCCGATTTTGATTTGAAACTTGCGACCGGGCAAGTAGAATCAGATTAGTTGTACCATCGGCAACGGGACGGTCGCTGAAGTCATCTCTCAGTCCACGAAAAGATTTCCTCTTTCATTCTCCTGCGAATCTTATTATACTCTACCCCCATTACGTTGTCTCCAGAGTTTCGTTTGTTTAAAAAAGAAAACGTCGAGTTAAAGATGAGATTGATTTTTTACTAGGAGAAGCTATAAGTTCTCCACTACCTCTTCTAATATTACTTACATATAACAATTGCTTGGGTATTATTAAAACATCGTTTTCCCCTAAGAATTCTCCTTAAGTATTATAAGTTAATACTCGCTGGTCGTCTTGGTACGGAGCATTTTGATAAAAATAAAATATCGACCCTGGTTGCACCTATTGTCTATTGAATTACACCTTTTAACATGGTATCCGATTGTAGACAAAGTAACTTTATTTACGACAGACAAATACAGGTTTAACTCTTAATAACTTTATTTATTCTTAATTCAAATTTTCTTTTAAAGTCGCTACTCGGCCGATAACTTGCTTCATATCAGCATTGTGTTCCTTGATTGTTATAATAAAAGTCAATTTGTAGAAACAGTTGTTATCTGCCGTATCATTGTTTTGCATCATTTATTTTTTAAATGTCATGAAAACCTTAAAATAGACTGTTCAAGAGGACGATTATGTATATCATGCTGTTTACCACCATTATTTGTTAATTTGTTTGCATTGCAGTCTGAAGCGCACATTGTTCTTTTTATCAGATTTAAACGGGATATTCGAATTAACCGTTTATATTTCAGTTTAAAGTACTCCTGTGCGCGTGTTTCGGACCACCCCCTAGGTACTACCTGACGATTCGCTATTTGTTGCAAAGTGTCGGCTTTGTGCGCGTGTCCTAAGCTGCCTAACAGTAACTTAATGAAAACCAGCAGATTTGGCAGCTAAACGATGCTGTTGCATGTCCCTCATGTACAGTTAGGTTGCTAGACGGAGCGCCGGCGGATGGGCCAGAAACTCGATATTTCAAAGCTCGGTGCCTCCAATTTGCCTCATTCATCGCGAGGAGGCGGCCGGCTTAATTGCGCTTTCCGAGAAAAGAGCGCCTTTGAATACCGTTGCGCAGGTACGATTTTTGTTGCCGTTATGAACATTTTTCGGTAAATTATGGAAGTATGTAGGAAGGGGCGCCCAAGGATTTCGCAATTGTGATTTATGTATTGATGTTAGTGATAAGCTTTAAGATTTATTTTATGGCCTTCTAGAGGTTCGGGGAAAAGTCGCGCGTTTTGACATTACATGTCTAAATTTTAGACCAACTAAAAATATTTTATTTGTACAGGGTGGCCCAAATATCTGTTTTATTTTTCAAACTCATTTTCATTAACTTGATTGGATAGATATTATTGATAGCCTTAAAGTTCAAGCTGATCATCTCGAAAACTAATGAAATTACCAATTGTGAAGTTCAAAACGTTATTGGATTTTTTAATGTGAGGCTCCTATCGTGATGATTAGGTCTTGATCACCCTGTATGCACCTCGTGCTGCGGCCGTGGCGCGGTAATTACGCCGTTTTCACGATATTCTAACTGTGAAGCCCGTAAAAGTGGCACGTACATTTTACATTCCATTTATCCGCCGTAGCGCTGAAAGCAAATAAGCAGAATGGAGTTACTTCAGCAATTAAATCTAAATTAGTAAACCAACACGGGCCTTTCGTGCCGGCTGCTATTTTCGTCATCCGAAAATACGCCACTCCGGAGTCCTGACAAACTTTCGCCTCATAGCTCTAGTGGTCTGCTTTTCGTATTCTTCAGGCTAACATCGCGGCGAAAAGTTACAATGCGATGCTGAAGGTTTTTGCTTCTGTTCGACACAAAGCAAATTGTTTAGCCCAAAAATAGGTCGGCGACTCTTAGCTGGAGATATTTTTACGTCGGTGTTTGCGAGGTTTATAGGTTTATCTAGAGTAAACAACTCGGCTGTTCATTGTTTTGAACTTGCTGCATATATAAGGAGTTGTATTTTTATTTATAAAAAAATCATGTCGCAGTATTTTTTTTGATTATATGCGATAAGATATTAATTCATGCGCATAATAGAATTTGTTTTAATATTTACGTGATGTAATTGAAACGTTAAGTTTCTCTTGTGAATAGAAATATTTCACAATGTATTGAATAAGTTGGAATAATTTTGTCTTATTGCCTTCGATACGAATAAAATTGTAACAATAATGGTACGGCTCTAACGCCCCCCGTGGGACCACGGCCTGCGAACTGAGAAGTTAAGGCTCTCATATATCCGATTTGTGCGATGTGACAAGTACCGCGCCTTAGACGACCGCTATTATTACCCCTTGTTCGAAGTGAACGCAGGTACTCAATTATTTTTAATGGCTGAGTAGGCCATCCGCCAGACATCATAGAGCTCGGGGAATGGAATCCGGGTCCGTCCGCATCGCAGTCCGCGCCTCAACCGCTTAGACCACTCTGGCGATTCGAATAAAATTGTATTATAAAAAATAAAGAAAAACTGATACCGCTAGAGTGGTTAATGAAAGAAAAAACAAACATTTGATATATATTTGTCGTAGATAACAAAATAGTTATTATGCGTTACTGGCCTTGTAGACCATTAGCTTTAATCGTCTTTTATAACATGTTTCTCCTTTCCGCCCTTCTCTCTTCCCCCTCTCTCCCTCTCTCTTTCTTCTCTCCATCTCTTCCCTTCTATTTATTTCTTCTTTTTTTAAATCTTCTCGAATCTTTTGGTGATATTTTTTTGTAGGTCGTTCTTATATTTTGTGAAATATTTGGTTTTAGAAACATTGCCATAATTTTTCTATTTAATCATCTTGTCTATACTCCTTTTATTTGGATGCCTTTAAGACTTCGCCTTGTTTTTTCATTATCCAAGTCTCGTTTGAATATAACACCACCGGTCAAATAATAGTTTCATAGACACGTATTTTCGCCCAAAATTCTCTTAATATTCTGCAATTGATATTTTCTCAATAATTTTAATCTACTACTCGTATTTTTTTCTAGTATCTTATATACTACGTTTTGATTACTGTTCCATCCCCATTTTTACTTTCCTTACCCTATAATAAAGAAAGTAATGTAATCGGCGGAAATTTGACCTACCCAGTTTTTCACATTTCTGGACGAATTATAGCCTCAGGCACCAAAAAGTTGGTTTGGGCCATTGGTTCGTGTGTGTGTGTCTGTCTGTCTATCGGTCTGTCAGTAAACAGGACATCTCGAGAACCGTAAGAGCTAGAGACTTGAAATGTATATGCAAGTTACTTGTAGGTAGGGGACGCAGTGCGAAACTTTTGGTCGCATGGTCGCAAAGCGGCCGCGAAAAAAAATTGAAGCCCAGGATTGTTTTGTTTCAACCCCCCCCCCCCTCACCCGTCGCTTTTTTATGTACAGAGGTAGTTTTCATTATTGATAACTTCTCATATAATTATTTGGGGGGGGGGGGTAGTTTTAGAAAAATCCTTACCTCCTTCAAGGCTGTCAAGACATTTATTAATGAATTAACAAGATACTGAAGTACTACAAACTAATCAATATTTGATAGTAAACAAGTGCCTTATGCTATAAAAAAGTTTCGTACTTTATTGTAGTATCTTTTAATATAATTGTCTTATCTCCTAACTTTCTTTCTAAACTTATAATTCTATCTCCCCCTAGACGCTTCAACCGATTTACTTGAAACTTGCATAACACATTCACAACCAGATTTGCTAA
Organism: Sinelater perroti; assembly: GCA_036346155.1. Lineage (NCBI taxonomy): Eukaryota > Metazoa > Arthropoda > Insecta > Coleoptera > Elateridae > Sinelater > Sinelater perroti. Next base: position 3,215,826 of record JARFIY010000122.1, read on the forward strand.
TTCGGCGCAAGAAATCAGCCTTCTAACTTTAACCGTTTTTGAATTATTTAAAATTTTGATTATTGTATTGTATAGATGTCACACCTGTGACAGATAAAAACATTTTTTTTGAAAAACAGCGCCATCTGTTGGACGTAAAAGCAAAGCCACAACAACGCGTGGCCGGGTACAGCTATTTTAGAATAAAAACAAACATTCTGTTACCGTTGCCAACATTAATCTAGAGAAAAATTAAAAATTACTGCAAATGAACGTAAAACGTAAAAATTACGGGAGTGGATTATGAACGAGCGCATAAGCTTTGCATTAATTCAACTTTACGTATTACGTATTTCCTACGGGCGGCTTATGCTTATGTCCACCATGAATGGGCGTTAAATTGTTCCATGTTTTTGATCCAGAGAAAAAGCCGGTCTAATTAAAAATTTATACGTTCGCAAATTTATACCTTGCAAAAATTTGAGGGAATCGGGTGAAAAAATGTCAGTCTAGGACGCCAAAAATTACTTTTGGCGGGCAACTCCTAGTTATAAATAAATTGAATAAGAATTTAGCTTGAGCCCCCTCTACCCCTTATTTATGGGCACCCATGCTACCTGTATATTGTATGAAATCGAACAAAACAGTTTTTGTTTTGCTTGTGTTACTCCACATTAGATTTTTACATTAAGGCATTTTGCAGCGTTGTTGCGTTAGTTTCTAATTTGACTAATAACTAATATTGCCCAGACGAACATTTTTGACTGGCACAAGTGAAGCAAACCCTCATTTCTTCTTTATTTTTATTTGCAGTTCAGTGTTATGAGAAGATTTTTCTTTCTTAGCAACACTTCTGTGTTTTGTTTTGCACAGACTTTCAGCCACTTCTTTCTAAAATCTTCCAGTTTTATTTTGTCCCCATGGACTCTCCTATACAGCAACCATGTATTGACAGCAATCACATCCAACAGATGGTAAAAGATTCGGCGGTACCACTTCTTCGAATGCATTATGTTCTTGAGCTTGCCTAGCAAGCTATCAAGCATGGTAACATCACCAATGTGCTCTTTGTAGTGCTTGACAACATTAAAGCATTTTATTGGCACATTCTTCTTCACTTTTTTAGAGTTTTTAGAAGCAAAAGAACTCTTATCTTTCCATGTCACACATAAAACTCGTTTAACAGTTGCAACTATATCAACATATCTTTTTCTTTCTTGTTCATCTGAAGGCTGTTAGTTAGGAATTCTGTTTTTTTGATGTGTGATATGTATACTCATTGGTTGATTAGGCATGAAGAATTACCTTATCAGAAGCTCCAAAGTCTGGTTCATCCAACAGCCTCTGTGTTGGATCGTTTTCTTAACCCGCATAGATCTCAAAATCTCAAAATTACTCAGATACTCCACATAACATAGAGTTTATAACCCTATTTGTGTACTATATGATATATGATACAAAATTCAGTCAGGGATTAATATAATAATCAAAAAGCCAAGTAAGACTATATCCACCAAATGCATTATGTACTTATTTATCTGTTATCAGGAAAGTGTATATTATTTGAATGACTACAGAAAGATAAAAACGTGTTGAAAGAGTTTCCTTTGATTAATTTGATCTGACCTTCCGCTTTTTGTTGTGTTTTCCTTAATTAACTTTCTCTGACAGAAAAATTTCATGTATATCAAATTTAATGTTTAAATATCATCATATTATTGGTTAGAGAGAAAATGGAAAAAAATCAGTAGGAAGTCGATCAAAATATACTTTTATTTTTTGAAAACAAATCCGACTGCTTCATCCATTAGCCACAAAGGGCGCCAATTGACATTCACGCGCCGCATTTCCAATTTTCCGTCCGTTTAGCCGCGCTCTTCCTCCGTTTCCGACTGGCGGTCCTTTGGCGCGCGCCGCCGCTTCGGTTTTTCTCGCTCCGCTGACCGTAGCTGGAATGGGTCGAATCCCCTCCCGTGCACGCGAGTAGTTAGTTGTCCACCTTCGTACTATTATTATTTTGTAGTTCACATTTTAGGTCGGCTCTGGTAGGTCTCGGGCGATGGGCGCGTTCGGTGCGTGCGCTCGGGCTTGCAATTAGATTAGAAGCCGGCGTGACGCGGCGTGGTAAACAGCTCTCGTGCTTTCTGCTGGCAAGCCGGGAAGATGTGACGGCGCCCTTGTGCGAATCCGAAGTTGCGGTGCCGGGCGTTTGGCGCGCTTCCGGGCGCTCCGTCGTGCTGAAACTGAAACTGACTGGCGGGGTGCTCGCGCTGAAGACTGAGTGAAGTGGCGGGCCGGTTTCAGCGAAATGGGGATAGTCACGAAAACTCTGGGGATTATTTTTAGCCTGTAAGTAGCGCTTGGTGCCCGTTTCGCGTGCGTGTTTGCTCCGAGCGAACAGTAACCCTTCTACTCGGCTCGATATGGGGTTATCTCTGCGCATTTTTATGGGTTCAAACGTTCAGTAACTGAGATAAATTGTCTAAAACGATATACAATAGAGTTAAAAAGATATAGTGGCATCAATTAGAGCTCTTTTATGTTTTTATTTATTAAAAAAGTTAATTGAATTTGTTTTTCAATTGACGGTGCAATTTTGAATTAAAAGAGCTCGAAGCTTTTCAGCACAGGTAAATGAATGATTTCCCACTGGTTGTTGTAAAACATGAAAAACGCGTAGCCATTACGATGATTACTCACATTATTATCACTTGTCACTGTGAATAATTGCAGAAACAGATACGCCCGTACAAAGTACTTAGCATTTACATAATTGTTTCCTTTGTTTCGCTATTGCCCCATCCATTTGTTTATCCGTTTCAAAGCCGCTTCGCTTAGCCGTCCGGCAGTTTTGTCAATCCGCACCCGAGCGTGGCTTTGTTTTCGACCATCAAGGTAAAAGCAGTCATTCCGGACCCGCACCTCGCTATTACCCACCCCCGGACGTTTTGTTTGCTCTGCGGGTTATTGTCCCCCTCCCGTCAGCGGATTATGCATCCCTGGCAGTGAACTTTCGCAAAAATAGCTTTGCACGCCAAAAATAAGCGTCCGCTTTGGAAATTTATCGCAAATAAATAATGCGCAACTTCCGGGCAGTTCAATGAACGCGAGAATTTTGGAAATCCACTCCGTGGTGCCTTCGACGTCCCCGCCGTCGACAGCGTTATTATGGACTGGAAAGCGCGAAAAGCAAAAAGGCACCCGCCTCTAAATATAAGCCCGCTAAAATAAGCTCGCGACGCCTTGCAACAAAAGTGGTGTCGCGGCCGCGGCTGATTTTCAGCGCAGGTTCACGGCATGAGGGACCTCGTTAAGTATTCCGGTGCTGCTCGTAATTTAGTACTTCCCGGGAAACTTGTAGTCTAGATCAAAAGTTGCCAAAAAATTATTAGGTCAATTTTGTTTTTTAATGAGATGTTTTGATCCCTAAAGATGATTACCCAGGATAGAATGGTACATTACGTAGCTCTAACTAATTTAATCATCTTGAAACAAACCGTAACAAACCTTTTTCTTGGCGATTTGAGACTCGAAATTTGATCACCGACAGAAATGAAATTTTAATGTACACTAAACCACGAACATTCCAACCTTACATACATATGCAGCATGAGTCTTGGTGTGCACTGAACTAACATAAAACATCAAGTGTAAGCCGCATAGAAAAGGAAAATGAAATGTTCGAACCACTTTTGATTAAAGAAAGCAAAATTCAAATAATTTCATGTTTGGTCAAAAGACGTCAGTAATAAGAAATGAATTAATGATAAAATCATATGTGAAGTCTATATGAGGGTTTGTGAAAAAAACTTATATCTATTGTAGTTTGAAAAAATCAAGTCTGCGATTGATAGAGCTTAAATTTTTTTTATTAACATTAGTTGAATATGGATCTTTAGTTCAATCATACTCTTCAAACTTCCGTTAAAAGGACCAAACTTTAGTACAGAAAGACTTAAATTTGCACACCAAAGAAAAAATTATTTTGGGTTAAATACAGCAAGAAAAAACCAAATTTGACCAAATGTTTTTGAAGATCATGTTTACGTACTTCTTCCAAAATTGCGCTTTATACTAAGTCCTCTATAGGTAGTTCATTTTAATATTGTTCTTTTAGTATCTGTAAGTCTGTAAGGTATGGATTGTGAGAAAAAACAGCAAATTGAACTCCAACCAACCAACACGCTGTTTGTAGGTTGTAGCTATATTTGATTAAAGGCCAAAAAAGGTTTAAGTATTTTATATAATAATCTCTGGTAGCCATAAAGTCCGTAATAAAATTCTGGCTGAAGTTGCCAACTAATTTCGTTACTCTAACATTCCATTTCTACATTACAAAGATAATAATTTAAATAGTTAAAGAAATGTAGGTCTAAGGGAGCCATATTTGACCTAATTTTTGTAAAGTGGTGTATACCGTATTCTTAATAGAGATAAGAAAATTTCAAAAGTAATCTATAAAAAATATTTTGACGGCGTTTTCAATAAAGGGAGTAACATTTATCTCGATGGAAGAAGAACTTTGATAATTGAAAAACAACTTAAGCCACGTGCGTTTCTTCTAACAGTATCTAATGGTGTTATATTCGAACGGTTTACATTTCATTATAATGTCCTGGCTCTTTGTTTTTTATAAATAAAAAAAAAAAATACCAGTCTTAAGTTCCTTTTCAAAAGGAGATTCATCTGTTAATTCAAAATTATGCGGGCTACTGGAGAAGTTGTTAAGATTTGTATTTTTATTTTGAGTTAAGATTTTTAAGATAAAGACAACAAACATAGTAAGGACGCAATTTTGACGTACTTTTTCTTCTTGCCTGTTTGTTCTTACCTTATACAGGTATGGACAAATTTTAATTATGAAAAGTTCACTTTATTACAATTCTATTAATCGATATGCTATATGACCTTTTTTACAGCGATATATATTTATGGGAAAAGATCAAAAAGTGATCAATAATTATTACAACCAACCTTAATTATAAGAACATTTTTGTTTGTTGAGTTTTGAAAAATATTACTTTTATAACGATCTTGGTGGTAAGGTTTTAATGACCTGCATGAGGTTAAGGCTCCCATATGTTCAACCTCACTATCCAGTCGTTGTGCACCATCTTTGATAAGGGCTAATTTGGAAAGAATTAGGCGCCTTGGACAGCCGCATTATTGCCTTTTGTTTAAGGTGAACGCAGATATTCAATTATTTTAGTGATTGAGTAGGCCACCCGCCAGGAATCTGAGCCCAGGATTGAACCTGGGTCCGTTTAAGCGCTTATAGCGATCTTAAAAGATCGAAATATCAATTTAGCATCGATTCACCATTCAAATTCGGCAGTAAACCTTGTAAGTTTATTTTACGATTTCTTGTTATTGAAAAAGTCTCTTACAGTAAGGTTATCAAGAAACAGATAGATTTCGTTTCGATATAAATCAAACCATATCTTCCTTCCTCTCTATCCAGTTACCTCCACTTTTGGATTATACAAAGTGTATGCCTAAGAAACACGTGGCTTAAATCTGCTGTTAACTGTGGAAGTTTTTTTTTTTTTTGTTTAGAGCCATTTGACCTGTCTCCGATATGTACAATTGCAGCCTAATGACCTTTATAATACTCTTTTCAGTATCCTCATCTCTTGTATTAGTCTGTGCAAGCCCCTTACTGACTAGTTGCTATCTTTTTCTGGCTCCATTATTGATTTTTATTAAATAGCTTGCTTTACACTTGCACGATGTGTGGATGGCTGTCTCTGGTTCCTTTTGTACTTTCCCTTCAGTTCAGGTCTTCGTTATACAGCCCTTTTTTTGTTAAGATGTCTTCTAAGAAAAGAATACCCCCTGAGGAGACCTGTCAGTAACTGATTCCTGCTTTGTACTAACGGTTCTTCAGTTATTTTGCAATATGGTCCTTTTATGAAGGTTTTTACAGTATTTTTTATGTTGTTTCCTGAATCATTCTCTCACTTGGCTTCGTATTGTGCCTTTAGGTACTTCCAGCGCCGGTTCGGAGCCTATATATGGAGTTGATTATTTTTGTGCTAACTCATCAGCTTTCTGCCTCCAATTCCACAGTGAACTTGTAGTCTGCCAGAGTTCTAACTATGGAAGTTACAAAAACTTCAAAAACATGTGAAGGTCATTTTTCCTACTCTTTTCGCCTATATTTCCCATTTATGTAATAAGTAGTACTTTTACGAAATTTACCTAAAACTACCCATATTATTTATACTCTCTTCTTTGAACATTATGGGTGCTGTTGTGTTTTTGCTGTTGTCAATATGTTGTGCAAAATACGTCAGTTAAGAAAACTTAAATTCGTGGAGCTTTTATTTTCATCTTTTGATTGGTGTGTTTGGACATTGTTTTTTATATCGGTATTTTCAACAGCAGATAGGTGTGAGCGCTAACGGCTCCTTGGTGCGTTAGCAGCGATATCAATTAAGTGAATGATGACCGGAAAGCGAAAGACGACCAATTCAACTTCAAATCCGGTGAGCTCCGCAGCCCTCCCGGAAAACCGGGCCTGATAACAAGCCGCTTCGCCGTGGACCGAGCGTTCCGCGTATTTTGACCAGCGGAAGCTTTAATTGTCCGTTTGGTCCAAATCCAGCTGCAAATAGGAAATTCGGCGTGAGCTCGGCCGTGTGACGTGCCGAGCTGAAATATCCCGCTTTTGACTGTCCATTTGCATTCTGCGCCAGCGGCAATTACCGGCACGCGAGCGCCAATCTATCGGTAAATGGCAGCGGTCGCCGGTTGTTTTGGCAATAAATAGCGATTTCTACTCCGGCAACTTCCTAAGCATGTTGCGCTTTCGAGTGCATTACCGTCCTCTTCGCTTCATTTCTTCCATCAACAACCTTCAGTTCGGCCTTTCCTTATTAGGAAACCTTCTCCGGTGTGATGGCTCCATGAAAACGGACAATAAAGCCCCTGTTAAATGTTTTAGAGGAATTTGCATGACAATGAGCTTATTACCTGCTAAGTGTGGCTGTTTAAACAATAGCAAAGCGCCGAACAGAAGTCTGCGTCGTAAAACGCCAATTTATTTTTCTCCGGTGCCAAACAAGCACCTAAAAATAGTTTGTTTGCATATTTATAAGGGAATTAGCTATGAAATGTTAAGAAGCCAACAATGCCAAAATATCAGATATACTTTCGCTCGAACGGGCGTTCTCACGGAGCGTCCTTGACTTGAAAAAATCGTTCCACTGCTCGAGAAGCGCAGGTTTCTCTTAATTTTAACAACTAATGTCAACGGCAAATAATAAATTCTAGTTTGGTTTTTGTTGTAAAGGAGTTTCGTTGCTTAGGTATCGTTGAAATCTCCACGTTAACTGGCCGCAATTGTCGCGGTATTTGCACGCAGCTTCACTTCTTTCGCCGGGACCGTTGCTCCAGAATCGGTGGCCATAAAGGCTGTTTGCGCTTCATGGGCAATTGGTGACGGAATTCGCCGGCCCTCTTCAGAGGAGCGTCTTGGTTCAAAGGACATCGCCGAATCCGCTCGCGCGGCTTCATTAGAAGTGCCAGAAGAAAGTTAATTAGAGGGAACGGGCGGACGCGAGCTCCAGATCTGCTGAAGCGTGGAGGACCTCTAGAAGTGTTATTTTGTTAATATAACAGTTTTGAGTTTGATAAGTGTAGCAGAACGCGTTGCCTAATTTGCCTTTCAATGCTGGCTTGGTACCGACTCGCCTGTGCATCAAGTCGGCTACTTCAACGAGTTTTCAATTTTCTTATTTTTCGGAATATCTAGAAGGACAAAGCATACTCGCGTTACCCCAACTGTTTAACAGGCGTAAAATTTCACAGCTATTAAGATCATCTTTGGATGGTGTTTAAATTTTTCATGTACAAATTTAATTTTTAATTTTTAGAAGCGTTAAGTTGTTGAATATACAGTTACGATTTCACGAATTTCTTCCCCGAGTTTAATTTCTAGCGAAATAAGAAGTGATATTCTTTTCACAACATAATTTAATTATGCCCGGCGAAAATGGTTGAAATGGTACAATTATGCTGCCCCACGGATTCGGGGGGGGGGGGGGACAACAGATCGATTAACAAAAATACGAAACATCAAAACAACAATATAAAACTGTACATTTGCTTTTTGTGTTTTTCTCGATTAGGTGGTAGTTGTGTTGTATATAAGTTTCTACAGAACTCCTCTATTTCATTTAATATTTCTCTCTTGTCTGTTATTATTTTACCATCCTATCTTTTCATCCGTATTATTTTCTTGTTTCCTACTGCAAGGTTTTTACGCAACACTTTCATACTTCCATTCTCTTCTATAATTTTGTCTATTTGTTCATCTTTATATTTTTGTATGTCATTTTTTGCAGCTATCTTAATTTTCTTATCGAGTTGGACATATTCGAGTGTGTCCCATTTCTGCTCCGATCTCATTTTTCTTCTTTCATTCATTAACTCTTTTGTGTTTTGGCTTAATTTACCTTTTTTAGTTGCTTTACTTAGATCTATTTCGCTATGGAGTTATGAATCGCTGTTTTTATTTGCGTACTAAGTTCTTCTATATTATTAGCATTACCTATATTTTGCGGTATTTTGTCTAGTTCTTTCTGTATTTCTTTTTCGTATTAATATGTTCGTATCTAGTATTTTATTTTTGTTACTATTAATTAGTTTTAGTCCCTCTATTTTTGTGTTTATATTTACTTTAGCTCTAATTAGTCTGTGGTCGCTTGCAGTGGAAACGGTATTTAGAATTGAAATGTCGTGTATTATATCTTTGGGATTTGTAATATTTCGTTTTTGTATTTCCAGTCCGGACTTCCCCATGTCCATTTATTTTGCTGTTTTTTCTTAAAAAATGTATTCATAGCAAAAATATTGTGTTATAACATGAAGTCTTATAAGTATTTCACCTCTCTCATTTCTTTTTCCTATTCAATATTGGCCTATACATCTTCCGCCTGGTTCTTTTTTTGGTCCAATTTTTGCATTCCAGTCTCCTGCCAAGGTGGTATAATGTGTCTTGGTTTGCTCTAGAGCTACGGTTAGGTCCTCATAAGAATTTTCGATTTCTTCTTGAGTTGCTGAAGTTATTGGTGCATAGGCTTGTATTATTTTTAGTTTATATTTTTTATTTATATGAAAAATTAAATATATTATACGTGTCGATACTCTTTCAATGCTTATCACGTTGTTTTTAATGTTTCTATTTATGAGGAAGCCGATACCACCTAATGATGTTTCTTCATTACAGTTGTAGTATAGTATATGCCCACTTTTAAGCTCCAGGCAATCTTCACCTCTTCGTCGGACTTCAGATATACCTACTATATGCCATTTTATTTTTGTAAGTTCCTCTTCCAGTTCCATAAGTCGATCTTCTGACGCCAACGATCTTACATTATATGTCGCTATGTACAGTTTTATATTGTTGTTTTGATGTTTCGTATTTTTGTTAATCGATCTGTTGCCCCTCCAATCCGTGGGGCAGACTGACTTTTGGTCAGTGTGAAATTCGGGTCTTTTACGGTCTCTACTCACCTGGGGTACTATTTTTTCACATCTCTTTCATATCATGTCATTTTTCTTAAGGGGGTTTTGGCATTGAACATGCCACGCTTGCCGAACGTGTTGGCATGTAGAAAGTAATCCTCCTAACTGGGACTGTTGGTGGCACCGTTGGCCTATTACTATTAGGCTCCTCCGCTGTCATCCTTAGGTTACTACCCTTCCTTGGTAGCATCCAGTATGCTGGGCCGAAGCGTTCGCCCCAACATATCCCCGGCTCTCGTTAGCTTGTCGACCTGGTCGTCCTACGGGATTTTCACCACGTACTCCGTTCCAGGTTGCTCGACGTAACCAGTTTCACCACGAGTAGGTGAGAGTGGGGTTGAGGTGTAGAGGCTAATAGGGTGTATCTTGACTACTCCCTTATTTTGCGCATTCCACCTCCTTGGAACTGGATTACTTTATACATTTCTCAAATTATGATTTGTTTTACTTTAAAGAATAGAAACAAAGAAAAAGGTTGAACGACTTGGATAATTGTCAGACAATGGAAACTTAGTTGTACTTTTAGGGTTGGTTCTCAAATAATCTTAGCTGCACATCGCTTTATGTTTGTCCCTCTTATGATTTTGAAAGTCTTAAAAAAGCTACAAATGGCACAGTTATGCTTCTAAATAATGTTGGTTATTTTTAGTCATATGCGGAGGAACTGTTAAAGGGGAGATTTCGATTACATTATGAAGAATAGAATAATTTGGATAGATTATGATGCAGGGAGCATAAAGCTTCTATGCTGCTATTGATCTTGATAATGTAGACGATTACACTTTCGCATCATTCTCGGTATGCGTTTCGGCTTTTGATTATATTTTGAATTATATAAGAATATAGTTATGGAACGAATGATTGTTTTTCGTTGCTAATGTTCCTCATAATGATTTTGGAATGTAAATATTCAGTGATGCTCTTGAATGAACTTGTTATTGGATTGAATCATGCGGTTATGCTTTCACTTATTCTTGTTGTAGATGTTGAAGAACGGAATAGTTTGGTTATGCTTTCGTACCATTTCACCAAATTCAATTTGTTACTCTCTGATTTCGGTCATAATTTGAATAATAAAATGTCTGGCGACATTGAAATTTTTTGTTTTCTTTTTAATTAGTGCGTATAATAACAAACAAAGAGCCGTGGTGGTTTAGTGGATCGATCGCTAGACTACGAAACCAGTAGTTGTGGGTTCGAATCTCGCTCTCGCCAATTCTGTCGCTGGCATTTTTACGGCCCAGCTCGACTCAGGCTGCAATAAATGAGTACCTGAAGGTCAAACTCTGGGGTAATAATAGGCGGGCGGTACGTAGCGCTAGCCACGTTACTACCCTTGTGTACCGTAGGCTCTAGATTGTAGCAGACCTATACTATTGCGACCCCAAAGGGTCTTCAAGGCCTATTACGGGGAACTATTATTATTATATGATAATAAATAGGTTTTGCCTTTTATCAGTGTAATTATGCTGCTTGGATTATTTTTTTTATTCGTATACGAGTTAAGAGATAATGTAATAATTTTAAGTCTTAGTCGTAACCTTCGGAGCATTTATGCTTCGAAACCAATTATGCTACGAGATATAACATAATAATGCTTTTGATGATTTTACATCATATTTTGAACGATATAAGAATGCGGTTATGCTACTAGCGATGTAGGTTTATCGAGAAGATTTTAAATTTGGTTTTTTATTAGAATTCGTTTGCGCTCTTTGTAATACTGGTAATATAATTTTAAAAAAATAATAACATGGTTATGGTCGGAATATATTATATTTTTGCTATCAAATGACATTTCGAACAAGTTTTAATATTTATAAGAGTAGAATGATGGAAACTAGAAAAATACATTTATGCTCTTAATTATCTCAGTCGTAAAGAGGAGAATCACTGGAGTTTACTTTTCCATTTTTGTAATCGGGACGATTATGATTTCAGAATAGGGTAAAGTGCGGTTAACCTCTTGGTTTTCATTTGTGAATCATGTAATTTCAGTTATATTTGGAAGAATAGACTAAGGTAGAGATTCAAACGCAATAATGCTTCTGAAAATGTCGCGTTTTACAGTGCTCTTAGTCGATACACAAGCGCGGTTATGTTTTCAGTAATGATGATCGCTATATGCTCTTCCTCACCAGTGGTTTCGGTTCTGTTTTGAAGACTAGCATGCGGTTGTGCTTCAAACGTTTCCCAATTTGTTTTTAAAGGAAAAGAAAAATGATTACACACGAACTTGATACTAATAAACATTGTAATGACCTTGCAATTTAATCGACATCCAATAAATGCGTCGGTTAGATCATTACCCAAGCATTTGTGAAACATTCGACCAAAACATTGGCTCGTATGTGTTACTTATCTCGAACAAAATTCCTCAACTAGGTCACTCGTATGCGGTTAAGTCATGGTTAAATTCTGTCATTACGCTCGGCGATAAGCCGCGTCCGCTGCACATCCACGGCGCGCATTTCCCAGTTATCCCATGAACCAGTTCGAAAGTGGACGCGGCTGTAATTACAGTTTTGCGGCGCCAAAACACCTCGCTCGCGCTGATTCACAAGCCGCCCGCTACTCACGTTCACGTGCTTGCTGATAAACGTTTGTTATTAAAAGGGCATCGCCGTCATGCCAATTCGTTTCATTACGCGTCGAAATCACCGCAACGGTGGTCTCGCGAAAATAAAAATTGGCCGCGCGCTCGTGCCGCAGCGTATTTTTCATCTCGTTGCAGGTGTTGCTTTTTGCCCGCGCTAAAATGATGCCGAGATGGGGGCCCGCTCATTATTTACCCGAATGACCTCATCGATCTTAAAAATAAAAACTCGTATCGCTAGTAGGTAAGCCTCGCTCGAGTGGTCTACGAGGCGCATTCAAATATCATTCGCGTCTTTGCGTTCTGTTTTTGAAAACGATTAAACTGTTTCAGCTTGTTCGAGCAGGACATCATGTCCTATGTGCCAGCGGTGACCACTACACCGGGCTCTACGGGAGGCAGGAGCCCGCGAGGCTCGCCCCAAGCTTCTCCTGTAGCATCCCCCGGACTGAGCAGGCACCGAGCGCCTGCTCCCCACCGAAGGGATTTCGAGGCTAAGCTGAGGAACTTCTACAGAAAATTGGAAAGCAAAGGCTACGGCCAAGGACCAGGAAAATTCAAGTGAGTTTCCTTTTGTTAGTGACATATCATAACTTTTGAATGTTATGTATTGGTTATAGGTTACACATTAGGAGAGACCATTTGTTAGAAGATGCGTTTAGACGCATCATGTCTGCCAACAAAAAAGAGTTACAGAAAGGAAAACTGTGCGTTGTGTGGGATAATGAAGAAGGATTGGATTACGGCGGGCCTTCCAGGGAATTCTTCTTTCTTTTGTCCCGGGAGCTTTTCAATCCTTACTATGGACTATTCGAGTATTCTGCCAATGACACATACACGGTGCAGGTGTCGCCCATGTCAGCTTTCGTCGATAACTACCACGAATGGTACTTGAATACTTCAAATTTGATGACAGAGGTCTAACGTAACATTTGTTTTGTTAGGTTCAGGTTTAGCGGGAGAGTGTTGGGTTTGGCGCTGGTACATCAGTATCTGTTGGATGCTTTTTTCACCAGGCCGTTCTACAAGGCATTGCTGCGCTTGCCTGTGGCACTTTCAGATCTGGAAAGTTTGGACTTTGAGTTCCACCAGTCCTTGCAGTGGATCCGCGAGAATGACGTCTCCATGCAAGGGGAGCTGGAACTCACCTTCTCTGTCACAGAGGAAGTTTTCGGTCAAGTTCTCGAGAGAGAACTTAAACCTGGAGGGAGGAATGTGCCCGTCACTGAGAAGAATAAAAAGGTTGGTGTTATCTTTAAAAGGGCAAGAAAAAATTCAAAATAAACATTTAACTGTTTCAAACTCTACATACATTTATTTTTGGTTGTTATTCACTGCTCACAAATAACAAGAAACATATCTTATCTTCAAGGAATTATTTTCGTAGCTTTGATTACTTGTCTAATCAATTATATTTTTAGCAGGTGTTTGTTTATGTCTGTTATCTACTTCAACTTTGTAGGAGAATTGAATTAAAATGAACCTCATCCTTAAATACTTTATCTTATGTAGTTTGAATGACTACTAAAATAATATTTTAAAAGTTCCTATGGACGGTGGAAGTTATAAAGATATGAAAATCATTAGTGTAATGGATCCCTTTATAAAATGCCAACAAATAGAAATTAAAAAGCAAATGTTAGATCTCTAATAAACAAGATGAGTACAAAAAGTGTTTAATGAAGAACTAAAAGAACTACAAGAGAAATATAGAAACCATAATTAGTAATTGTGTGTACTAGAGAGTATAAAGAAGAGAAAAGTTCGGTTAATACACTTAAAATAACTGTAGATGGATATATCAAGTGGAGAATTTTCTGTAGTAATTTTGTAAAATCTAGAAATTAACATTTTTGTGTTTTAAAGCTTAAGGTGAGACGTTTTGAGAAAGTGAAAGATTTAAAGAAGACATTGAATAAGTGTTTATACCCAAATAGAGGAAAGTGCAAATAAAAGAATGCTGCACTCTGTTTTTGAATAAAGAACCAATACATTATAGGAATTTTTTTTTTTTTTTTGGTTAAAGAGAACTCAACCAATTAATTAGGAATAGAGAAGTAAAAAAGACTGAGATCGGGGTTAGTTCAAAGAAATTCCTGTTATTTCACACATGATTGCAATGAAAAATAATCATAAGTTTGATGTGGATCAGACTTTAAATACTTCAAATGAAATAGAAATAAAACGAGATAATCATCATTACACTCAATAAAAGTTATGGGCTCTTTAGGTATCTCATGTGGGACTCAATTGTAGCCCAAATTTGTTTTTACTGCACCATTTTTATAATTCATCTATTAGATAACTACATAAAAAATTGCATACATTAAAATTGAGAGTGATGGTGTTTTGTGAATTATTAGTTGGCGTCTAATATGATTTCTGGTTGTGTTGCTGGGATTGTTTCCAATTAATTGAAGGGCTTTGTTGGATTATTCAAGTTTTCATGAGTCTTAAACTAGCGTTATTTTATAAAAGAGGAAATTCAAATTCTCATCTGTTACCTTTGCAGTGCTGTTCTTATAATTTCTAACTATAGTGAAGCCTCCCATTGCGATGTAGATGGCGTTGGAGCCTTATAAGTGTTTTTATTTGTCTTGGCAGTATATTTAAAACATTTTTTTTATTAACAGCACTGTTCTAGTCTGATTTAATTTCTTTGTTATCCAAAAATTTCAACTGAAAAAAAATTTTAGCATAAATTAAATCTTATCCAGTCTAAACTTCTGGTTTATTCAAGAATTTTAAGTTAATAGATTCTTTCTATGTAAGAGGAATGTAAGTGGATGCAGTATTATTGAGAATCCTGCTGGACCACTCTTTCTTACAGATCAAATGTGCAGTAGTTATAATCAAGTACACAGAGCTTTAGTTGCTGTATTCAAATTTCACTAATGATTGATTGACTGTAAGCAATGATTAAAAAATAATGCATACTAAATAGTTGTCTGTGATCTTATTTCGATTGCAATAGAAGTAATGGTTCAAAACTCAAACACTGTTACCTCCACTCCATAAAAGAATCTGCAATAAATTGGAGCTAGAACTATGGTTTAGAGAGATTCAAATGTAAGGCAACAGAATAATTCAGACCACAAAAAAGTATGTTTTTTAAGAACTTGATAAAGCTGTCCTACTCATACAAGCAGCATAAGCTATAGAAATGTTATAGAATAAATAAGAATGTCAATGAAGGACATAGGGAGACTGGTGTATCTGAGCAGTACAGTTACTATACAAAGACTGAAGTGGACTAATACAAATATGACAGGAGTTTATAAAGGGGAGATTGTCGGAATTATTTGTCAATAGAGGATATAGATTGGAGATTATAATGTGCTTATATTTTTCATAGAAAGGTACATAACATCTGGCATAGCGATGTACAAAGAGAAGGTCAACATGGTCAATTCTGCCAAGACAGACTAATGTAATTCATTATCTCAGACGAACATTTGCGAGTAGGCTGAATTTGTGCCACAATTTTTAGTAGGTTAGGTTAAGTTAATCTACTATCAATATGAAATGCTTACTTATGCCCTTTCCTACTGAAAATTTTATTACAAAGGGCTAAATTTATTTTTTAATTTTCTTGAGAACGATAATCTTTCCTATCGGAGTCTCTGCCAATATGTCTTACTACTTTGGGGATGTTGTCTTTAAGTACTGAAATGGAGCCAAAACGTGGTGGTTTAAAATGAGAGTAGACTAAAGATACACTTAGTGTTAAATTTTTCTTATGTATGCCATGTGATTTGATTCTAATTTTATTGCCTTAGTTGTAAGTGATTTTTATCAAACAGGTGTTCTCAGTAGTTTTCGAATAGGAAATCGTAGCACAGAGAGGCACCCATTTACCAAAACTTGAATCTAATATCACGACTTCTTTTAGAACAGAATATAGGTTGTGCATTTGGACTACATTTGCCCTTGTAAGTCAGTCTACTCCTTTGGGGTCAATTTCCGTATCTAGATCCGATTGGCGAAGAAACTTCTATGCTCAATTATGTCATATAAAGGGTCTTCCAATAGGGACTTCCGAACTTTGACAGTTGATAGCGGCCATATTGTTGAAGCTATATCTGTCGAACTGACTATCATTTATTCAGTCTGTTTTGCCAAATCACCATGGACGGATATAGCGTTCAACAATACGTGCAAATGATAAAATTGTTTTATCAAAATGGGTGTTCTGTTCGGGCAACGTTCCGCGCGCTTCGCCCATTTTACGGTTGCCATAATCGCCCTACCGAGAAGACTATTCGCAGTGTGGTGGATAAATTTGAGTCCACTGGCTCCGTAAACAATCAACCAACACCCGTACGATGACGAAACGCAAGATCTGCCGAAAACATCGCCGCTGTCCGTGAGAGTGTGCAGGAGAATCTGAGGCAGTCGATTTCGCATCGCTCACAAGAACTCGGCCTTTCGCAGACCACAACTTGGCGAATTTTGCGTCGTGACTTGGGCCTGCATCCGTACAACTGACCCAGAAGCTGAAGGTAAACGACGTGTGTTCGCTGAATGGGTCCTGGAGCAGTTGGAAACTGACCCTAATTTTCATCAAAAAATCATCTTCAGCGATGAGGCCCATTTCTGGACTAATGAGTACATCAACAAACAAAATTGTCGAATTTGGGACGATTCCAATCCACATGAGATCCAAGAGCGTCCAATGCATCCCGAAAAAGTCACTGTTTGGTATGGGTTTTGGGCTGGCGGCGTCATCGGTCCATATTTCTTTAAGAACGACGTTGGCCAGGCCATCACCGTCAACGGCGAGCGCTATAGGTCGATGATTACCAACTTATTTTGGCCTGATTTCGATGTTATGGACACCAACGTCATGTGGTTTCAACAGGACGGCGCTACGTACCACACAGCTCATGCCACATTGGACATTCTGCACGAGCGATTTGAGGGCATGGTCATCATGGTCATCATGGAGGTGATGTGAAGTGGCCACCGAGATCGTGCGATTTGACCCGTTAGACTTTTTCTTGTGGGGTTTTCTTAAGTCGCAGGTCTATGCGAATAAGCCACAAACCACAGCGGCCCTCAAAGCCAACATAACCCATGCCATCGGTCAAATTCAGCCTGATTTATGCGCCAGAGTCTTGGAAAATTGGACATTTCGGATGCGCACCACCCAGCGAAGCCGCGGCGGACATTTGCACGATGTTATATTCCATACATAATGGCATCGATAGGCCTTTCAAACGAATAAAAAATTTCGATGATGTATCTTACACACACTTTGTTTTATTTAAATTTAAAGATAGGAAGCGCTTAATGAAAAACCCCTATCTTTGACTTATTCTCACTTGGTCTAAGCAACTCACAATGACTATGGTTGTTGTCACATGAATTTCAATATACTTTGTAAAGTAATTTACTGTTGGTATAGATAGCTTGTATTAGATGAATGGATACTTGTACTAATGGGTTTTTGTATTGGAGTATTGAACTAATTAGTCAGTTTGTATTTCAATCAGTGGACGTTTTCATCCTGAGAGGATACAACAAGTGCTATCCTCTTTTTCTTATTGGTTATTATAGATACATAGCATTTAATTGTCTTGCTTGAAAGTTAGCATTTTGTTTTTGCTTGCAGAGTGTATTTTGGCCTCTTTTGGGTGTATGATAATAGTAGTAATAAAAGCGTAGAGCAGGCTTATTGATTAAATGTTGTAAATTTAAAACTCAAATTTTTACAAATAGAAATGTGTGAATGTGTTCTGCCTCGGTGATTATAAGTAAATTTCTAAAATTTGTGGCAGTTTTGAGTATCTGGCAAGCAGCAAGAACATTTTTATGATTAGTGGAACGCGTTTAATAAAACGTGACAATAAAACTAACTTCAGCTGATTTAAAAGAAAACTTTGTGATCTTTGCAATTAAACTTTATAAGGCTTAATGTCCGTGTTAACTTGATCAATTTAAAAGAAAGATCTCCAAGTAGAAAATTAACCTGCACGCACTGCAAACGGTCAACAATTGTACAAAAGGAAAGAAGACCAAAATAATTAGAAATGCAATAGATACAGCACAATGTGGGCATTTCCACTAGTATTGAATATTTTAACAGAGTTTGTATATTGTAATGTGAAGACACATCTAAAAATGCTTTTTTGGAGGAATGTAAAAGTAATGATAGTTATCCATTCACAACGACTTAGAAAAGTATTGCATGCAAATAGTTCAAATCAGACGTTCATTGGTGGATTGAGAAAACTCGTTTCATCCAGAAATGTATTTTTTCCTATGGTTTATAGCGAATGTTCTGAAGCCTAAATTTTACTGGTTAGAACCATTGTGATAAAAAAATTAAATAATTTTTTTCCCATTAAAACTGCGTAATTTTGACTGAATTGATTTTTGAACAAAAACTCATTGTGGCTAAAAGTCAACTTTTACAGTTCAGTTTATTAAATTATAATGGTCTATATTAGTATTGAATGACAAGGATGCAAAAACTTGATGGCAGTGATGATCCATTTGAAGGACACTTTTTGCAGAAGAGTAACCTTTTATTTTATTTGTTATATCGAAGCAGCGTCACTCAAGCTTTTTTCAAATGGATTTAAATTAAATATTTTACTTAAACAAAGCCAGCAGTTTTTCTGGCTTTACTAAACCGTTGTTTTTGGCAACCATTGACGTGTATTGCAACATTTACCCACAAAACGTACTTGGAGAACTTTATGGCAAAATTACCTTCACCGTAGTATTTTTGTAAGATTCATCATGTTTGTATCACTTATCTTGATGCCAACAAAGAAAAAGGCCCAACGTTTCGTCCTTGTACTTTATAATGGATAAAGGTGCTCAGGGTGAATTTTGCGCTAATCAAACGTATTAGATTACATAATACTTCTATAACGGTTAACCTTGAAAACGTCGCTTTTTTACCCGACTAAGTCCCCCCTCCCATGCGTCGTACGGGGGGAGGGGAGGTAAATTTTGGCTGGTTTGTTTATCGCTTTAAACCTTCTTCTGTCGAACGCGATGCCCTCCTCATTATACTCCGTCCAGTAGTCTTCGAGTATTAGTCGTTTCAAAGTCGGCCGTTTTGGTGTCGCTTACAATTTTGGAATGACGCTCACTCGATATTCGTACCAAACTTAGACATTTTCACGTCAAAAGAATCTTCTTCCAATCGTTGTTGGTGTAGTTTTGATGAAGTTGAGTACTCTTTCAAATCTTTAGTATTAATAATCAGTTTTTTACTAAGACGATGCTTTGGCAAATTTGCTAGTGCTAATTGCATCAGAAACACATATTTGTGCAAAAATATCAACAACAAACTAAGTATATGACTAGTTACTTTTGAAGGCAACACTTTTTTAATACATAGTAAGTAAATTATGAGGAAGTTTTCCGATTTTCTTTTAAATTGATGGTAAGGAAATCAAATGGTAAAGGATGAAATAGAATATTATAAAAATGTTTTCTAAATCAGGTTACCGAATCTTATAATAAACGAAAAACTTTAATGTACATTTGCTGCATTAGAGGGAAACAAAAATTTCTAAACATCACCTATATATGAGGATTTGGACTAGCCTGGTGATTTTCTTTTGTTTCTGATGAATTTAATAATTACATAGTTGGAGCAAGGAACAGTTCCTATAAGTTGGTGATCTAAATTTTTGAACAAGTCATTGGTCATTGCAATAAATTAAGGACCTTTTGCTGTAGATATTTGAGTCGTTTCTTATTTATGATAAAATTGATTTTAGTTGTCCATCTGTTGTATGCGTGGATCAACTTGAAAACCACAAGTTCTAAAGAGGTACCATTTGGCACCGTAATAAATCTAAATAAGAAAAAAAGTTAAAGTTTGAAGCTTCTTTCTGTCAATTATGGATGATATAAGCTGTTTCTGTGAGCAGATGTTTCCACAACCATCTATTGGACCCTCACAATATGTGGTGCTATACATGAAATTGAAAATTATATCCGAACATAGAAATTACGTTGGTTACTTGACTACTTCCTTTGATTTGAAGTAAAAAAAAATCACACTGAAATTTCATACCATCATCTATAGATGTATCTCATTATTATAATGATGTGATGTAGCAGATATTGAGAAATTATTTACATATAGGTTCTTTTAAAAGTAGATTTCTTTGTCATTCCATGGGTTCAGAATCTAAACTTTTTATGGCAATAGAAAGTGGCTTCAAAATTTCCTGAAAATCTTAGTTCTAAACAAATCTTGTCCCTCTAGACATATTTTTTATAATTTTGTTGAGTATAAATTGAAATTAAATCAAATCGTTAATTTTAGGAGTATCTAGAGCGGGTAGTGCGATGGCGCTTGGAGCGGGGCGTGTCAGAGCAAACTGAGTGTCTGGTACGGGGCTTCTATGAAGTTGTTGACCCAAGGCTTGTGAGCGTTTTTGACGCTCGGGAACTCGAACTAGTCATGGCTGGCACAGCCGAGATAGACCTAGTGGACTGGAGGCAGAACACTGAATACCGGGGTGGCTACCACGACCAGCACCCAGTAGTGGTCTGGTTTTGGCAGGCCATTGAAAGGTAAATGAGCTGTTTTGCTCATGTTGGCAGCCAAGTAACCTTTTCTGTGTTGCAGATTTACCAACGAGCAGAGGTTGCGTCTGCTGCAGTTTGTGACGGGCACGTCGAGCATCCCCTATGAGGGCTTTTCAGCGCTGCGTGGCTCCATTGGCCCTCGCAAGTTCTGCATAGAGAAGTGGGGAAAGCCCAACAGTCTTCCAAGGGCGCATACATGCTTTAACCGCCTCGACCTACCACCCTACCCCACAATAGAGGTGTTGTATGAAAAGCTGCTGCTTGCAGTCGAGGAAACCAACACATTTGGAATCGAATGAAGTCTCCAAGAAAGCATTTGGGTGGTTAAGGCGAATATTTGTGTACTTATAAAATTCCACCTAGAGCTTGCCATCTCTTGGCAAGCTATTGCTTAGAAACAATTACCAGAGGAGCTGTGTAGTAGAACCGAAGGGCTAGATGCAGCAGCCACTTATAAGTTCTATAATGCGGATCCGCATTTTAAGTATTTCGTAAGAAAGCGGAAGAGATTGTGTCGTGACTGAATGCAGCTGTGGCAACAGTGAAATGTCCAATTAGCTATTCTAACCAATATTTTATACTTTGTATATAATTGATATAGTACGCAAAGGTGAGGATTGAGATTGTCGTTTGGTTGCTTGTCGCTGTGGACGGACTTCCATGGATGTAGCGTTTTTGCTATCTCTAATGGAAATTAAATTCCAGGTATCATCATCAGGAAGTTTTATCTATAAGTATTTTCCATATAACTGACAAGTGGGATTTTCTAGCAGTTTTCAGTTACCATCGTTTGTAGTGTCATTGTACAGGTTTGTCTTGTTCAATTAAGTCTTGTTAAATTAAATTAGGCTAGCACCTTGTGATCGACCAGATTCTAGTCACTTATTAGATTATTAACTTTATCGACACAGTTTATGTTAATTTATGGTTAATCCGATTTAATATATTTTAGTACAGCAAGCAACTTACTTTGCTCTTTGCCAATAATGTATTTTGTTCGTATAATTTATTGATTGATTACGTGTGTATTGATATAAGAGATCCAGCTGCATGTAACATTCCAGAGATATAAACGTTTGTTACCGAAGTGAGTTCTTTATTCATAGCCCCTTCCATCCCAAATGTATCAAAAATAATAGTAATTATAATAAAAGAAATCACTATGTGACTTGGTGTTTCTTGTGTCATCAAGATCAGACCGTCTATATATTTCAAAACGTAAGTAATTTAAAAATTTTTTATTTCTCTTGTAACGAGTAAAACTTGCTAACTAATAAGAATTTAAATGAACTACTGAAACATGTATTGCGTAAAATTTACTATATAAAATGTAAAGTTTAATCTAATCTAAAGTTAACAAATTGTCTGCCAAAATGGACATGCATGACTGTTTATTTTTCAAACATGTCATAGTGGTCATATAGTAATTTTTATGACCATTTTTACTGTAGATTTCAAGCAGGCATGGACTTTTCTGTTCCTTCAATTATGATTGTGGTAATCTTGACATAAATGTCATCAACTCTGTTATAATCTTTGGCTACAATTTATTTTCTTCTAAATAATGAATTAGTATTCTATTTTTATTTTGCTGTAATATTCAATATGTGTTTTTTGATCAAGTAGGTAATTTGCTTTTGTCGAAAGATTTAATCATGGGCGATCAATTAATAATAATGGTAAGGCTCTACCGCTCTGTGTGGGAGCATAGCCTACAAACTGAGAGGTTAAGGCTCTCGTATGTTTACCACTATGCCTGATGTGGCCAGCACCGCGTCATAGACGACCGCTACTATTAGTCCTTATTTGAAACGAGCGCTGGTACTTAATTATTTTTAGTGACTGACAATGAGTAGGCCACCCATCATGCATCAGAAAGCTCCAGGAATGAACCTAGGTCCGTCCATACCGTAGCCCACTCATATATATATATATATCTCAATATACCCATTTACCAATTGGTGTAGGGTTACAATTATCTACAAACGATGTAAATTATTTTTGATTGTAAATACATAATATTTCATAAACTATCTTTCAAATATCAAAACCAAAAATTAATCATAAAATTTATTTAAATAAAACAAACTTTTATATCACTTTCGCCCACAATATTTTAATTTTGGTGGACAAACCCATTCCAGTCTTTTTTATTTTGCGCCAGTACACTCGCTTCTTGCCACGATTTTTTTTTAAGGACCTTTGTATTCCATACTTGCTTAACCTGTCTATTGTCTCCCATACGTTGTAAACGGCCCCACTAGCTGAGTTGTCTCTTCTCTATAGACTGATGTATCGATTCGATTCCCAGTTCTTCCCTCACTACATCATTCCTTATCCGATCTTTTAATGTTATTCCTTTTACTCTCCTCAAATACCTTATCTCTGCTGCTTGTATTTTACTTTTCATCCTCGTTGATTTAACCCATGTATTGCATCTGTAAGTAAGTATAGGCCTATAAATTCTTTTGTATACATTCATTTTTGTTTGTTGTGTCACTTCTTTTTTGTTTTTATTGCATAGTATATTTTGTTGGCTTTTTCTACTTTCTTTATGAGATCTAATTCTTGTCTTCCCGTTTCTTCTATTGTGCTCCTAGATATTCGAAGAATTGTATTTGCTCTATGTCTTTACCTTCTATTTGTATTTTAATTGTGCAAGGTTCTTTTGACATTACCATCACCTTAGTCTTGTTTGTATTTAATTTTATGCCATGTTCTTTTAAAGTTTCGTTCCAAATCTGTAAGTTCGTTTTGTAGGTATCTTTCATTTGCTGCCATTATTACTACGTCATCTCCAAACACACATTCTGTTATCTCAACTACTTGTAAATTTCTGTATCCCAGTTTCAGTTTTTTAACACTTTTATTACATTCTTTTATGTCATCCATGAATACTGTAAATAGCACTGGACTCGGTACTCCTCCTTGTCTAAGTCGTTCTTTCATATCGAATCTTTTAGACCTATTATTTCTGCTGATTATATAATTGGTGTTGTTCCTATATAGAATTTTAATCGCTGCTAACAGCTTATCATCGATATTTCTCTTGGCCAAACTTTCCCGTACCATATTTCTATTTACCCTGTTAAATACTTTTGTTCAGGTCTATAAATGCAAACAGCATCTTTGTATTGTACTTCACTGATCTATCTATTATCTGTTTTAATGTAAATATATGATCTTGTACACTAAAACCCCTTCTAAATCCACTTTGCAATTGCGATAATATCTTCTTGATTTTTCCTCTTAATCTTCTCTCCAATATACGTTCATAGATGTTCATGGGTATGCTTAATAGGGTAATTCCTCTGTAGTGGTCACATTTAGTTCTCTCTCCTTTTTTGTGTTTCCTTTATCTGTTTTCTTACCTCTTCATTATTAGTTTCTTCTCTTTCTACTTTTGCCACTAGTAGATAGTGGTCACTAAATATTTCTGCTCCTCTTCGAACCTTAACATCTGTCATCTCTGTTCATCTCGACTAATATTTAATCTATTATAGATCTTTCCTTCCTGCTTGGCACTTCTCTTGTAAATTTATGTATGTCTTTGTGGTTATAGAATGTGTTCGCTATTACTAAATTATTTAATGTGCAATAGTCTATTAATCGTTCTCCATTGTTGTTTTTTGTTGTTTCGCCAAATTTTCCTACTACTTTTATATCTTTATTTTCGTTTATTCCCACTCTGCTGTTTAAATCTCCTGTTACAAATATCCTTCCTTTGCTGGTTTCTGTTGCTTCTGTTAACTCGTCCCAGAATGTATCCTTGTTCACTTTTGAATCGTTCTCGTCCGGTCCATATGCTACTATTTTTGTTATTATCTTTCCATTTGCTTCTTTAAGTTTTATCGTTAACATTCTTTCGTTTCATCCCTTCCAGTGTTGGATATTTACAGCTTCATTTTTTTTGATTATACAACTCCTGCTGCTGCTCTTTTATTCTCTGGCACTCCACTGTAAATGAGTACATTCTCGTCTACCATATTCATTATTCATTTGCCTTTCTTCTTAGTCTCCGTTGTAGTTAATATATCTAGTTTTGCCTTTGTAAAATCATTTACTAACTCGTTTTCCTTCCCGGATAAACTTCTAATGTTCCAGGTGGCCAATTTCAGTATTCTGTTCTTCTTATTTAGTTTCGGTACTTCCTTACTCGGTATTAAATCCATTTGCCTAGTCATATTCCTTTTTTCATTATCATTGTCTTCCTCTTTGTATCCCGTGCCCTGTTTAGTTATTAGTTTTTTGGTAGTTGTCTTGAAAATTTTATACGTCTACCTTCTTTGCTTGACGTTTCTTGTGGTACTGAATATGTAGAATTTAAAATTGAATACAAATTAAGGACACACTGGGCAAGAAGGACAAGTACTGATTTTGTCATCAAAAATCAAATATTTTGATTTAATATGTTCCGCGTTCTGCAAATATTTTCTTTTCCTTAAGGAACCCATTTTGCTGACACGTTCAATGGTCAAGGAACAAGATGAATGATATTGTTGCACTAAAGTGCCAAACCATAGGCGGGACATACCACTAAAGATATCCTCTATGCATTAGGTTGGGAAGATCTCTAGTCCCTTCAGATTACAATTTGTTAAGTGCTCTATAGTACCATTTAGTTGATTAGTCCGAAGATGTCGAACAGTACTGGAGAACTTATTACCTCAAAATCGGCGTCTTTTTGACGAGCTGATATTCGTCAGCTGGTCACTCGATGATAAAAATGTGTGTAGATGTGGTCGGATATTGTTTTGCAAATGAAAATATGATGTAACTATTTATCACTAAGCAATAATTTTCTTGTGGAGTGCTCAAGGTCCTACGTGCCGCGGAGACGATTTCCTGTGTTCAACGCTTTATTTACAACAATGTGTGTACAATTATAATAATTGTGTTATTGGGGGCGTTTGGGCGCGCCTATACGACCGTCTCACGGCGAATCTCCTGGGGTCTGTTAGAGCGACTTGGAGCGTTTCGACGCCGATGTAGGTGCCACGGATGCCGCTGACTTCTATAGGGCGAGGCCAGACCTGGAAGGATAGACACTGCTTCTTGGTGAAGGGAATCGGAGCGCTTTCCGGGGGGGACTTTGTCTTCGTCTGCGGGCGTCCTCTGGTGAGCCTTTTCTCAGGCGACGGCGGAAACAGTGATGCGGGCTTTGGTGAAGAGCTTTCTTCAGCACGTGCCGGAGAGCCTTAGGTAGAGGTGATTCTCAGGTGGAATCTTCTGGCCGGGATGACGGCCCGTTTGAACGGGGAACTCGGCTGAGGTGCGCACGAGCGTCCCCTGATTGGTTGCATGGATAATTTGACTGTGGGAAGCACAAGTACACCCTGATTTGCCTTGAAGCACTCGGCTGTGGGTGAGCGCGAGCGTTCGCTGGCAGCGGAAGTTCGTTCTGGCTATGGGTACGCACAGAACGCCTTCCGTGCACCTGGGGGGCCCGACTATGGGTACATATGGGCGCTCCTCAGGAGGAAGTAGAGCTGTCCTGGCTATGAGTACGCACAGGACAAGCTCCGGTGCACCTGGGAGTCTCGGCTATGGGTACGCACGGGCACTTCCCAGGGAGGAGGTGAGAGCTGTTCTGGCTATGGGTACGCACAGGACAAGCTCTCGCGTTCTATCGGAATGCTGCGGTATTTATACCCGCGCTGCGCTCCGTTCCGAGCTTTGGTGGGATAATTCTGGCGGGAGCAAGGCGCAGCATCTATCTGGCTTTCGCGGTCGTTTTGCTCTGGCAAGCATCGATAACGACGGCCTGCCGGGCCGCGTTTGCGGCGCTCGCTCGTGCTTTCGGGCGGGCGCCCTATATTCTTATATAAAGGCTGAAAATTAATTTGTACACATATACAATAACGTTGACAAGTAACAGTCAGTGCGTCAGTGATGTTTTTAGGGTAAAGTGTCAAAAAACATTGTTGATCTCTTTTGATGCTTTAGAAATAAACATCTTTATGAAAACCTGAAGAAAGATACATTATTAAAGAAATTCAGCTGCTTGACAACCCAAAAGATGAAACCCTTTCAGTTAGTGAAACAATCTGTTAAAAGCAGAGTATTGAGTGTAAGATTAAATGTAATTATGTAATGAATTTCTGAATGCCACCCGTAGCGCGGCCGCCAGACATCCGCGTTTTGTCACGCTCGACGCCCGATAGTCGGCAGAAGACCGTGGATTGCTACTTCTACTTTATGTCTCAATGCAACAAGGGCTAAGACTACAAGTACCTGCATAGTCCATCCAAACGTCAGGAGAAAATGATCCGGTACGAGTCATTCTTAAGGAGGTGGGTAGCGTAACTAATTTCCGGACGCCACCCGTAGCGCGGCCGCCAGACAACTGCATTGCGTCACGCTCGGCGCCCGACACTTCTAGGTATTCGTCGAGATTTTCCAACAGGTTCAGTGCAGGGCTCTCGAAGGTTCGCGACTATTCCGATATATCGCCAACAAAAATATCGTCCGGTGGGACGGTCCCGGCATTCCAAATTTCTAGTTTGAAGTGACGGCAACAAACGAATCCAAGTGCGGGAGCTGTGTTAACATAATGTAACGTTTCTGCTTTTGGTAGCGGTGAATAAAACGTACTAATTTACTTAAAACTACTCTATTGTATTTACACTTATACAAATTTATTATTTCTATTTTTCTGATGTACCCGAATAGTTGAGAAAATTTCCAGAACGTCGGGGAAGATTCGCGCTAGCTGCGTTTCTAGAAAGACCCAGCGTAACGCAATTAAGAAGTCAATCAGTCTACCAGGTGTACCGGAAAGTCTTTACTGGTTTTTTCCAATAGATGTCGCTAGGCTTAATATACAATATTATGATTTGACACGTGTTCATTTTATTCTACAGACATCAAGCTTCAAGGTCGTAGGTTATATTTTGTAAAAGTATCAGCGTCATATACTTATACCTCTTCAAAAATGTCAAGGTATGTGTCTGAAAACGTGCATTTTCGCCATGAATTACTTTTTTTATCTAATCAAAAGAAAAAAGACGCTGAAAGTCATCGTTTGCTAGTTGAAACATACGGCAAGCATGCTCCAACCATAACAACATGTGAGGCGTGGTTTCGACAATTCAAAAGTGGTGTTTTCGATGTGCAAGACAAAGAACGTTCTGCCAGACCGAAAAAGTTTGAAGATGCGAAACTGCAGGAGTTATTGGATGAAGACCTAACACAAACTCAAAAACAATTGGCAGAAGCGTTAAATGGGACCCAAGAAACTATTAGCGACCAATTACGATCGATGGGAAAAATTCAAAAGATGGGAAGATGGGTGCCACATCAATTGAATGACAGGCAAATGGAAAATCGAAAAATCGTCTGTGAAATGCTGCTTCAAAGGTTTGATCGAAAGTCATTCCTGCATCGAATAGTGATGGGTGATGAAAAGTGGATTTATTTCGAAAACCCTAAGCGCAAAAATCATGGTTATCACCTGGAGAAGCTGACCCATCAACTTCAAGGCCAAGTCGTTTTTATTGCAAGACAATGCTCTGTGAGTGGCGTGGTGTATTATGAACTGTTGAAACCTGGTGAAACAGTTAATAGTGATCGCTATCGACAACAAATGATCAACTTGGACTATGCATTGATCGAAAAACGTCCAGAATGGGCCCGAAGACACGGTAAAGTGATTTTACGCGTCGTCTCATACAGCAAAACCAATCAAGTAAGCATTGAAAGCGCTTGGGCAGGAAATATTTGCACCCGCCGTACTCTCCAGACCTTGCCCCATCCGACTTCGCCGACATCACCTTTTCGCATCAATGGGCTCTGCATTAGCAGAGCAGCACTTCGCCAATTTCGAAGAAGTTAAAAAATAGATCGATGAATAGTTTAGCTGAAAGGAAAAACAATTTTTTTGGAATGGGATTCATAAATTGCCTGAAAGATGGGCAAGATGTGCAGAATTAAATGGTCAATATTTTGAATAAATAAATTTTTCTATTATATCGAAAATTATCCAATAAAACCGATAAAGACTTTCCGGTACACCTGGTAGTTCAGATTAATGGAAAATGTAAAGTATAAAATGTAAACGCAGAAAGTAAAGAGTAAAAGGAAAATGTACATATACCAATGCATGTCCTAGGCCTATATGACCTGTAGAGCAAATAAACCAGAACGGTGTAATACCGTAAAGGAAACTTTCTACAGCAGTGCGAAATCGTAACGGTCACATCCTGTTGCCGTTAACCGATTTGGCTGAAAATCAATCCCATGAAAGGTACTGACCTAAGTTGGGTGTATGCCAAGTTTGAAGTGAATCCGTTGAATAGAACCGAAGTTATAGTGTCTCCAGACACACAGACAGACAGACAGGAAGATAATCTCTAACTTTCTACTATAAGCTCCGCTGTAGAAAGTTAATAAGGAACGAATGAACATGTACATATGTACGAACGGGAAATGTAAATAATGAACAAATGGGAGTATGAGTGAGCTGTATATACAACAATACGAACGTGCAATACTATAAGATCATTGGGCATTTATTGTGAAAGAACGGAACCCCACTATCTTTTTCCATCTTTCTGGCAGCATACGGATACCGCGTCGGAAGAACGTTTCATCTTTTGAGGTTATCCACGAATTGACCAAATTTTTAGTATCTTCATGTGATGTGAAGGGCTGCTCAGACAGGCCATGTGCCATCGAACGGAACAAGTGATAATCGGAAGGGGCAATGTCTGGACAATACGGCGGGTGGAGTAGGACTTCACAACTGAGTGTTTTCAAGTAGGCGCCGCAACATGTGGACGAGCATTATCATGCAGGAGAATAATTTTGTCCTGTCTGGAGTAGTAGTGAGCGCGTTTTTCCTTGAGTGCTCGGCTCATCTCATGAATTGTGTTCGGTAGAGAGCCCCAGTAATGGTTTCGTTCGGTTTGAGCAACTCAGAATACAACACACCAAGCTGATCCCACCAAATACACAACATGAGTTTTTTTCCATGAATATTCGGTTTGGTTGTCGATCTTGAAGCACGACCACGTGGTCCCCATGATTTTCTCTTCTTTGGACTATCGTAGTGGATCCATTTTTTATTACCAGTGACTATACGATGCAAAAAATCTTTCTTTTATGCTTGTCAAGCAGCATTTCACAAGTGCAAAATCGGCGTTCAACGTTTCTCGGCTTCAGTTCATATGTAACCCAATTTCCTTGCTTTTGAATCATTCCCAACGATTTTAAACGATGTAAAATTGCTTGTTGAGTCACTCCTAATGTAAGTGCGAGTTCTTCGTGCGTTTGGCAGGAATCTTCCTCCAATAATGGTTCCAATTCCACGTCTTCGTACACTTTCGGCCTTCCACTACGTTCTTTGTCTTCGACGTCAAACTCACCGTTCTTAAACTTGGAAACTTCTAACGACAACTTCTCTCACTTAAAGTAACCTCACCATATGCTTCTACAAGCAATCGATGCTCCTCAGCTGCAGATTTCTTCAAATTAAAGAAGTAAATCAAAAGATCCCGCAAATGACGCTTATTCGGTTCAAAACTCGACAAAATCTCTAATATTTTAAGGTTATGGTGTTGCTAGATATCCAACCTTACGATATGACGTTTTACATCTGACAATTTCAACCATAACTTACTGGTGGGTCCATCTTTTGACAAACGGCGGAGACTTATTTGTACTCTATTATTTATATGTAGCATTAGAGTGTAAACAAATATCTAAGATAGATTTTATATAAATTTTCCTAGTGGTTCTAAAAGTAAAACCAGTATAAGTTAGTAATATTATTCTTCATTATAGACAATTCTGTCTGTTCTTTAACCACCACCCAGGCTAACACTCCAGCGCTTCTTGGGTTGACCTATGCTCTTTCTTCCTATTGAAGAACGTAATATTATATAAATTAAAATTGTTAGGAGGGCATGTCTGTCAAATAAAATAAGGACAGATAAGCCCATCGAAGGCAGGTACTGCCGAATAAGTATCAATAAACAACTATGTGTATACTTTAGCAACTATCCGTAGCTTAGATTATAAGCGTCACATGTATTATAAAGATGTACAAAACTAGAAAACTAAAGACCTTTGATGGTGGTGAAGGATATTCTCCTAAATTAACGAGTTAAGCCAGCCACCTTCCCAGGGTATGTCCGCATTTATTGTCGCTTAAAGAATGAGTATATTTATTGAGGCACCCTGTATATTGACACGTCAAAATATTTACTATATATTGCTACGCAGCAGATTGTGAAGTGCACCAGTAAAATAAACATTTTTTGAATATCTTATTAGTTTTTATTTTTTTAAAAGATCACATGTTTGTACTTGAACACATAAATTTAAAAAATAAAAACTGGTTCAAGGTTTGTAAGTACGATTAAATGTTTAACCAGGTTCATCTGCTCTCTGTAATCAAAGTTACGTTTTATAAGTTATCAAATTTTAACTTGGAAGCAAGAAGGTCAAATGTCCCAAATGATAAAAATTGCTTAACATATTACGCAAATTAAAAATGAGTGATTATGAAGACAAAATGTTTAATTATGTAATTTTCATAGTATAAGTTCTTATACTACAAACTTGATCAGTTTTAAATTACGTAAGTCCAATTTAAATTGCATGGTAAATTAAAAAAAATATGCTATCCCTCAAAATAGAAACTAGTAGCGAAACTAGTTAGCGAAATAAAGTTTTTTGTTTTTACATCCAATATAGGGTACTAGGAAAGTATTGGAACAGGTTTCAACCTGCATTCAACTGGCAGTTACTCTCAAATTATGTCAATGAAAAGAGATCGCGATGCCATCTTGGTTAAAAACGAAGTTCCTGGCAATCTTACGTTATAATTTTGTACGAGGTTTAAGTGTTGAGGAAATGGCTTTTGTGTTGAAAAGTTATTATTCTCATCGTACGACCATATTTATGTGGTATCAGTAGTTTTAGAGAAGAAATTTCAGTCTGAAAGACACTTTGGGTCTATCAGAGAGTAGAACTGCCAGAAAAATACTCGATTTCATCTGGCGCCAAATAGAAAAGTGTTTGGATATCCTGACACTTGTAATCCATACCATTTTGCACGACCACTTCCAAATTAGAAAAGTTTATTCTCATACTTTGCAGTGCTCCTCAATCAGTTAGTAAATGGAGCATCTCGCTATATCAATAGCATCTTAACAGGTAACAAGACCTGGCTTTTATAACATGTCTACTAGGTAATTAAATTTTTTTCAACGACGAGCAGCTTCTACTGGCGTGGAATGACAAATATATCTAGAAGAGTGGAAGAGTTAGTTCGAAAATTAGTTTTGAAGAATGCAGAAGTCCATAGAATATGGGGGAAAGTATTTTCAGAGATGATAAAATTTAACGGTGCACTGCAAAGCTTTTCTGGTATCCTATGTAGCCATTGAATCAGATTTACAATTTAATCGACAACATTTGTCTGTCCTTCTCGTTGTAATTAAAGAACGAAGATTACAAACACAAAAGTTGATATGGTGCAAGATATGAAGATTAATTAAGAAGAAAGATAAAACAAAAAATGTTAATTATAGGCCAAACCAAAAGTCCTAGTAATTTTTTTTTCTTTTCTTTCCCCCTCCCTCTTTGGTGATAGTTCTTCTCTTTGTAAAATAATGATTTTTGAGACGGGGGTCTTAATGATAAAATAATGATCAAATAAAAGAGATAGAACTCCACCAGGACTTTAAGGAAAGACGATCAAGGAAATTGGAATTTTTCGATATTCATTGAAATACAAAGAGTAATGCAATCAACCGTTTTGAAAAAAAAGTTATAACGATTCAAATATTTCAAAATTATGTTCTTTATCTCTAGTCATTTAGATTACTGTTATCGTTTTTAAGGCGCAAAATATGTATTGCTCCAACTTTATAAATTTATTTAGTTAATAACTTACTTTCTTACAAGTGCTGACAACTGTAATTTGTAATTACGATGGTAAGAATTACAAATATAAATTTTCTTAATTATCGATACCCTTTTAGGTACTCTCCATACTGATCACAATAGCAGTGCTATTAGTTACAGCTTATAAATTATTTACAAGAAACCATGACTACTGGCAAAAGAGATCCGTTCCTCACGCGACACCGGTCGCATTTTTCGGAAATTTCTTCGAGGTATTCGCGAATCGCGTGTACATCGGGCACTTTTTGCAAAAATACTGCAATAAATTTGATACCCCCTACTTCGGCTTGTACATCATGAACATTCCAATTCTGGTAGTCAGGAGTCCCGAACTTTTAAAGCAAATACTTATAAAGGACTTCAGGTACTTTTGTGATCACAACGTGCTTGGCGACGAAAAACTAGACCCTCTGGCGTCGAAAATGCTGTTCTTCTCCAAAAATCCGAAGTGGAAACACGCGCGCTCGAAAATGTCTGCTGCATTCGGCATAACCAAGGTGAAAGCAGCGATGCCGCTACTTGAAAGAGCCGCTGAGAAAATGAAGTTGTATATATATGACAATGTCGGGAAACCGTTGGAAGCTAAAGAGCTCTGCATCAAGTACTTTGTAGAATTCATCGCGCCCTTTTCTTTTGGCGTCGATGCTCACTGCTTTAAGAACGAAAAGGACGAATACAAGATTATCGGGTGCAAGATGTTTCACTCGGATGTAATTACCATGCTCCGTCAAATATGCTATATCTTTGCCCCTAAGATAGTTAAGTTACTGAAGCTGTCCTTCTTCGATAGAGACGTAAGGCATTTCGCGAAACAAGTGGTGTTGTCTTCGGTGGGGACGAGGAAAGAAGACAAAATCAGAAAAAACGATGTAATTGACACTATCATCGATATTCAGAAAAAATCGGGCATTGACGATCCTTTTAATGTTGGTGAGTTATTTAATTCCATATTTATATATCACTAATGAATGACTGCACTGTTGTTAGACGAGGACTTAGTCGTCGCTCAAGTTACGCAGTTTCTTGGTGGCGGACTAGACACAACGAGCGGGACTATATCGTACACGTTATACGAGCTTTGCTTTCAACCGGATTTACAAGACAGAGTACGGTCTGAAATCAAAAACGTTGCTTTTGAGCATGGAGGAATAAACTATGAAGCATTGCAAGGGATGAAATTTTTAGACATGGTAATCTATGGTAAGTAATGTACTTAACGTTAACTTAGAGCATGTCAGAAGTTTAATAAGTTAGGTTAAATGCGAAGTACAATACGCAAAGAACTAATGAAGAAAAATTTTAATGGGTGACCATAAGTTATATAAATTATCTTTTTTAAATTGTGAAGATTTTCTAAAAAGTAAAAGTTTTGTTACTTTCTACATACTCGCAATTTATACCTAGTGCTGCCTTAAAATTTTTCTAAATGACTACGAAAAAACTCAATATTTTTGGAGTTCCTGTATTCTCCGAGCTGGATGTAGGTGTGCGTTGTTATGAGTCAAAAAACATTTTGGTTTAGTTTGAAAAATCTTCGTCGTTTTTGACGAATATCAACTTAGAAGCCTTTTGGAATTTGATACTATGTGTTCGAACGGATCGAAGACGAATAAAAAAATACCACGACAATTCAAAAGACTGTTGCTGTGGTTTTGCCAATCAAAGAAGTAATGATTGTTTTTTTCAGTACGCGTAGTATAAGGTGGTTCAAATTCGTGCGGAGCTGATTTTTTTTTACAAAAACAAAACAAATTTCCAAACAATTACTTGCACATGTCAGTTTTTAACGTACTTCTCTAGAGTCATCATATTTTTCCCGAAGTTCTAGAAGCATTCTAATGCCATTTTCAAAAAAGGCTTTGATTAGCGGCGTATCCACTTCCGCACAGTCTAGATTACGGCGTTGTTGTATGTAAACTGCAAGTCTGATTTGAGCCTTCTGAACAGGTATAAATTACTTGGGATTAAATCAGGACTATACGATGGATGTATCAGAAGGTCCCATTTCACTTTCTGGTTTCCATTGTTGTTTTGACCGTATGGTGGGATTGCACTATCTTAAAGGAAGACTGTCCGCTTTCCACCTGTCTTCCGCTTGGATTGCATCTTTTCCTGCACGTCTATTGTCAGGAGGTCTGAATAATAAGGTGTATTAATTGTTCTGGCGTTCCTCAGAAAGCCTACATGGATAATCCCCTGTCAGTCTCAGAAGAACGTTGCCATCACTTTTTCTGCCGAACGGCTTGGGAGAACTGGTATGCCACCACTCGCGTGATGATTGCTGAGACTCGAGAATGCAGTAGTTCACCCACTACCAACACTGACGAACAGCATTGCTTCAAGTTCCTTGATAATAGTGTGCTTATTCTCACGAATAAGCACGATCATTGTGTAGGGCGCCCGTCCAAAGTTCTAAGAAATGCGCCGGAGGAAACGGCGGCATTCTTGGAAAAGCAAGACAAGCGCCGCTTCTCGCTCCCACTAAGAATTACCCCCACAAACGCCCGAAACAATAGACGGTGTGGGTTTATAACGGGACCCACATCACAGCAACCCAAATGAAGGAGACCATCGGCCCCATCATCATATTACCGCCTCCATTCAGGAGTCCATCTGCTTCGTCACCAACCCCGTCCGCACCGGAGACGGAAGAGATCTTCTGCCTTCGGAGTTAAATGAGCGGATTCGAGAGAAGAATCGGGCACGACGATGCGCGCAGCGGTCGTTGCATCCCGATGAACCAAAGGTCTATTAGCTGCGCAAGTGAAGACCGCCGTCATGGAACACCGTAACGCCGCCTGGGAGAGCAAGCTGGAAACCTTGGATGCTCCCTCCCCGTACCGCCCATCCACTGGGAAACCGGCGTGGCACACACCGCTTAAGCCAAAACTATGAAGACGCCAACCTTGACCATTTCGCCGCAGTCGATCGCATGGTGGAACGCCTACGAGACCAGCGCTACAACAACCACCTGCAGCATGCGTCCCCAGGGCTCCAAAAACTTATCAGCTTGCTGCCTCTTCGAAGTAGTACACAGCTGTGGTCTTCCTTGATGTAGCCAAGGCGTTCGACAAGGTGTGGCATCACGGCCTCGTCTACAAGATGGCTTCCGACAACTTCCCGCTGCCGATGGTCCAACTGATTCGGTCCTTCATGTCTGGTAGGAGGTTCCGGATCAAGTTCGGCGACGTGAAGTCATTGGAGAGGCGTTTCCGAGCCGGAGTCCTCCAAGGCTCGGTGCTGTCCCCCGTACTCTTCAACCTGTACGTGCAGGACATCCTAACGACGTCCTCCACGACGAAGCTTGCTGAGGCTCACCCTGGCAGTACGGCACGTCCAGGAGGAGCTCAAACAGGTAGAAAGATGGTGCGACCGGTGGAGGATTAAGCTCAACCCTGAGGAGAGTGCGACGGTCCTCTTCTCCACGAAAAAGAAAATCAGATGGCGCAGTGACATCAAATACATCAAGATCTTCGGACAAGATATACCTGGAGAGTTCACGTGGAAAACATGGTCACGCGAGCCAAGGCAGCCCACCAAGCCTTGGACAGCTTGCAGCTCCCCAACAGTAAGATGTCAGCCACCAACAAGCTACTGTTATACAAAACTGTCATACGATCTATAATGATGTACCCTTGTGCTGTTTGGGTTTATGCAGCCAAGACCTACGTGAATAAACTCCAGGTGGTCCAGAACCGGGCCCTTCGGACCATTTTTGGTGCTCCGTGGTATGTTAGATATATCACACTACACAGCGACACCGATGTGCCAACCATCCAGAAGTATATATAACAGCTTCATGCGAGCGTCCAAGACCACGGAAATTCAGTACTTCGTAGTCTTTACAACTATGAAGTTGACAGGGGCGCCCGCCACAAGCGCTCGAAGATCTTAATTTCCCCCTAAGGTGGTGCGGGGGCAGTCTGTGAAGCAGGCCAACCACAATCTATAAGATGTCACCGATGCGTTGGGGGTTGGGGGCTGGGAAACCCAGGGACCCCCAAACAGTAAGAGTGAGTGAGTGAGCAACTCAGAGATCGTTTTGGGCTCACTCCAGCCAAAACGACCCTCTACCATCTAAGAACACTTGAGCTCACCATAGCCGGGTTCTTCCAAATGAATAGATCAGAGGCGCTCGTGCTAACACACAGCCCGGCTCTCCGATCGAACGGGCTGTCATTACGGCCGTAACAAAACTCGCTCGCCAATGTCCGCGGGAGAGTTGCCATCCAAAGCTCGTCGGAACGCACTAGGGAGGTTTAGTATCACCGTTTCCACCGACGCCAGGGGAGAAGCCCGCCGGAGAACGCCCGCCGACGAGGGCGATATCACCGCGGAAGGCACTTCGATTCCCATTGCCGAAGAAGGCTCGATCGTCCGTCCAGGCTTGGGGCCCCGTCTAGCCGAAATCAGCATCATCCAGAACGCTTACGGTGAAGACACGTATAAAATTGCTCTCACGGACCCCAGGAGATTCGCCGTTCGACGATTATGTAGGCGCGCACACGCCCCCCAATAATACACAATGCCTGTTACAATTATCAAGTTGTAAATAAAATATATTATGTATGAAAGCCTCATTCGTTGCGGCACGAAGATAACGTCCCCTCGGCTGTTTAACTCGGTGACGGTAGTTCGCGGCCGACGATCATGCGGTTCATTCTTCACTCGCTTTCTACCCTCTCTGAAGTAGTTACCTTATTCAAACACTCGGGTCCGTGAGAGGCACAATTCCCCATACTTTTGTTGGAGTCTGCACTGATTTTTAGTAAACGGGACGTTTTCTCCAACGGGGAATTTAACCACAATGCGTTGTTCTACGCTCCGCGCTACCTTCTGTTCACTCATAACTCATAACAAATCCCAAACAGAAATGGACAGGTTCTAATCTGAGCAAGAGGAAAAATCGCACAGCTGCTGCACAGTGCGTCTTGTTTACACACAAATTAGTCTCGGTCATATTTGAACCATCTTGTATATGCCACGCCATACTCTAACTTTTACTCAGCTGTGAGGTAATGTACCTACATTTCATCTCTTGCCATAATTTTTCTCATTTTTATAATGTATTAAAAATAAAGGGTTGTGGCAGAACGTTGCGTTTTGTGGTCATCGATAAAAAGTCGTGCTCCTAAGGAAACCTAATACATCTCAAATATATACATCGGTCGACGTTTAAAAACGCTCGTATTTGAGTATTAATTTCAGATGTTCAAGTGTTTTTCCATAAACATTTTTCTTCGCCCCTGTATGATTTGTGCTGATATATACATAGCACCATATACGCAAGATATCGCAACATTAAATTCACTATGAATAAACCTAAGTCGAGACTACCAAGATCATCAAGAACTGACAGAACGTAGAAAGCGTACCACAGTACGTTCGCAAGACGCCTGACCTACCCGTTCGTAAACGGGAAGTGTTTTCAGTGTGCCTAGATCATCATTACACCGCATTCTGTGCAAAGACGTGTGTGCACCCCTACATAAAATTAATTGGTGCAAGAATTAAAGCTCAATCAGAGACTTCAATTCGTTAACTATGTAACTGAGCATTTCCATTCATTCAAGAACCTTTTTGTTTTCGGATGAGCCACATTTTTACCTCAATGGCCACGTTAACAAACATAACTGCCGTAACTGGAGCGCTACGAACTCACAATATAAGCACGAGAAACCCTTTCATTCACCAAAAGTGACTGTATGGGCTGCAATGTCAGCGCGAGGAA
Organism: Sinelater perroti; assembly: GCA_036346155.1. Lineage (NCBI taxonomy): Eukaryota > Metazoa > Arthropoda > Insecta > Coleoptera > Elateridae > Sinelater > Sinelater perroti. Next base: position 3,254,138 of record JARFIY010000122.1, read on the forward strand.
TAATCGGCCCGTACTTCTTTGAAGACGAAAGGGGCTGCGGGTTAACAGTGATTTTAAAGCATTATGTGAAGATGCTGAACACTTTCTTGGTACCTGAACTATAAAACTACAAAACTGACCATCTTCACAGAACATGGTTCTAGCAGGATAGAGCAACATCGCACATTACTAAAATGTCTCTGCCAAGGATTCGTGAAATTGTCCTCCAAAAATTGATTTCCCGAAGAGGTGATATAAACTGGCCTCCACGCAGCCCCGATTTGACTCCTGTGGGTTTTTTTGTGGGAATATCTTAAATCAAGAGTATACGGCAGTAATTCAGACTCTCTGGTTCAATTGAAAGAAAATATCCGTCATTACGGAGACTACGTGCAGCTCAGTGTTCAGAAATTTTGTTTCTCATTTAAAAGAGTGTCGTAAGTATGCAGGATCACATTAAGTTGACATTATTTTTTAAAAAATTTCGCAGTCTATATTTTAATAACAAGTAAAAGTTTTTTTTAATGGGCGTCTCTTTATTTTTTATAACTACCTTAATTTTTTTTCTTTTGGGACACTTTGTGCAATAAGACAAAAGCATAACCTGTATACGTTTTTCAATTTTCTTGTTTTATTATAAATAATTGCTTTTGATATAACTCTCATATTAGACGGCAAACTTTGTTCCAAAGACATATTGTCTGTAACATTGCAGCTATTTGCAATTTTCTTACGTGGTACCCTTTTTAAAACTTAAAAGGGCCAAGTACTTAAAGGCCAACAATTCTCTGCAGCAAACTTTGTGTTTAAACTATTAGTATAAAAGGTACGTCCGGAAAGTAATGAGACTGATTCCAGAAAATTTCAATAATTAAAGATATATTTATATACAGATGATATTCTTCAAAATAAGATCCTTTAGCATCAAGACGCTGTTGCTGGCGGTAGCTCGCATAAAACAGTTAAACTGTGGTCCACTTAAACACTTGTACATTCCACAGACTATTTTTCTTGTAAGTTTTCTGTATCATAGCCAGCGCATCTGTTGCAAATTTTTCAAGTTTAACACATATTATCAATCGACGCTGTGGTGCATTTTGCCCCATGGGGCGATGTTTTAAATAGCTGTTCAGTGAGTAAGCGATCCTCACTATGTAAACGCTCAAAGACAAATGAACTGGGTCGAATCGTTTATCTGACATCCCCTACCAACCATCAGCCCCAAAGAATCCGCCCTCTAATTCTTTTGCTTGCTTGGATCAAGAAAATCAGTTTCCTTACTTTTCAGGCGTACCTTGTACATCAAGCTATGAGCGAAGTACAAGACTATTAGTGCGATTGCTAAACATATGCATCATCCATGTATAACACTAATATGCAATGTTTTGTTGTTTTCAAATGAAGAGGTATACCGGAATTTCGCAGATTCCTAAAATTACATTTTAAATTTTGTATCACGTCTGGTTTTTCCACAAATCGGGAAAAAATCAAAAAAAGTAATTTTTTAATGACACTGATATATGACAACGTTTGTATCGTGTGATAATGTTCTCTGGGGGGAAGGAATGAATGTGTAAGGAATAGATAAACATATACATAATACATATTTAAAAGCAAACATACTTAACATGTACTACTGGATTCCCCTTGAAACATTCTCTTTTTCCATTATTTTCGATGTTCGTCCGTACGGTCGCTTTTCAACATTCAACAGTAGTCGGCCATCATATGTACAGTCCAGTCCACTTTCCCCCGTGTCTCTTTTCCATCAATTTAATATTCTGATGGAAGCGCTTGCCACATTTCTGAATGCAGTCGATACTAAATTCGGATTCACTCATGCTTTTCTCGAATATGTTGTTCGCCATTAATTTTCGCATTTGTATAAAACTACCAGCTTTTAATTTTTTCAGACGTGACTGATGGAAACTTAACACCAATATACTGAAAGCATTTACTGTCCCTGCTTAAAGTATGGTTCACGATATTCCCTATGCAGAAGTAGCAGTCGTCACTGTCATTGGTTGGCTTACGTCACACCATAAGTACACTGAATGACATTGATGATTCCCTTTTTCTACTTTTCCAGTACCTCAACCTCTCCACACATGCACAGCACAATTTGTGAGGAGCCTACGCTTTGTTCTAATCTGCTATTTTCATCCCGAAGTATTGAAGGTAGTCATTTTTGGAATACACGGAAAAAATCCGTTCCAACACCTTCATTTGGAAACAACAGAAAAATTGCAGATTAGTGTAGTTGTCATTAAATGACTAAATCTATACAAGCGCTAGTAGATACAATTGATTTACCTGAACGAGGCTCTTCCAAAAAGTGTCTACAAGCACATGTCATGTATAACAAAATTTTCGTTAACAATGTAATTTTTACGTTGCATCCTGGTCAAAAACAACTTAATAATGGTACGGCTCCAACGCCCCGCGTGGGAGCACGGCCTGCAAACTGAGAGGTTAAGGCTCTCATATGTTCGCTCACTGTGCCCAGCATCTCTGGTGCGGGGCGATGTGGCAAGCACCGCGCCTTAGACGACCGCCATTATTGCCCCTTGTTCGAGTGAATGCAGGTACTCAATTATTTTTAGTGACTGAGTAGGCCACCCGCCAGGCATCAGAGAGCACCGGGATTTGATCCCGGGTCCGTCCGCATCGCAGCCCGCGCCTCAACAATTAGACCACTCTGGCGGTCAAAAACAACTTACTCATGTATTTTTATGACAGTTAAATGAACATTAGACAATCACAAGATCAAATACCATAATCAAATGTCTTCTCACAAAACGTCGCAATCAATATTAAATGGGTTGAAAAAAATATGATAGAAATTAGAATAATTTCGTGTTCATTGACAAATCCTCCTCTGGACATGGATTCTAAAAGAAAAGATTGAACAACAAGGGAATAAATAGTTAACGCCTACGTTTAGCGCTACTTAACTTTACGCGGATTTGATACTTTGTATGTTTTTACGTATGTTTTTAATGTTAAAAGAACAGTGCAATTTTATCAACGAGATCTTCTATTATTAGTTAAGAAATGCTTTAATAAAAATAATAGCAATCGAATCTTGCAAGGGGATAATGACCCGAAACGCCAAAGTAGCCGTTGAAGAGAGTAGAAGACGCAAAACGATTCTCAGAATTTCAATTGACTATCAAAGTCCTCTGACGCCAATTCTATCAAAAATCATAAACCTTCAAGTTTAAAGCAGCTATATTTCAAAGTAGGGGGGGGTACATTCGGCAACTTTCTAAATATTATGGTGTACCAAAGTAGTTCTTGATTTTAAAATTATAATGTAATTACGAAAAAATCTTTAAGGTGCTACAAAACAGTATCGCTGGTTTAAATAGGTTAAGAAATTTTTGTCAAAATGAATGTTTCTAAAACATTACAATCTACCAAAACTACCCCACCCATGGGGTACTTTCGTCACTTTATTAAAATAATGATAACTAGCATTAGAAATATTAATAATATTTTTATTTCACAGTATTTGTATTTCACAATTAAGTTACTAAAGTTATAGCTGAAAGTATATATTGAGGCAGTTCTTGCTATTCCAGTTTGAGAGGAAGACGCCGAGTATTATTTGGACGGGTTAAAGAGGAAAAAGTGTGTCGACTTAAAATGAGACTACGTTGAAAAATAAATTAAATTTGATAGAAAATATTTGTTTCTGTATTAGGCTCCAAAGTTTTAAATCTGCCCACGTACAGTCAAAACCATGGCGCTTTAACATGATTGTAGGTCAAAATACTCATTTAAGGATATTTGAATACGAAATACTTCTGATAGGGTTCATGCTACGTATATAGCACTATAAAATAATAGTCAATATAATCTTTCTGTCAGATGACTAGACCTTTTTGGCTTTGGTGATTTTGGAGTCAATTATTGTAACATACGCTTTGCAGATAGTCGAAATTGAAGCATGAAAGGTGATATTAAAAAGCGCTTTAAAAAACTTTTGTTAAAACTCAAGAATTAAACGAAATGCAAAAAATCGCATGTATTAATATGAGAATTAAAATTGGAGACTTACAAAACAGTATAGCTTACTATGTGGTTTGTCCCGAAAGTATTAGGCAATACAATGCACAGTTACAGTAATAAAAACATGGGGCCGGCGAAGAGATTGCTCTATAAGCAATCCCAGAACGAACTTAAAAAGACCTTTCGATTTCGATTTCGAATTTCGGGAAAATTCGAAATCGAATATCTCGAAAATTATTCGACAATTTGTTCAACTTCATTTTCGAATTCAGCGTAAAATTTCCATAAGAATCCATTTTCAAATTTTAAAAAATCTCAAATTTTGTGACGGACCGACAGACATACAAACAGACATATAGAATTCAGTAACGAATTTTTTAGTTCGTTGAAAATTGCTTGTAGCTAAACAGCCAAGAGTCAGGTAGATTTCGTAATGTATCGGTAATTTGGTGTAGTTCAGAATTCAATGCGAGTTAAGCGTAGGAAGAAATAAAACATTTATAGTTATATCTCCCCATCCCCTCCTCCAATTCACCCAATATTTGTTTGTAACCAGGAATCTACCTAAGGAACATAGGTGCCAAATTTGACCTAAATTTGGCGAGAACTGTAGAAGTTGCAAAAATTTGAAAAACAGTCGTTTTCCCCACTTTTTGGCTGATTTTGTTTATTAGCAAACTTGGCCAAGACACCGGTCCAATAAATGTATGTGCAAAATTTATGGCAGTTTGAATGAGTGTGATGCTGAAGTTTTGGGAATGACATAAAAAATATAATGAAATTTTTTGAAAATTATGAAAAACTTCATATATTTGATAAAAATAGTACTACATTACATATAGCCTCAGACCTCTTATATATATAAGCACCCAGAGTCTTCATCTTACTGAAGCTTTAGGCAACTTTTTCAGACGTGGAGAACCAGAAGACTTTAATACGGACAAGTGTGCCTTTATTTCCGAATTGTAGCCGTGGACTCGCCTTTCATCTCCGGTTGAACTTTTGATTTGTTTGGTTTGTTGGTAGCAGTCTCAAAAGTGTCAAGCATAGAGAATCCACAACACGCATCACTGTATCATAATAAAACTCCGAGTTTTTACTAACCATATTGGTGTAGCTCAGCATTATCGTGCAGCTTTAGTAACGCTCTGAAACTCCTTTAAAAACTCACAACAGATCTTTAACGTTATTATTACGCCCATTATTATTTTATTTCATAAAAATTCTCTTATACTAGATATGCATCTGCTATTTGATTATTTTTCTGTTTCTGTACTTATAAATTAAATCACAGTTTTGTTGAGCATTTCATTCTCCCTCCTCTGTTGGCATAGAAAAATTTGTTTTCTTGTAAATCTTGCGCAAAAGATGCGGTATCCCTATGTCTTTGTAATAATATCTTGTTTATATTGTAATGCTTTCACTCTGTACAGTGGCGAATAACACGTGCAAATTTCCTTAAACTACTTATTTATTTCACTTGAAGCTTATCAAAATTATTTAACGCTGTTTATGTACAAAACACTGTAACACCCTACACCAATTGGTAGAAGAGTTCTTGATTAAATAAAAAAAATATTTATGTACACCACGCATATAATAGATAATGTAAAATTACACACTATTTATAACTTGTGGTTGAACTCATTAGGTTCGCTCTCACCACTCCGAATCCATTGCCACCCCACTGCGTGATATTTATGCATATTTCAGATGTACCAGAAGGGTCGCAAAACATCTGAAAGCGCCAGACTGGAACCTTTTGTAAGGTCGCCTTCTTTGAATCCGCACACGTGTTCCAGCGGCAGCTAAATTCATGGAAGCATTATGTCGACCGCGAAAGACAATATATTTATGAGCAGTATTCAGAAATTCGTTACAATATCTTTACTGAGACAAATTAACAAAAGCATTAGATAGGTTGAATCGAGCTTTAATGGTATTTAACATTATTAGTTTTTCGGCTGGTATACATGAGTTTTGTCAGGAAAATATTTACATAATGAAGACAGTTTGCTATGTAGCCTGGTAGCATTTCGTATGCGTTAATGAGGATGATTTTACCAGCCAAATCGGTTGAAAATTAGACACCGAAAAATGTTGAATGTATACGAGCTACAATCAATAAGAATAGGCAACTGCAGTCCAAGACAAGTTAGGGATAAAGCGTGTGACATACCTTGCCGTAGCAAAATTCATTGTACAGTTATAGTATCCAGAGCCAAAGGAACATCGTGCGGTAGTTGCTAATAATTTGTTCTAGACTGCTACTAATGAACCAGATTCCTTCAAAAAGGCCGTAATCGGAGATGAAACATGGGTTTACGGCTACTATCTGGAATTATCCTGATTTGCCGTGCCTGAAGGAGGTGCATAAAAATCACAGCAAGATTAAATGTGTACTTACATTAAAAGACACGTACAATGTTCTTTGTACATTTTTTTGTATTATACGTACGGTACACAGCTACTATTTTATTAAGATTATCATTTTTAGTTTGCCGCCATTTTAATTTATTATATAGGTATTTAAAACATATAAGCTACAAATTGCTAATACATAATTTGTCCACCGTTTCGTTCCTTTGTAGAAACTCTGCGCAAATATCCAGTGGTGCCGTTTTTGAACCGAATATGTATGGAGGACTACAAAATCCCAAACAGCAATGTGGTGATAGAAAAAGGAACCCCGATTTTCATCCCTATGTTTGGTTTTCACTACAATCCGGAATACTTTCCTGACCCCGAAAAGTACGACCCGGAAAGATTTTCCAGCGAAAATAGAAGAAACTTGACGGACTGCTGCTACATTCCTTTTGGGGATGGCCCTAGAAGATGTATAGGTGAGAATTTTGAACATTTGGGTTTATCCATCTGACGTAAAAAATATCTTTTAGGTGAGAAGTATGGAATGATGATTGTTAAAGTCGCCCTCGCTCACTTGCTGTCCGAGTTTAAACTCGTGAAAGCTGAAAACACGCCATTGCCACCTTCATTTATGACAAATTGTGTTTTTCTACTACCTGATGGTGGCTTACCTTTCAAATTTAAACCCCTGACAGACTAATTCATACTCCAATTATATTAACATAAAATTTCTTTGTATAATATTCAGAAAGAAAATTCCAACAAACAAATTAAAAATAGAGATACAAACATTTTTACGCAATTTCTCCAGTTGTTAACCCTCTTGTCATAGCGGAGGATCAGACGTTTCTTTTTATTAATGCAAACCAAGTGATAACCTTCGCGTTGATTTATTCTTTGCTATCCTAAAACACCGAGCAATTATTTTTTCTAAAAAGAACGTCTACTTGAACTTTATCCTTATTGATAATGAAATCTGCTTCATTTCAGATTATTGTTTTAATTCAAAACTTGTGCGTAATAATCAAAGTCTAATTTCTGATGGTTCAGGAAGCCATCAGTTTGCAACTAAGTATTTTAGATACAATTCTATAGAGAAATGAGCCTGGAACTTGTTAAAATTGCAAGAAGTGCTGCATTATGGTGAACTATATGTCCTTTCTGATCTTCTTTTTAAATTTGGGTGTCCCCCCCCCCCCCCATTCATTATCATGTACATTTTTTCGTCTTTTATTAAAACGTTATATTCGTCACTCTATCATGAAACTATTTGTCTCTATAAACGTCTCAAATTTGCTATTAAATTACAGCTAATTTAATGTTTTTCGCGTTCAAAAAACGGACATCAAATTTCATGTACGGTAACTTTTTCAATTTTTTAAGCATTATAAATCATAGGCACCCTAAAACTGTATATGAAAACCAAGACAGCACACCTGCGCATTACCGTGACTACAGCGCCGCAAGACAAAATATTAAAATGGAACTTACTTTCTGGATATCTCTGGTACTTTGTCACAGTTTCAAAAGACATATAAAGTTGTCTAATATAAAACTCTTAAAGGTTAAGTTTACAAGTTTTGCTATGAATAATCTCTTTTCTTTTAATTGTAGTTTACTAGGTACCATAAGTTAATTAATTTTTAAAAAATGTAATAATTTAATATACAATGTATTGCAATAGTTCATACAAATTTAATAAATTATAAAGGTACAACTGGATATTGAAGCACAAACACAAATAAAGATTATACAAGATGGTTCAAATGTGACCGGGACTGATTTTTTACAAAAACAAATTGCACTTACTTGCACATGTCAGTCTTCATCGTACTCCCCTCCGGTGTCAACACGTTTTTCCGACGTTCTAAAAGCATCCTGATGCCCTTCTCAAAAAGGGCTTTTAGTTGGCGATGTATCCACTCCCGAACAGTCTGGATGACGGCTTCGTTGTCCGCAAGTCGCAGACCTTGCAAGTCTGATTTAAGTCTTCCGAACAGGTAAAAATCACCAAATCGGGACTGTACGGCTACCCGCTTTCAACCTGGCTTCCCCTTGGATCATATCTTTTCCTTCACGTCTGTTGCCAGGAGGTCTGAGTAATGAGCTGCATTGACTGTTCCTGCATCCATCAAAGGTCTGTATGGATAACCCCCTGCCAGTCGCAGAAGAACGTTGTCATTACTTTTCCCGCCGAGCGGCTCATCCGCACACTCTTGGGTTTGGAAAAACTAATGTGTTGCCAGTCGCGTGATGACTGTTGGGACTCGGGAATAAAGTAGTGCCGCCGCATTTTGATCAGTGGTCACTAAAGACTTCAAAAATGCATCACATTCATCTTCAAACTGTTGCACCATTTGTTCACGTCACGTACCCACAGTACATTCACCTTGCGATAGTGCAGGTGGTTTTTCACGATGTCTTCTACACTACCAACACTGATGGATAGTATTGCTCTAAGTTTCTTGATAGTGGTGCGCCTATCCTCACATGTAAGCGCGTCGGCACGATCAATGTTTGGCTCGGTGGCGGTAGTTCGCGGCCGACGATAATGCGGTTCATTCTGTATGCGCTCTCTGTCCTCTCAGAAGCACTTACACCACTCAAACACGTGATAGACACTTTTCCCCATACTGTAGTTGGAGTCTGTGGTGAATTTCCGCAAACCGGACGTTTTCTCCAACGAGGAATTTGATCACAATGCGTTGTTCCACGCCCCGCAGTATCTTCTGTTCTCTCAAACAGAGCTGAAGAGATTCTAACCCCAGCAGGATATTGTGGCTCCACTCTCTCAAAGTTGTATAGCTTCTGCGCAGTGTGGAACACTTTGTACGTGTACCAAAACAGAAAAAAATATCTAAAAATAGTGGTGCGAACTCATTCATTTTGCGAATTGAGAAATATTTTTATATGTTGCATTAAAAGTATTAGTGAATATAAATGGCCAAATGTGCCAATTAAATATCAACTTGTATATATGAGTGTACATACAAAGTATATTCAAAAAGTAACCTAACTTAAATTGTAAGACAGCGGAGCGTCTTGGAAAGATGAAGTTGGCACTGCGTTGAGTGATTTTCACGGTAGTAGCGTTACAATGTGTTTAGAAGACGTTCACAAAAACTTACTACATATTGATTTAAGACTTTAAACCGTGCTCTGTGTTATCAGTGATTTGTCCGATTTAAAGGCGTTTGGGAATGTTGCGCGGATACTCTGACGACTTTTTTTATGGACCTTCTACACTCTCGACCTACCATCAAATGTTTTCCAAAATGAAATCAGTGTTGCGCGGGAAACCTTTTGACACATTTGAGAAAATTAAAACAAATCCAACACAGGCTTTCTATGGCTTCAAGAAGCGACAATGCCGCTGGGTAGAGTGTATTAATCTAAGGAAGAATACCTCCAAGATAACAAGGGTCGCAAGTCAATAGGTCCAAAAAAATAGAAAAATAAAATTGGGTTCTGGACGGACATCACATATAACCGGCCTGATGGAGTTTTTAACTAAGACAAGGTAAAGGAAAAAACTTTTCACCATTTCACAGTACTTCTCTTTTATCCTAATTCATCCGGCATAAGTCCAATCATTAGTATACTGAAGTTTGCGCGATGTAACTTAATAGCTAATAAGAATGGCGATTTTATGGTACTCGGCTGTTCAGTAAATACATATAAAAACTGCCATGCAGTTGCATACAAAACAAATGAACGAGTGTTAAATTTTACCTTAAAGTTGCGCATTTCCTTGTAGAAACTATTCAAATAATTCAGTACAGTGCAAATAAAAATGTGACCAATAATCTATTAAAAATAATCAACTTTTTGAAAGATTTGCAGAACGCTTGATAACGTTGAACAAGTACAGACTGTAGTTAACAAAATTGGCAATCAATGTTGCGAGAATTTCCAAAACTGCTGTACCCGGAATTTGCAAAAGTTCATCAGAACAAAAAAAAATCAAGCTGCAGTTGGGAATGATTTGATTTCGACTATTACAAATGAACCAAATCTCTTTAAGAAAATGATAACCGAAGATGATCGTAAATCTATGGTTGTGACCCAGAAACAAAATCCCAATCGTTCCAATCAAAATCGCCCGGTTCTTCACGTTCAAAGACCTGGGTGTTTCAAAAGAAAGTTTCGATGTGATTGGCTCACTGCGTGAACTCAACGAAATCAGAGTGCTGCGGGACGAGGGGCGCGGGGCGCGGGGCGCATATTAATCGGCAACGCGGTTTTAGGGAATATAGTAGCTATGAAGCGTTTCTCGGTAGCGAACCGTGCGTTTTGTGTGCTAGAATTTTACAATGATTCGACGCTTATTGCACGGAAAAAGTTCAGTAATCATCATCGTTTACGCAAAGCAAATCAAGCGCCAAGTGTTTCTCTTATGAGAAAGTGGTGCGTAAGTTTAAAGAAACCGTTTTAACCATGGATAAACTTAAATCGGAACGATCAACGTCTTCAAGGACTAACGCGAAACTCCTGACCTTCCTGTAAACGGGGAAGTGTTTAAATGTGTCCAGATCATCATTACACCGCATTCTGCGCAAATATTTGTGCAACGATGCCAGTCAGGTATTTCAATTCGTTAACTGTATAACAGAGCATTTAAATTCATTAAACATTTTGTTTTCGGATGAGACGGATGAGGCCTTAATGGCCACTTTAACAAACAGAACTGCCGTTGCTAGAGCGCCACGAACCCACAATGCAAGCATGAGAAACCCCTTCATTCACCAAAAGTAATTGTATGGGCTGCAATGTCAGCGCGAGGAATAATCGCCCGTACTTCTTTGAAGACGAAAGGGGCTGCGCGTTAAGAGTGATTTTAAAGCATTATGTGGAGATGCTGAACACATTCTTGGTACCTGAACTATAAAACTACAAAACTGACCATCTTCGCAGAACATGGTTCCAGTAGGATAGAGCAACATCGCATACTTCCAACATGTCTCTGCCACAAGTTCGTGAAATTTTCCCCTGAAAATTGATTTCCAGAATAGGTCATATAAACTGGCCGCTACGCAACCCTGATTAGACTCTTATGAATTTTTACTTGTGGGAATACTTTAAATCAAAGGCATACAGCAGCAATTCGACCCCTCTAGTTCAATTGAAAAAAAATCCGTCAATAAATGAGAGCAATTACAAAGACCACGTAGTGCTAAAAAAATTTGTTTCTCGTTTAGAAGAGTGTCGCGAGTATACAGGATCACATTTAGATAACATTATTTTTGAAAAATAATTTCACGAAGTCTGTATTTTAATAAGAAATTAAAGTTTTTTTAATAGACGATTTTTTTGTTTTTTAAGAGCTACCTTAAAAGAAACATTCTTTTAGGACACCTTATATTTAATAGAAAGACCAAAACCACGTTAACAGTTTTTTTTTATTGAAACGATTTTGTCTGTTGCACGTACACTCTTTCAAACCAAACAACTAATCAATGTTCTTTGTTGGTTGTAAGATACAATATGACAAAATCAGCCACAGTTATTGGAAACTGATAATTAGTAACTTTACCATGACAACCCATTTGTGCGTTACGAGTTTCTTGGAAAAAATTCCCAAGTCAACCAGGTGACTCAACCTCCTTTACGGTCTAGATATGGTAATCTGCGACTTCTGGCTTTTCCTAAAACTAAAATTGCTATTGATGGAAAAGAGAATTCAAACCGTCGATGGGAATCACAAAAAAGATAACAAGGTAGGTGATGGTGATTCTAACGATGGATTCTGCAGAGTGATTTGACCAGTGAATAATTGCCGAGAGAAGTGAAGTTTCTAATTTGAATTGAATTAAGGTATTATTCTCCTATGTATAGCGTCTCTTGAATCTTGTTTCTTCAATAAATGTCACCATATTTTATATTACATGGTTTAATACACTTCAGACAGACTTCCTATGTCAATTTCGTTGTAGTGGTCCAGCGGTTCAGGGGCGGGTTGCAGTGCGGACGGACCCGGGTTCAATTCCCGGTGCTCTCTGATGCCTGGCGGGTGGCCTACTAGTCACTAAAAATAATTGAGCACCTGCGCTCACTCGAACAAGGGGTAATAATGGCGGTCGTCTAAGATGCGGTGCTTGCCACATCGCCCCGCATCAGAAATGGTGCGCGACGACCGAGCAGAGAAGGCAAACATATGAGAGCCTTAACCTTTCAGCTCGCAGGCCGTGCTCCCACGCGGTATGTTAGAGCCTTACCTTTATCTTGCCATTATTATCAATTGATCAGAATTATCAGCAAGATTATCAAAAGCTGTGGAATGGTTGGTTAAAAAGATAACGGAAGGAAAATGACGTATTTGTAAGTGTTTTAGTATTCAAGAATTTCGTTAATTTGATTTTGTAATTTTTTATAAATTCCATGGTAGGTTTACTTATTTGATGTTTTACTTACATATATAGCATTTAATATTTAAATCTACACTCTCTAATTCTAATACAATTGCATTTACTTTTGAAAACACAGCTAACTCATTTTCAGTAAAATTATTTATACTCTGCATTATTTTTTCTTCTCTTCCATGTGGTGCTGCACTTTCAACTGCATTAAGTCTTCTTTAATTAGCTCTAGTCCTCTTATTATTACTGTCAATCGCTTCTGAATATCTACATTTGCCTTCTTCTTTTACAAGTGTCGTCTTCCAGTAGAACTTCAAATTTTGTATCAGAGTTTATAATATGATATTCGGTTTTTTCCAAGCCAATTTCCAGCCCCCATTTCTTATATTTTAAATATAATTTTTTAACATAAATTTGATATCACAGGAATCTTGGGCAAGCACTACTTGATGGTTTCCAAAGAGTAAAATGATTGGATTCGTTGATCGGCATTTCCATTCCTTCGCATGCGCGCTTTGAATTTCTCAGCGCTATTTCCATATAGGTGCCAGCGCGGTCCCGTGGTTGAGGGACGGGCTGCAGATTCTAACGATGGATTCTGCAGAGTGATTTGAACAGTAAATAATTGCCGAAAGAAGTGAAGTTTCTAATTTGAATTGAATTAAGGTATTATTCTCCTATGTATAGCGTCTCTTGAATCTTATTTCTTCAATAAATGTCACCATATTTTATATTACATGGTTTAATACACTTCAGACAGCGGTTCAGGGGCGGGTTGCGGTGCGGACGGACCCGGGTTTAATTCCCGGTGCTCTCTGATGCCTGCGGGTGGCCTACTCAGTCACTAAAAATAATTGAGTACGTGCGTTCATTCAAACAAGGGGTAATAATGGCGGTCGTCTTAGGTGCGGTGCTTGCCACATCGCCCCGCATCAGAGATGGTGCGCGACAACTGGGCAGAGAGAGCGAACGTATGAGAGCGTTAACCTCTCAGTTCGCAGGCCGTGCTCCCACGCGGGGCGTAGAGCCTTACCATTATTATTATTATTATTTCCATATAGATATTAAATAACAATGGAGATAGACTACAACCTTGGGTAAGTCCTTTAGTCGTATTTATTGGTTTTTATAGATAGCGTCCTCGTTTAACATATGCAGTACTTATTTTTCTTATTGTGCCGTCTCCTTACGAAAGTTGGTGATCCATACGGCTCATTTTGTTTTGGAAACTGCTATTCTGAATATAGCAATAGATTTCTAGTCAATCCAGCGGCGGATACCTTTTAACCCAGAGTTCTTCTGTCTCCCTACTGATCATTAAGCGGAGTATTTCGTATTTAATGCCCCACATGCCATGCCCAAAGTAATGTATTTTTTTCCTTCAAAGTTAATAGAAGCTCTTTATCGGTATTCATTCGTTGCAGTACTTCGGCGTTTGTTAATCTTTTTGTCCAAGGTATACGTAGAAGACATCAGTAGTTTCTTTCTGCGATGGGATCCAAAGTCCAGCATTCGCATCCATACAAAGGATTGGGGATACGTAGCATCGTATCATTCGTAAGCGTAGATTAAGACCGAGATCGGGTCTGATAAAAATTTTTCATGCTTGTAAATGCTCTTCGAGCTTGTTCAAAGCGCGACCGGAGTTCTTTTCTGTTATCTCCATTTTTATTAACAAGAGTTCTTAGGTATTTGGAATTGGGTACTGATTCTACGATGTTGCCTTTTACTCGCACAGTTACTCTGGTTTTAGGTTTTGATAGATCAATTACTTTAGTTTTGATATGCTCAAGGTTAAACCGTATTCCTTATTATGCTCCAGCAATCGATCGACCATCACTTGCAGCTCTGCTGCATTTGTTGCCATTATAACTGTATCGTCTGCATAACGAAGATTTGTTACTCTGCAACCAGTGATCACCACTCCTCCAACGTTTTTGTCTAGAGATTCTCTAAATGTAACCTCAGAATACAAATTAAAAATGCGCGGGGAGAGTATGCAACCTTGTGTGATACCTTTTGTTATAATAATAATAGTTCCCCGTAACAGGCCTTGAAGGCCTTTTGGGGTCGTAACAGGATAGAGATCTGCTGCAATCTAGAGCCTACTAAAGGGTAGTAACGTGGCTAGCGCTACCGACCGCCATTATTCCTATTTGATCTCCAGGTACTCATTTATTGCAGCCTGAGTTGAGCTGGGCCGTAAAAATGCCAGTGATCGAATTGGCGAGAGCGGGAGCTTGGTTTCGTAATCTAGCGATCTATACACTAAGCCACCACGGCTCTAGACCTTTTGTTATACCAATTTGACGTTGACGTTGACGTTGACTTCACTGGCGTAATTAGTGGTCCCTGAGACAAGCCCTTAACCACTGTCCTCTTGATACGACCTGGCGCTTACAACGGGCGCCTCTCTCGATTTCATGGTTGAAAATTCCGCGGATGGTAGAATTCGCGTGATCTTCAGTGATTGATTTTAAATTTTGAGCGTTCTGGGAGATGTACTCCTGGATCGTGGGAATATTCGCGTCTCTATGTAAATCGTGGTTCCTCACGAACCACGGGGCGCTAAAGGCTGACCTTAAAGCCCGATTCTGGATGACCTGGAGCTTGTTTATGTGAGTTTTTGCGGCCCAGCCCCAAACTGGTGCCGCATATGTCATTATTGGTCTTAGGACGGTCTTGTACAAAAGCAGCTTATTCTCTGTTGTGAGGTGGCTCCTGGGTGGAGAAGGGCCTAATGCCGCTCGAGCTGCTTTGCTTTGGTGACCGTCCTTTCTACATGTGGTCTCCAGGTCAGTTTCCTGTCCAGAATCACCCGAGGTAGGATGTTTCTTCCTTCCAGGATCTCCTTCAAAGATCCTGAGTCTTGCCAGGTCGTCTTGCCAGTGAAGTGTCTTGGTGGAGAATAGGACGGCCGCGCTCTTCTCTGCGTTGATTCCTATTCTCCACTTGTCGCACCAATCTTCTAGAGGTCGAGCTCCTCTTGTAGTCTTCTGGAGACAGCTGGCCCGATGGAGCTGGACAGCACCGCCGTGTCGTCTGCGTATTGGGCTAGTGTGGTGGAGGGCGTCGTTGGCATGTCCCGGACGTAAAGGTTGTAGAGCGTCGGGGACAGCACAGATCCTTGAGGGACGCCGGCTCGTAGGCGTCTCTCCGATGATCTCTGGCCTCCCAGCTTGATTCTGAACTTCCTGTCGGAGAGGAAAGACCGAACAAGCTGAATCATCGGGATCGGGATGTTGGTTGACGCTTATACCAATTAATTTTAATATGGCCTATAATCTGTTTCTAAGCACACTATTGTAGGCTTTCTTAATATAAATAAATGTGATGTGCACCTCATCTTCCTTGGTTCTATTTTCTATTAATTGTTGGAAAGTAAATAATTGCCTATACACATCAGTACACCGCTCAGAGCAATTGAAAGGCAAATTACTTTTAATTTTACGCGGCAATTAGTAGTCGACACAAATATTTATTTCCGTTCTTGTTAAGTTCGAAATGTAAATAATCTGTACTTTGTCATCGCCATTAGCAACATTGAAATAAGCGATGGTCGCTTAGTATGCATCCCGTGCAGCATAGCGTACGAATTCGACACTTTTATCGGTAAAGAATATTCTCATTTCCACCTATTGGCTTTAATCCCCCACTAATTTTATATTAAGTTTGATGTTACACTAAAATATTGTACCCTGAGACAACCAGTTTGTCAGCTGGTATTTTCCAGAAAAGTAACCACTTTGTTTATAAACAAAGTTGTTCTCTCCACGAATGAATAAGGTCAGTGAGAAACGGTTTGTTAAAACTTCAACTAGTTTTCCAATTGAATTAACGCCCACGTTAAGTCTTTTAGACTCTCCTGATGATAGTTTTGACTGCAGCAGCTAGTCATTGATGCACATCTCTTTAACTTAAGTACTGAAAAGTAGTATGACTACAGAATTGAGTGTCCTCTGGCGGCGGCAATACTGTCTGATGGTTTTCTCCTTGTAAACTTATTGCACACTTGAAATGCTGTATGACTTGCAGCAGGTATAACACTTCTTTACGGGCTCAGGTAATTCCCAAATGCATTACAGTTATTTCGCGCGTTGTGGGCATGACAGTTAATATTTCTTGGCCATCATTGAGCATTACCAGTACTCCTTATATAGGGCGAAGCAACTTCTCCAAAAGTAGTAGATGGTGTTGTATAAAAAACTAACTCATTAGAACTCGTGAGATAATTTGCTTCTGTTGAGTTGAGATGTCTTTCCTTGAACTTAATCAAAATTTTTGATCAGTTCTGTATGCTTTGAAAAATGAGCTGGCATCTTGGTAGAGGCTATTTTTGCCTAATAGCAAATCATTTATAAAGAAGGATTTTGTCAATTGATAATAACCTCGTTTTCTCTTTTCAGTAACATTAAAATTAAAAGAAAGATTCTCTTTCTCATCTATGGCCACACTAGAATATGTTCATTAATCTTTAACGTATTCAAGCCTAGGAGGGAAAGAGGTGATAACATTTTTAGTAACAACACTAACACTCTTATTCTGAGTGAAAATAGTTGAACGTCTTTTGAATGATACTACTTCCATAATGCAATACCAACATTTTTCACCCATTCGTTCCGTTTGTGGAAAGTTCTGCACGAACGCGGTTAAGCCTTGGGCAGACAAGATGATGATGTTTAGTACCGCTAAGGGCAAAATGATTGAAACCAACAGGTGCTTATACAACAGTGAAAGAGAAACGCTCGAAATGCTGCTTCAAACGCATTTTCCAGATTCACCGATAAAATAGTAATTTGTGCAAAATAAATCGGTGCTTAGCAATTTCCCATAAAGATTATTGAAAGTGATAACATAAAATAAGGTAGTTTGGGCTGTTAAGTCCTTTCAACCTTATAAATGTCACGGACCTGATAAAATATTTCCAGCACTTTTACAGTAAGGAATAGATCTGCTAATGCCATTTTTTATTAAGATCTTTCGGTCGAGTCTAGCGGGATATTATTTGCCACGGCTTACTGAGGTAATCCTCATTCCTAAACCAAGACGGCAAACGTATAAACGACCAAAGGTGTGTAAAAGATGCCAATATATCTACCTGCAGAAAAATCATGTGAAATCGCACTACACAACTTTGCCGGCAGGGTAAAGTGACGTTAAAAAGTAAGAATATTGCTCTGGGGGCTTTTTTTGACACATAATGAGTTTTGCATATAACTTTTGTAAATAACTGCTGCGACATGATGTTAATGACAACTTAAACAGTTCGATAAGTGCCATGTTAAAGGGTAGTCAAAATACAAGTTTATTTGGGAGTAGAATCTCTCAAGTTATGTGCTACCTGAGGGTGCCCACGGGGAGGAGTTCTCTCCTCCCTTATGTGGAACTTGGTGCAAAATGATCTTTTAGTAAGACTCAATGATGAAGGTTACTATGATATTACTGAAAGTTGGTACGAAAGGAAAAACTTTAAGGTAAATCCTAGCAAGACATCACTAATGCCATTCATTGAAGAAGAGTTGAGCCAATTTTATAACTGAATGAATGTATTCAGGTGGCTCAGAAAGTTAGGCTAGAAATTACCTTAGATGCAAAACTAAACTGAAACATATGGACAACAATAAAAACCAAGCAATAATGACCCTTACTGTGGACAGGCGTAGTTTTTAGAAAACATAGGAATTCAAACTGAAAATGATTCTGTGGTACTACATCACGGTTGTCAGGTCCATGGTAGCATACTAAGCCTGAGTATGGTAGTCAAAATTAGAACAGAAAACAGCTGTCACAAAGCTAACTAAGATCCAAAGGCTAGCATGTGTATGCATCTGTTGAGTCCTGATAAGTACAGCTACAGCATCTATAGAACCTTTTTTTAAATCTAATCCCCTTGAATATATCTAAAGGGAAAAGCCTAGATTAGTGCTTATAGAATGAAATCCACTGGAAACTGGAATATTCATAATGAGAGTTGTGGTCACAAACAAATACAGGATGTAGTTAAGAGTAATCCCATACTAAGCACGAATACTGACTACACACTCCCTGAAATTCTTTTGACAAATCGATGACTGTGAGCTATGATCGCAGCGATTTGGCTCGAGGAACCTCATCTTACCTAGCGTGCTGACTAATCTGATATACAGGCAGTTCCCGCATGGATCACGGTACAGAGGCTGGTATGCACAGTGTAAGACCAGAAGTAAACATAAGTTTATCATTGGGTACTAACACCTCAGTCTTTCAAGCTGAAATCTTTACAATAATGCAATGCGTACGGGGGAATATGAGACACGATTATACTCAACAACGCGTCAGTATTCTAACAGATGACCAAGCAACCCTAACAACGCTGGAATCAGCTTGTATAAGTACCAAACTCAAATAAGATTACCGTCTGGTAACCTTTTCTGAGAAAAACAAGGTTTAACTCATACAGGTTCCATGCCACACTACTGTAATGGATAATAAAAAAGCAGATGCTCTTGATAAAACTGAAGCATCTGCTTCATTTACATATAAGATCAAAACTTATATTTGGTATACTCAAAAGCAGCATTAGAACAGCAATAGTGGTGTAGATGAAAAAATGTTATAAAGAATTTACTATAACTTTTGGAAGGAACAGAACTTTTCTATATGATTTAGGGGCACACAACATTTAATTTATACCACTGAGATCTGGTAAATAGGCATTTTTCCATAGAATTAACATCCCATCAATGTTTTACTATTAATGGAAAAAATCATCAAGAGTAAGGTACTTCAAAATCTTCAAAAACTGCAACGTAGTTCAAAACAACCAGTTTTAACTAATTTTTAGATTTTAGGAGCGGTGAAGAGCTTAAACAATTGTCAACAACAATGTCTCTTGCTATATCCAAGACTATTATATCTCTTGCACTGCCATAAATAATTGTTTCCTGCCTCAAAAGGAGAGGATTTTGTATCGATCAGAAACAGACCAGGTTTGACAAGAGGTGTCTTATCTAAAATCAGCAACATGAGGTCACCAACGAGCTCGTCAATTGTTGAAAGAAGCACTTAGTTTATATGAATATAGTAGGGTTGGAATTCGTGTTTAAATAATTTTAGTATTCCAGTACTAAATATATATTTAAAAATTGGAAGCAGTGATGCTCTATTTGAACGTAAAACGACTTTCTACGGCTGAAAACACAGCCGCAGACTTTATTTATAGTAATTTGCATGGCATAGCTTCATTAGTAATTTTTATACATAACAAGAATTTAATGTTCTTAAAGATATGATATACAATCTAAACTAACATTAAGTAGTCTTAAAAAATGAAATACTATTTTGACACTGTTATAAATAAATACCAAAAATCAAAGTTGTGCCACATGCGCCTACTAACGGCAAGCATTGATAGTTGGCGCAAACTGTCAAATTACTTCATAATAATTTATGTTTTGACTTATAACAGGTCAACCGTGACCTAAATCAAAAATCTAAAACATTTATGAGAGCTTTGGCAACCAACCGGTTCGAATGAGGTTTCTAACTGTAGGAGGAATTGCAGTATTATCTAATTACAAACACACAGATATGACTTTTAGTTAACAAAGAATTCGGTAAATGCAAAATTATTGGAACAATAAAAATATTCGTTATCAAGATGATTCTAACCTCTAAATTACAAAATTTAATGTCCAAACAAATGTCAAATTGACAGCCAAGTTGAGTTTGAGTCCTATTTTGTTGATTTAAAAAATGTCGGTCGAACCTCCGCCGGAGCTGAACTGGCTCCAGCTGCATCATGAGTTCGAATCGCTGCACAAAACCGAAACAATGCTCGAGAAAATGAAACGGAAAACCATCGAGAACCCATTTGTCCCTATTGGTAAATCTGTGACGTTGCCCGAAGAGTTGGTATGCATCCGCTATTTGTTTCAGGATGTCTGGCTACGGTTGCAGCGCTGCTACGGGCTGTGGAGCTTCCGGCAGGGCCGGCCCAAGATGTCTCAGTACATGATGAGGACTCGAATCATTGCCCAGGGTTTTACAATCATGGCGTTTGTGGTTGGGCTTGGTATTTCGGCAACCAGAGTTACGAAGTGATTATATACAACATATATATTTATATTTCATAGAGGAACTGTATATAGACGAAACTAAATACATAGTCTTTTAGATCTTTGAAGGATTTTCCCTTATCTGTGTAACATGAAATCATTGTTGGAAATTTGATTTTTAACTGAAGAAAATGAGATTGTAATTATAAGTGTTTTGTTTTACTTGACACTTAGGAAAATACATAAAAGAAACCAGAAAGTGCTCTTTTGCTGTTTAACAATTTTATCTACTTATTAAAGATTTCTATTCATGTAGGTGTAAGGCTTATAGGGTTGATATAATAATTTTTTTCCATATCTTTTACAATTGTTTTCTGTCTTGGATATTTCACTTTTTGTCAATTTACTCCCCTTTTCTTCTAATTTTAAGTCTTTCTTGGCCTTCCATTCATTTTTGTTCTGCTTGTCCTTGCTTCATATACACTATTGTTGTGTCCAAAATATCTTAATTGTTCTTGTTCTATAATTTGTTCTACTGGTTTTGTCTCCAGTTTATCTTTAAACGTGCTTTTAATTTTGTTTTATCTTCTATCCTTTTGAGAAATCTTATTTTTGTACTTTGTATCTTGCTTTTTTGTTTTTGTGCTAGGGTGCATGTCTTGGAACCATATGTGAGGACTGGGATGGTCACTTTTTCAAATATTTCTATCATTGTTTTTAAGGATTTCTTTTTTTTTTGTTAAGAATGTGGGTTTGATTACATTAAATAATCTTCCCACTAATTTTGTTTTTTCTTCTATTAATACAGTTTTCCATCTTGTGATACCATTGAGCCTAAGTACTTGAAACTTTTTACTTGTTCTAGCTCGGTTTCCTATAATTTTATTTTATTTTATTTTTGTTTCCAGCTAGTGTCATTGTTTATTCTCATGCTGTTCTTGGAGCTGTTGCATGTTTTCAAGTTCCCATTCAGTCTTCTCATTTTTTGTAATTATGACCGTGTCATCTGTGTAGGTTATTTCTGGGACCCTGACATCTTCCATCTTCTAGTGTCTAAATTTATTTGTTTTTTAGTTTCCTTACTTCCTTCATCCAAGACGGTTGAAAATAACAAGGGACTAAGTATGGATTTCTAATGAACTCCTTTTGTAGCCTCAAACATACATGATTTTTCTTGTCGTAACTATTACAAAGTTTCTTTTTCTGTTGTATAGTGTTTTTATTCCTTGAATCAATTTCTCTTCTATACCTCATCCTTGTAAGATTCTCCATATATCCTATCTGTTTAATTTGTTGTTAGTTTGCTCCAGATCTATGAAGCAGAAATGTATTTTACTGTCTTCAGTTACTTTTCTTAGATGCCTTTCTTAAGACAAAAATTGCATCTGCTGTTCCTCTACTTGTTCTGAATCCCTGCTGAGTCATCAATTGTGTTTTCCACTTTTTCTCCTAATCTTTTTTTTAGGATTCTTGTGTATAGTTTGTCTACTGTAGTTAATAATGTAATATACTATGGAAAAAAATCAAAAAAAAAATCGAAGAAAAATGTTTTTCTGGGTGTAGGTCCCCTTTAAGTATAATCATTAATCTGACACCCGTGAGCGCAAAAGGATAATAAAGAGGGAAAGAAAAAAATGTAGACATGTTGCTTTTATTTCTCGTTGCATTTTTAATGGCTTTAAAGAATTTTTTGTGTACCTGACATTTGCTTTCAACCATACCTTGTAAAATACTTTGGTAGCTACAAATAACACTGCAGCTATAGGCAAAATTGTATCTGTCACAATACTCTGAAAAATATGCAGCTTGAAAGGAATTTAAAAGAGCCTTAGAAGAAATCCATGGACAGAGTAAGATACGTAGCAAAAATTTAAAAATTATTACAATAACATAAATTTGCAAGAGCATTCATAATCATCAAGCTTCAAAGGATTTTAACAAAAGACAGAAAAGTTGAAGCCAAACTTTGAGGAAGTGGGAAGTGCAATGTGTTCCCCAACTGACGAAGAACATTTTTGAACCACAAAGAGCCCCATAAAATAGCTATTATTGGTTCCAGAGAGGCCCATTTACCTCAAGTACATGGTTCAGAAACCCCATTTCGCATTTTGGTGCAATAGATTCACCCCAATTAACTAACCCAGTTATGTATGCAACTGTTCATTATCTCATTTGTTATTATAATCAAGTCTTAAAAGTAGTAAGTATTCATATTTGCATAACGATGATGTTGAATAACAAATTTAATAATTTCCTATCACCACGGTCGTATCGTTTTTCATAAATAAGCAAACGACAGTTGATTTGAAAATTTATTGACTTGCAAAAATTGCGATACTTAATAACTGGAGTGAATCTTCAAACACTCAAGTACATGAAACTCAATTTCCCCTGGATCCAGATAGTCTATTACTACTTTCAATACTGTAACTGTAACCATGTGAATTCTATACTGAAGATGCTCACATTTAATTTAACACTTACTATGAAAAAATTGAGCAGATTGATAATACCGTTCTGAAAACAGTCAAGACTTCAGCGTTCATGATGGATTCTGAATTTTGGATATAATGTGAAGAGTAACAAAGTCACGTACACTTAGGCCTCAATTGGGCCCATTGTACTACCTCCTCCACCGCCCGTCAGTTAAGCCAATCAATCCTTTGGATGAACTTGAGGATAGCCGTCAGAGGGGTAGTGCTGATGCTGGCTATGCAAGGCCACAACTCCCCCAACGCGGATCCTCTAATTAGAGCAAGCACAGGACATTGCAAAAAACATGCTCTGCCACCGCGTCTAAATTGCAGCCTTGGCAGGATGGGTCCACTAAAAAGCCCATTCTGTACATATGCTTTTTCAGTTTGTAGTGTCCAGATAATATTCCTACTACAAGTCACAATTTGCTTCTAGACAACTGTCTGCAGAAGTTAGCCATCTTCGTCAAATTTTGAATAGCCAACCTTGCTTGTCGGCATATCTTCATATTGACCCACCTATTACAATGACGATTGTGGGTTTCTTGATTTACTAGTGTGCAGAGTGCAGCTGATGATAGCGGGAGTGCTGGCTCAGGACCACAGAATGGTTGTTCTGAGCCTTGCCTTGCCATATTATTTGTGTGCTCGTTACCATATAAGCCAGAATGCCCTTTAATTAAAACAAATTCCAGGTCATAGTCTGGCACTGGAGGATTATTCCAGATACAACTTAGCAGCTGTTCAATTCCAGTAAAGCAGCGCTGCTATCGCTAGCAATTCTGATTGTTTTGTTCTTAATGTTCTTTTCAAGGATTATATTTGCACCTTGCATTATGGTCAATACTTTCGTTTGAAATATTGTGTTGTAGTTTGCCTAATGCTATACCTACTTGAAGGTTCAGATCATCTGAAAAGATACCTGATCCCGTACCCTCACCCGTTTTAGACCCCTCTTTGAAGATGATTATATTTTGTTCGGTTGCCTCTTCAGCATTCAGAAAGATTCTGAAGAGCTTCCTAAATTTATAGATGGGTGAAAGAGAATCCATCTCTGCTTCCACAAAAGGAATCCATTATACAGCTCCCCTTAGAATCAGATTGTATCCTCCTCTTACTCCTTTGTCGTTCCCAAGTCCCTTTGATTGCAGTCTTAAAGCTGAGTTTAGTGTCACACTCATCCACATAGAGATCTAGTGGAGGGGGACTCAGGCATGCTTCCATAGCTGCTGTTGGGATAACAGTTGAAGCATAAGCGTAAATTGGTTTACATGCATGATTCAAGTAGTCAAATTGAAAACTATTGTAGCAAATACTTTGCCTATAAAATGTCAACGTAACTAGCATTCCCATAAATACTACTGCAAAATCAAGCATCCACGATTATGACTGACATTACAATTGTCAACTGTTAAAGTTGCATTCTGTTTTTATTGCTAAATGATGGAACAATAAAGAGATTTGTATTGGTGTCTTAGTGCGGAACAGAAAAAAGTGTCCTCGTTAAGGTTCTACAACACTCTTGGCATTAGTATGTTTATGCAAATAACCATAAAATTGTTTAGTGAGATTTGGCAGACTACTTTTAGTTAGTTAAAGCTGTAAGAGCTCAAATTAGAAAAAAATCTGTTCGTAAACAAAAGATTGTCTCGGGAAATGCAAAACTTCCATTACTTCGGTGTCTGGTTTTATCAAACAAGATCTAGGACTAGCTTACAAAAGACATGGGACATTTGCTGATAGATACTTCAAAGAAAAGTGGAGAAAAAACTCGAAGATTATTATACGTGCATGATGGCCACAAAAAATTCATAGAATAATTCAATAAATAAAATGAGTCGTTCTAAGAAGCGCCTAAGTTAATAGTAAAGATTCAAAAATACTATCATCTAGTACTTGCAATGGTTTAGTTGGGAGTTTGTTATGATTGAGTTAGTGATGTTCACTTTTTCGAACAAAGTGATCTAAATTTCAACCGCTGCGTACCAACAAAACGTTTTAGGTGTAATAAAACATGCACGCTCCTACATGGTGTCACAAAACAAAGTCAACTCAGGCTTGGCTGATAGCACAGACCTTATTCCTGTGGATTATAAATTACGGGAAATTTTAGAGGGCACAGTTTGCTCAAAAAGACATCCTAATGTTGATTCTTTGAAGCGAACCCTAAAAGTAAATAGGTGTGCTGTTATAGACGATTGGCCTAAACTTTTTAAAGCTTGTGTGAAAGTTAAAGGTGACCATTTTGATAAATCCTTTGTACTTCTATCAATAATCGTTTAAAAAAACCTAAAAATATTATGCTAAATTCTTGTCGTTCTAATCTATTTGTAACCATGTCAATGAGAATATTAGGTATAATTTTAAAAAATAGATCTATGAACAGATTGGTTTTATTGACTAAGATCTATTTTTTCAGTTTCTTTTTTTGTTCCTTTTTTACCTTCTGGAAGTTTCTCTTTATTATACAATATGAAAGCAAAGTGATTTTATTTTATTTTACTTATTTATTAGTTCCTAAAATAAAGTCATATCAAAATTATGTCACTGCTAATTTTCAACAGAAAAAACTATATTGAACTCAATAGCAACAATAATGTTGAAAATGCGTTAAAACTTTCTAAAAGAATTTAATAAAGTGTTCAAGCAACTGATAATTAATCTAACACAATAATGGCTAAATTATCAAGAGCCATTCCTTGGAATATAATGGCATAGAGTAACACAAGAAAGAAACAAAATTATTTATAAAGTATAACATTATGGGAGTATTAGTTTAGTTATAAGTGAAAAACCTCTAACTTTCATAACAGTTTTAAATATCATCATCATGACACAACTCCCAGTAGAGCAAGGGGCGCCTTTCGACGTTTCAAATAGAAGATTTTAAGCAGTAGAGTTTCTAGCCCTACGCACATTGAGTTCGAATTATTGTTGTTCTATGTTCTCTATTTTTTTACAAACTTCTTCCAGTTTCATCTATCCGATGCCATATGTTTTACTTCCTTCCATGATAAATTTGTTCTTCTAATTCAGTTCTTAGGTTCCTTCGCCATGTTTCTCTCGTCTTACCAACTTTCCTTTTACCTGTAATATTATAATCCAATGCCTTCCCTGTTATGTTATGTCGTTTCCTCAACGTGTGGCCTAGCCATTTCCATTTCCGTCTTCCAATTGTTATTTCGATTTTGTCTTCATTTATATTCTGCCATAAACTAACATTAGAAATTTTTTCTGTCCAGAAAATTTTGCAATATAATCCTCAAACATTTATTTATAAAGATTTGTAATTTTGTGAAATTCTTTTTACTTTCTACCCATGCTTCTACACAATATACTCTTCACATTTGATTGGAATATTTTCAGTTTGGTTTGTCTCCATATAGCTTTTTCATCCCATATTTTCCGAAGCATGTTAAAAGCCTTCTGGGCTTACATGATTCTTCTGTATATGCCTTGTTTGCTTCTCCCTTTGTATGCACTACACTACCTAAATAGCAAAATTCGGAGATCTCTTCTACTTCTTCTCCTTATACTGTCATTTTAATTCTTTTTTAATTCTTTCACAACTAATTTAATTTTTTTATAATTTATATTTAGTCCTATTCGTTTTGCTGGACTGGTTACCTTGTTCATTTTGTTTTGTATGTGATGTTTCTTTCCGATGATTAAACAAACGTCGTCTGCAAATTCCAAATCTTCAAGTTTGTATAATATGTACTACGTTAGTTCTGTTTTGTTATCTACTGTTTGTTGCATAACCCAATCTATTACTGTCAGGATAAATGATGACGACAATATGCAACCTTGTTTAACCTTGCTGTTGATATTTATGTTGTTCGTGAGAGTACCCTCATGTTCAATTCGAGTTGTATAGTTTTCGTAAAGTATTTTCACTACTCTTATGTACTTATGTGGTATACCGTAATGTTCAAGTATTTCTCGGTTTATTGTGTCGAAGGCCTATCTAATATCTATGAAATTTGTCTTCCATTTCTGCATATATATATATATATATATATATATATATATATATATATATATATATATATATATATATATATATATAAGTTCTCGAAAGCAATTAGGTGGATCCAGAAGAAGAGGAAGACCAAGGTCAACATGGATGAATGAAGTTGAAAGGGACCTAAGACAACTGAAAGTCACAAGATGGAAAGAAAAAGCAAGGCAAAGAAAGGAATGGCAAAAAATCGTACACCAAGCCAAAGGTCTGTAGCGCTATATATATGTATAGCGCTATATATGCGGGTAAATGGGAGACCCCACACCGTTTACCCATAAAACTGCGGGTGGAGCTACCCTATCCCATATCCGTGGGTAACAGATGCCGCCTGTAGTAATGACGTGGGGTAGAGGTTCACGCAAGTGACCTCGCCGGCAACTCGTCAAACGAGGCAGGAGAAATCCTGCCAACACGAGTACTATCGACTGGAGTATTTGCTACATCGATTAGGCCCAAGGCCTACGGAGACGTTAGACCACATAACGTTATCTCGTTAAAACTGCTATGCAGTCCACCCAATCCCTGCACAGAGGGCAACGGGCGAAGGTAGCAGTAGCGATATGTGGTAGAGGCTCGCCCAAGCGACCTCGACGGCTGCTCGTCCAACGTGGTGGAGGAAACTCTACCAACACGAGTGGGCCTGCGTGTACTTCACAACGCAGGGTCATAAAGGTGCTTCTAGCTACCCAATTGTGGGTAACGGATGCGAAAAGCATCAACTTTGATGTGAAGTAGAGGCTCACGTAAGTGACCTCGACGGCTGCTCGTCCAACGTGGTAAAGGAAACTTTACCGACACGAGTGGGTAGTGCGTCTTACCCCGTGGCGCGTGAAACCCGTAAAACTGCCGGTGGAGCTACCTAATCCCACATTTGTGGGACGGATGTCGCCTGCAGTAATAGAGGGGTAGAGGTATCACACGAGTGACCTCGACGGGTACTCGTCAAACGAGGTAAGGGGAACCTTACCGACACGAGGATTAAGGAGAGGGGGAAGCTTATAGCGCTATATATATATATATATATATATATATATATATATATATATATGTTCGGATAGGTTTCCGTGGTTAACTATGTTTAAACAGCTTAGTTCACGGAATTAACCGCGTCTATTTTGGGCAAATTCTCGACGTTTCGGCATCGACTTTGATGCCATTTTCAAGAGGTTAGCTCTTCACTCGGGGTCTCAATCTGCCTACTCCCCAAGGAGAGCTATGAGTCTTTGAATAAGACTGACCTTTCGTCAGCTTGATCTTTTATAGACCTGGAAGTGAAAGTTTATTTGGCGGGAGATGCGTTGTGTTGGGGAAAGTTTGTAGGATTAAGGGTGTTGCGTAATTTGCGGTGTGGAGTAATAAGGGATTTCCATATGACAGGTAAACGTTGGCTGTCATCTCTTGTGTTGAGGAACTTTATGGCCTTTTCCATAAATTAAGTTACTCCAAAATTCATCCTGTTATCTGGGATGCTTTCTCTAGGATTACACACGACAAAGCGTCGTGCATATCCGAAAAGAAAACCGACACTCAGAAACGTAAACTTTCCAAGTTGTGCCAAAGTAAAATTCCCAATACCCAACCATCCCTGACCAACACGACGGTACAAAACCTTTCTGACCACCCTATAAGCAACCTAGCCGTTCAGGCTCTGGAAAAAGGTTTTAACTTTGCTGTAACACCAAACCGCATTCCCACTGAACAAATTATATCCCAAATAGAATCCTCCATTTCTACCCTTCCCGAAAATGTGCCAAATGAAACCAGGCAAGATGTAGCCAAAGTGCTACGTACAGCCGAATTACCAAAACCAAATATAAAAGCCTCCGAATTACGCGCCTTAAAAGCTCGAAAAGAAAATAATAATATTACAATTTTACAGGCAGATAAGGGCAATGCTACAGTGGACTACCTCGGTAAGATGCACAATTTACTTAAATCCTCTGATTATCGCCATGTACCCAATAACCCCACTACCTACCTCGAAAAGAAAACCAAAACCCTCATTACTAACTCCAACCTATCATCCGATACCAAGAAACTCCTCATACCCCGAGAAAAATCTTCCAGAATTCCCAAATTGTATGGTCTACCAAAAATTCACAGAGAGAACATTCCTTTACGCCCTATAGTTAGTGCGTTCGGTTCTCCAACTCACAACCTAGCCAAGACTCTCCAACCTCTCATAGAGCAGGCATCATCCTACGTCCGAAACTCCTATCATTTCCTAGAAACACTGGAAACCTTTCCTGTACGCAAAGGTGACATAATTGTCAGCGTTGATGTCGTTTCTTTGTTTACAAATATCCCAATTTCTGATACCCTACAGTTATTAAAGTCAACCTATAATACAAATAACAATATCCTCTCCTTAATAAATCATTGCCTTACTTTACCTTCCAAAATAAATTTTACCGCCAAACTAATGGTGCTCCCATGGGTTCCCCACTTTCACCTGTCATTGCTAACCTTTTTATGATCGATTTTGAAACAAAACCCTTTCACCTTAAACCTACCTGCTGGATACGATATGTCGATGACACTTTTGTTATCTGGCCTCATGGACATGATACCCTTCCAGAATTCCTTTCCCACCTCAACCAAATCCACACCAATATCAAATTTACCATGGAAACTGAACATAACAATTCCCTTCCCTTCCTAGATACTCTCATAACAAGAAATCCTTCTCATGACAGCTTTTATTACACTGTACACAAAACCCACTCACACTAACCTAAATGCCGAATCCCATCACCACCCTGCCTAAATCCATTCGGTTGCAAAATCCCTCATAACCAGATGCATCAGACTTTCCGATACGAAAAATCGCCAAACAGAAATTAAATCCATTACCACTACCTTACTGCAAAATGGATATTCTAACAAATCCTTAACCAATATAATCAAAAATATAAATAAAAACACTAACTCTCAATCCCAAAACCCTCCTGACCAACAAAAATCATTCCTACCTTACATCAGAGGCATCACCGATAGAATAAGCCGCATGCTAATGCGGCAAAATATCCGCACGGTCTTTACGACCAATAACCAAATATCTGGGCTTATTCGCTCAGCAAAGGATCACTGCCCCAATGAATCCCAAGGAGTGTATGAAATACCTTGTGGAGACTGCGAAAGGACCTACATAGGTCAAACAAATCGGCAAATATCTAGCCGAATATACGATCATTCTCTGGCCGTACGGTAAGACGATAATGGTTCGGCACTTGCCAAACACAGCAAAGAAACAGGCCACAAAATTAATTTCTCTGGGGCTAAAACCATTGCCCCCATTTCCTATTTTACCAGCAGAATAGTACGTTGAGGAATTGAAATAGAAAAACGCCCACAGTGCCTCAACACAAGAAATGACAGCCAGCGTTTGCCTGTCATGTGGAAGTCCCTTATTGCTCCGCACCACCAATTACGCAACACCCTTAACCCTACAAACTTTCCCCAACCCAACGCATCTCCAGCCAAACAAACCTTCACTTCCAGCTCTATAAAAGATCAAGCAGGTCACACGAAAGGTCAGTCTTATTCAAAGACTCATAGCTCTCCTTGGGGAGTAGGCAGATTGAGACTCCGAGTGAAGAGCTAACCTCTTGAAAATGGCATCAAAGTCGATGCCGAAACGTCGAAGATTTACCCAAAATAGACGCTGTTCATCCCGTGAAGTAAGTTGTTTATATATATATATATATATATATATATAAACTCTACGATTTCGGAAGAAATAACAAAAACTGCACCTTCGCAACAACCCATTGAATCATTGGAATCTAGTAATTCATTCATTCAAGATGTTCCATGTTTTCAAGAATCAGGAAATATTGAAGATCTTGCAACGCAATTAGACAGTAACTCGGAAAGTTCTGAAATGGAGAGTCAAGACATTTTAACTTCCAATGAAGATTTAACCTCTTTAACTTCGCAAGTGTCAAGTTTATCATCAGGATTTAGCATACCTATCCAAAAACTGTAACAATGCACTTTGACCGCGTAATTTCGACTAAAAGATATTGTTTCATTTGTTTTTCAGGATACAATATGTGTACCTATCAAAAAAAAAAAAACGAATTTTTATTCCCAAAAGAAACCGATGTTGTAAAAAACATTTATTGGGTCACGTTTTTATGAGAACGAACTCAAAAACATGAGTGTTTATTCTAATGAATCCGATATTGAAATTGATGAAGTTAAAAAATTTCTGGACAAATTATCAAAAGCTTCATATTTACGTGTTCTAGACAAATATGCGGATATAAATATGTCAGAAGAAAGAGTAAAATCGTTAACTGGTCATTCGTTGAAAGATATTCTTGAGCTACGTGGAATGCGGAGGACAATGCGAGATTCTAGCGATCGAAATCTACATCAAGCTCTCATCATTTTTTATTCAAATTAAAATCTGGAAACTCAGATAAGCTTATTGCAGCTGTAATGGAAGTTGAAGAGCGAGTTGTAAATGATTCTATTCATTCAGTATTAATTGTTTTGAGAAAGAAGTTCTACCAGAATATTTTGGAGTAGATTATATGAGAAGAGAGTTTTTCTTAGTCAAATAGCACCAATAACTTCGACACGAAAAAAGCAGTAACCACATTTATCAAAAAAAGTCATATTCAAGACAAAAAAAGGCACCGTTGTGCAAGCCCTTTACAATTTGCACTTCAAATGGATATATAGTTGATTTACCTGAACCATTTAACGCAAATATTAATGATGCTCAAATCTTAGAAAGCGTATTAAATAACCCAAATGGTATCAGCAAAATTCTTAAACCTAGAGATATTTTTATCTTGGATAGAGGTTTTCGAGATGTTGTGGACCATTTGAAAAATAAAGGATTCATGGCCCTCATGGCAGTTCTTAAAGGTAAAAGAAATCAACTAACTGCTAAAGAATCAAACTTTTTAAGATTTGTCACTAAACTTCGTTGGGTAATCGAAGCGATTCACGGTATCTTGAACCAAAAATACCGATTATTGCACAACCAATTTCGAAACAGCGTGCTGCCGGTTGCTGGACTGTGGTGTAGAATTGCATGTTTTCTACAAAATCAATTCGGAAAACGACTTAATCTTATGGATGATAAGACAAATATTATAGTCAATAGAATGAAATCGACATACCTGGAGGTCAACGATTTAGCTGTAAAGGTTGCTGCAGAAAACTTGAATAAAAAATCAGTCCCTTTCCAAAGTACAACTTCAGAAGAACGTATGGATTTTCTTGAAATGACTTTGGAAGATCTTGAAGTCTTATTTACTGGTTCATACCAACTCGCTCAAGCAATATCTTACTTAAAAAAAATGATTACAGAGGATGGAATACTGATATTAAAATTCACTAAAGAGGAATCAGGCATTGTAAGGTTTGACGTAAGATCACGTCATATAAAATCGAAAGAATACAAATGCTACGTAAAATACAACAAAGAAGGCGCAGGTATCGATGCGATACAACAATACTGTTGTACTTGTGCTAATGGACTACGCACTGTTGGATGTTGTTCTCACGTGGCTAGTTTGATAAATCATCTTTCTTACGGCCGATGGTTATCAAAAATAGTACGTCCTGCCGAAATGCTGTCCAATATTCAACGAACTTAAAAAGTTCGTTACTGAATTCTATATGTCTGTCGGTCTATCTGTCGCTGTCACAAAATTATGGATTTTTTAAAATTTTAAAATGGATTCTTATAGGAAATTTTACGCTGATTTCAAAATCGAAATCAAAAAGTTTCTATCTCGAATAGTTTTCGAGATATTCGACTTCGAATTTCGGGAAATTTTCGACATTGCGATTTTATGAGTAATTCTTAAAGAAAATTTTACGCTGATTTCAACAATGAAATCGGAAAAATTCTATGTCGAATAATTTTAAAGATATTCGATTTCGAATTTTTCCGAAATTCGAAATCGAATTTGTTCGTTCTGGGATTGCTTACAGAGCAATCTCTTCGCCGGACCCATGTTTTCGATATAGATAACTTTGTACCAGTGATTAATGAAAACAGCGGTGAAGATTAAAAATGTAGTTTACATATATATTATATATTATTATAATTCACTTTACTATAATCACAAATCAAAAATTTTTTTTCTACATTAGTAATTATGTAATTTTTAGAAACATAAATAGATTTACACATAATTTTTTTGTATTAAGTCTAAAAATATAAAAATAAAACTAAAATTGTCGT
Organism: Sinelater perroti; assembly: GCA_036346155.1. Taxonomy (NCBI): domain Eukaryota; kingdom Metazoa; phylum Arthropoda; class Insecta; order Coleoptera; family Elateridae; genus Sinelater; species Sinelater perroti. Next base: position 3,287,599 of record JARFIY010000122.1, read on the forward strand.
GAAAAATGCTACAAAACATGTCATGAGTTTTTCTGCTAAATATCCACCTGTGCCCTTATAATTGGTAAATACCGACAAATATTGAAAAATCAAGTAGGAAAAAAATTTAATTAGTCATAACTTTTTTAGTATTAGAGCTAGAAAAAAAACCAAAGTTTTGTCTTATAAAATGCTATAAAAAAGTTTTTTGGTAAATCTCAACCCGTACCTGTAAAATTGAAAAAATCGAAAAAAGCGGAAAATTGGATTTTTAGGGGTGGCGCACCACACGAAATGTGTTAAAATTTCCTGTCAGAGGTAAAATTAATCGACTTTTATAAAATAGTGAAAAAAACTGCGTGTAACTCGACGCTTTCTACCTCAAAAAGCGAAAAATTTATTTTTTAATTTTTTTTAGATACCAAATGACCTTGGATGACCTTGAAAAAATTCTGCTGATAGGTCTATTGATAACCTACCTTGATGAATTTTTTCAGAATTTTGTATTAAACATATCTACAGAAAAAAATTTAAATAAAGTAACCCTTTTTGACCCTAGGAGGGAGAAGGGAGGGGGTTGGGACCATATAAATCATGTCCGCGTATAATTTTTACCTCAAGGTAAAACATTATTTGGTTCATTAGGAATTCCTAATCTGGGGGCATTTCGCCTATCTTAACCGGTGGGGGGAACCCTTTTGTACTCTATCTTTTATGTAAAACTTTTTACAACTTAAGAGTCTACACTTCCATTTTTCTATTAGAATAGCTCATTTTCAATTTCACAATCAAACTTATCAAAGCAGTTTCAAATGTGGCATAGTTATACTAAACAATCGTCGAGGCTGGTAATCGGCTTTCTGATCAGAAGGGAAGAGTATGTATGCTATATTTCATCTTTTAGTTTCTACGACTTTTGAATTTACTGAAATCAAAATGCGAAGGTTACAGAACCCATATTTTTGTAAAAACTAAGTTTAAGAACTATTTTCGAGTTTACTGAATTCAATTTTGTTTTTATAGAAAATAAACCAGTAAATAACGAACTCTACTTACCAACAAGGATCATCTGATCAGCTAACAAAGTAATACTTGCTTGTTAATTAATTACACAAATGTAATAGATGCCAATTTGTGGCCGAGAAGTTAAGGTAATTAATTGTCTCTAGACTCTAAATGTCTGGCGAGTGATCCATTCAGTCACTAAAAATAATAGAATACCTGCATTCAAATCGAGTAATGTTTAAAGCGCGTGTTTTCCACATTACTCCGTATCAGGAATAATCTGCAACAACTGGGCAGTGGAAGGCAAACATATGGAAGTCTTAAACTTCCAGTTCACATACTATACTCTTTCTTAAAGTGTAGAGTTCCATTACTAAATATAATGGACACGTAACTAGGAAATTTAAACAATTTCACTTGCATAAAGGCGCATATATTTAAAGAAAAACAAACTATAAAATATTGGAAAAATATTTATATTTACATTTAATAACCATTGTTAAATTGATAAAAATAAAAATAAAAAAAGAAACGTTTATAACTAGAAATTATTGTAAAATTGGTAATATCACAAGTTTTCAATCACAATATTGACCACAAGATGTTAAGAGTGGTGATACGAAATGTAACAATAAAATGCACTTCCTACTAGTCGTAAAAGTGTAGTACCAAAGCCATCGTTTAAAGAATAATCGCTGAAGGATCTCAACATTACATCCGTGGTACTTATAAACCTATGTTAAGATTTTTTGCTGATCATCCTTACAGTTAGTACCCTGATCTCTGGCACAATGCATAGAAATAATGTTTAATTTGGAGCAGCTTTCATTTTCTTCATCCTTCTACGATATCGTTTAAATGCTTGCATTTTAATGGGATCCACAGGAGCCCTTGGAAAGCGTTTAACAAATTGAATAAATTTAGCATCAGCACCTTTAATGATTTTATTTACATTACGACACCACAACACTGCAAGGCATCTAAACAATGTTTTGTAGATGAAGTTTGGCAACTCTGGATGTTCATTGCATTTTAAACTGTTTAAATTTATATTTCTCAAAATTACACTTTTTATTGCCTCGCTAACATTCGGCTGGTTGCAGAACCTCGGCAATAAAAACAACAATTTTGAAATTATTCTTTTGATAGTAAAACAAAGATAAGTGCCCAATTTCCCATACGGAATAGTTAATAAGTCTTTACAAATTTCGCAGGAATCACCAAACTTTGACATAGACCTCTTAGTAACATATCTGGAGACATAATTTAGTGTGCTTTGCAAGACCCTGGATTTTCCAGAAAAAATTATATTGCCTACAATTATCACATTTGAAGATTCTGTATGTTCTGCATTTTCGTATTCATCTGCTATGAATGATTTTAATTCACCAAAGGCATCACATTTCATGCCCTCTTCGTAGTTTATTGCTGGTGAAAGTCGAGTCATGAACTTGCTCACCACCAACGTCTTGAAATAAGACATAAAGTGTGATGCACTTGGCTTTACGTTTCGTTTTCCAAAGCTTCGGATTTCACTAAAGAAATCTTCCAGACAATCTAAATTAAAAATTCCTGTCAAAAGACTTGATCTGTTCCGTTTGGTCAATAATGCATTTCTTAAATATATCAGCCCCTTCAAAGTCTGTTGTATACAATTTATAGATGGACTTGCTTCAACAAAGCACTTCTTAATAGGGCAATACAAGTGAAAAGAGTCCAAGACTTCCATAGTGTAATTCCAAAATTCTTCATGACCAGAAGATTTAGTAAGTCCGCATTTCAAAGGTTTCGTGGGTAGAGCATTATTTTTTGTAAAATTTTTGCATTAAGGCTGTCAAATAGCTTGTCCATAAATAGTATGAAATCCGCCGTGCCAACTGCTGCTGCAGGTAGACGTTCCGTAACACCTTTCATAAAACAAACATAAACGTATTTAATGTAATACATGAAAGAAATAAATATAATGCACTTACCCCAAATAGCTAAATGTTTCATCAAGGACCCGACTTGATGGCTAAACACTTGGGTACAATACGAAACCTTCGTTTTGTCCATTTTTGAAGCAATTACGTGACTGTAAGTTAATTTTGGACACATTCTTTCCTGACAAGAAGCATCAAAATAATAAAAGGCCTCTATGTTCTTCCAAGAAGCAACTTTTAGACTCCCATTTTGAATAAAATAGAGATCTTTGGTCAACAAATTATTCCTGATCCCTTTAAATAAATGGGGAACATCATACAAGGACACAATCTGCCTGCCATTGATTGAAAAGCAAGTGTCACTTACAAGAGGATCTGATTCTCTCAAGAGATCATTTATGACAGAACGATTTGTTGAACTTTGAGTGCAAACAGTGGCAACAACGTTTAAGCCAATGTTTTGTAAATTGGTAATAACAACTTTTATCATGTCCTTCAAATGTACAGTCTTTGTGGGTCCACTGCTAATTATGCAGTACGCTATAGGCTGTTTCCATTGCTGGAACACACCTTTCACCATAAATACAACTGCACAGTCTGCCAATTCACAGCTTCTCATATCACTCCCAAAGTCTTCCAAACCCTCAAACCTATCTTTTTTTTGGTTATAAAACAATTTACTTGAAAGCGCCACTTCACCAAATAAGAGAATGCAACATTTTTCTGATGGCTTAAAGTTATCGACAGAAGATTTAAGTGAGTAGAAAATCTTAGGGTTGATGCCAACATCAAACGTAATTTTATTTAGTAAATTGCTAATTGTTCGTTGGCTTGGTAACGCAAAGATTTGACTTAAAAATCGATAGCCTTTTTTGCTCGCATTGTAAAAGGCTAGGGCCAAAATCTTTTCATTCAACATAAATCTTCTGGCTTTTGAATGCAATTTTTGCGACCGAATCTGTTGCATGACAAAATTGTAAGTTGGCTCATTGACATGATTTATGATTTCATTAAAACGTTCCGTTTTAATATACTTATTAAGAGCGTCAACTTTTTGTTTATGGGTTTGGCATTTTTTAGTCACAGCAGCAAGCTTCTTGCGACAGTTGATAAGCTTGTGATACAGTTCTCTGCACTGTGGCGTCAATTGAGTTTGTCGTGTGACATTAAGTGAAGCCAAAATTAAATCTCGAGGTTTTTTCGGATTCCCAATTTGTATCAAAGTGCCTTGCAAAGAGTTCGTACCAACACTTTGGCTCTGCGGTGCTTGACTTCCTTTAAATTAAAAAAAAACATTGCAAGCCATTGTTTTAATTTTATTTAAGCAAACTTACCACCCCCATTTTCAATAGGAATGTTAATAGAAGGAATATCTTCAAAAGCTTCTGTTGTTAAGCGTATGCATTTCTCTGTAAATTATGATACAATTATTATCTGTAATGTTGAACATTTCACTGTGTGTTACCTAGAAGGTCTGATGAGGTTGAAGATTTATCAACTTTAAAAAAATCAATTTAGAGTCAACAGTTAGTATTGTAGGCAATGCAAATGTTGCATAAAATGACTTACCAGCTTTAGTGCTATAGTTATGCTCAGATGTCGCGTTACTAGGGCTTTCTGTTAATATGTTGAAGATGGTTCTGCTATTTAAGACAGTTAGTATGGCATGCAATATCATATTGCACATAATCACTTACCAACTCTAGCACTATAGTTATGCTCGTATGTTAATACTGAAATATTTGGAAGGTTTGAAGTGTCTGAAGGTTGTCCATCTATTTAAGAGAATCAGGAGTTGACTCATAACAAACTAGAACTTAAAATCTCTTACCATTTTTTTTGCCATAATTATGACCAGGTATTGCTTCATCTAGAAATCGTGTAACGTCTGTAGACGGACCATCTATTTAAGAAAATGTGATTTCAATGTTAACAAGGTAAAATGTGCGTGTGAAAAGATGTGGGTTAATTTGAAACTAATATTTTATGAATCTGACTCGCCATGGTAAACATTTCGAGAACAAATAAGGATTCGACTAAGGCTACCGAAGGAAGAAGAGTGGATGGGGAATAAAAAGGTAAATACAGTGAAATCGGTAAAAAATTAAAACGGCCATCGTCCTACGACGTTTCAGCTCATCTTTTACATCTCTATAAACGGTGTTTTTGATAAAACCGAATAAACAGCTGCGACCAAAATTATACACATAAAGAACCTGCGAAAAACCGACATGTTATCGAAAATTAGATGGTACTTGTCAAACGAACGAAGGCGCATTTCCACTTGACGTGAAATCAATAAAAAAAAGTGATTTGAAGTAACGAATCCACATACGCCTTGTCTATTAGTTTAATAAGTGTACTTACTGTAGGCACTAGATATCAATCTCAATACCATATATCCACTTTCAAACATGATATGGAATGTTCTAGAAAACGTGTAATGACTATGTCTAAATGGTGGAAGTCATTTCATCTTAAAACAGTTGCATTTTTCGATAATTACTTTTAATTTGTTATGTTCTCTACAGAAGGTACCACCATAACAAGACTAGTCAAAATCGCATGTCTCCCAAAAGAGCATTATGGTCCAATTAAATATGTGTTATATGCAATCAGATTCATTCCACTCTCTCATAACTTCTTTTTCATACATCCGTCCAATTATCACATCACCCCTCTATTTCTTTCATGTTATGTCAATCTATCTATATGAATCACATCTTTGGAGTCACTATACTTTTAAGAACTCTTTCCAAATTTTCTCAAAACATTTTTTGCTAGCTACGCTACGCGCTGCTAATCATTCACATAGCTGATGTTTTTTTGAAATCTTTTGTAGATTCATTGCGGATGGGGTGTCAAACCGAAATATCGGTCTCTATCAATTTCGGGAAATTATTTTCACCTCTTTTCCTACTTTTTTATATCTCCCATCTCTCTTGTTTTGTTTTTCTTTGAGCTTTGCACTTGCACTTTAATTTATTTTCATTTTGTCTTACCACCACTTTTTTAGTTTCGACTGTCTAAATAATTTCCCCATTCTTTTCTTTCTAAGTTTTTATTTAGAGATAATAAATAGAAGCAACTATAATATCCATATAACTTTTGTCAGAAAAGTTTCAGGACTGGGCTTGTAAAAAATTATTTATTTAACTAATAGTCCTAGGTGTTGTCAATGTAGTCCTCTCGGCTATTATACACAGCTGTCACACTTTTTAGAGGTCATGGAAGCAAACAGAGAAAGCTTCATCAAAAACTTCATCCCTTTCAGCACCATTTTCACAGGGGACCCATTATAACAGTTCAGCAGCAATTGTTGTCTTCTTATCTCAATATGTAACGAATTATTTTTCCGTTTTCTAAATAACTACGTAAAATTTGGTGACACACGTTTCTATTCAATTTCAGCTCTTCTAATATTACGCCCACGGTAACATAACGGTTCTTTGCAGTAACTGCACATTTGCAGTGGTATATAATGACTTGCACTGAATCTCTGCCCTCTTGCAATATTTCTTGTTGTATCATATTTTCACTAGGGTTTTCCCTACTATAACCTGATTCGTGTAACTTCCCACTAAATGCTCCAAGCTGCATAAGCTAACCAGGACCACACAAGAAATGTATACCAAAAGATTGAGTGCCAATAGAAGTGCTTATATTTTTAAAAGGAGATAGTATTGTGTATAATAACGTTATTCAGTATACTAGTGAAGGTTTATGAAATAATTTGGTAAAAAATTGCAAAGTATAGAAATTAAAACATAAATACTAAAAAGCACTCAACATTACTTTAAACCTGGCAAAAGGATACAACACCTAATTTTCTGAAAAAGTCAACGTATAGAAAGAGTAACTGAATATAGGAGAAGGCGGTACACCGTGGGACGCTGTATGCAATGAAACACCATTTAAATTTCGCGCATTGTTTGAGTTAACCAATCAGAACCAATCCCATTCAATGCTGCAGTCTAACGGCATTATATGAAAAAGTTAATTTTTATCGACTTGAATGATCAAAATACAGAAAGGTGAGCTGTCTTATTTATTTTTCCGTTTCTATTGTGTTAAGTGGGCTTCTATTTCTAAAAATATCGTCGATGTTCCTGATATTGTTGAATGTTTTGGAATTTCGTACAACAGTACCTACACAATGGGACACGCGTGCTTGGTACACACTGGAACACACAATCTATTAATAAATTTGTATTTTTTAGATTCCAAGAAACCCTAAAGAGAGAAAAATAGCTGCTTATAGTGAGGAAATCATGAAAAGGGGCATTGGAGTCCCTTAATAACGGAAAATCTTTGCGTGTGGTTGAACAAGAGATGAGGATACCAAGGGAACATTGCAGCGATATTGAAGCAAAATAAAAAACGAACCAGCACTGAGAATGTACGTTTAGCTCCAAACTATACTGTAAATACGAGTCTGCAGTAAAAGACTACATTTTAGTATGTGCCAGAGTGGCATATGGATTAAATTCTAAAATGGTAAAAGAACTAGCTTATGAATATGCCATTGTAAATAACAAATAATTCCAAATTCCTGGGCCCAAGCCAAAACAGCCAGAGATTATTGGCTACCAACCTTCATCAAAAGAAACAAGTTATCCATCAGGTAGCCAGAGGGATGTAGCCCACCAAGAATCATTTTCTTCAATAAACACAATGTTGAAACTTTTTTTGCTAATCTGAAAGAAGTTTTTAATACAAATCCTAACAAGAATTTATTTATTTTTGTGTCTAAAATCCAGCAAATCGATAGTTAAAACCTCAATAGGGCACTATTATAGAGTAGCATTTCATACCAGTGGGTGCAAAAGTTTTCAAAAACTGATCCCTCTCTGCAACACACAAAACCTCTTTTCTCTCATTCTATACTTTTGATTGTCCACTCAACTCCACCCGTCAGTGAGGTACATGGTGTAATGGTAAGGTGCAGAACTGACAATATTTTGATCCTAGTTCGAGCCCTTTTGGGTGCAGAAAGTTTTGCCTCATTTTCGAGGAGTGAATTTATATAGATGAACAGGAAAGGTCTTTCCTGTACGCGCCACATCGGCTGCCACATTCTTCAAAGTATCGATTGATTGATTGGCTCTTCGTTTTTCTCACGATTGTTTCTTTGAGTGTAATAGATTTTGCAGAATGTGGGTGACAATGAAAGCCGTCACAGCCGCATTGGCGCTGAAGTACACAGATAAACCCAGTTCATCCAACGCTGCTGACAATGAACTGACCCGCGACGAGAGCCACATCGAAGGTACTGATTAAGTGAAGGGAACGGTTGCTAGAATATGAGGTCGTAAAAATCGACATTTTTGAAAACTGTTGCAGGAACAGAAAACGGAATATAGTCCGTTGTGGTGCTGACAAGAAAGAAAATTGATATTCTTCCTTGTAAGTTAATGAATCCATCAAAAATATCTATATATCTATATTTTTAAAGAGCCAAAGAAAAATACATGCTGTGAATCGAAGAAGCAACCGATCTTAATGGTTGAGGGCTTTTAGATTCGTCTTGAAGAGACGGGGTACGAGTTATAGTTTTGAATGCGATCTGAATTAACCACGGTCAGATAATAGCAGAAAAAGGGTGATCTTTTGACCGAAAATGGTATTGCAATGGAAGCGCGCGCAAAATGGGGCCAAGCGCTTGACTGGCTAATTTAATTAATCTCCTCCGCTATAATCTATTTAAGTGCCGTATGTCATTTATGTTCATAAGTATTGTGACAGTGTTTCGTGTGTGATAAAGCGGAACCATTCTCTAACTCTTCTATCATTTAAGGTTTGTGAATGTGTTCACTGAGATTAATTAAATAAATTAGCCAAGCAAGAACAATTAACACGACAAGACAATTACTGCCCTTGCCATAAAAAATATCACCTTAAAGCAATTGAATGTTTTTACGCACCACTAATGTTGCGTGAAATTCATTAAGTTAATAAATTGTTTGACTTTAAATAGGACGAAATTTGCATTATACCATGTTCCTTGTATAACTTAGATGAAATAAGCACGACTGTTCAAAATCCCAAGAAGATCATAGCTGAAAAAGGGATTAAGCAAATGAATTTCTGCACCACTGGTGAGAGAGGAACCTTAGTCACAACTAGTACCATTATTTATGCAGCTGGCACATTCCTTCCTCCTGCCGTCATCTATCCCGAAAGTCTTTTAAGCAGCACATGCTTCGTGGAACACCTCATGGGGTACTCGGCTTGTCAAATTCTTCAGGCTGGTTGACATCCGAGTTATTTCTAAATATGATTGACCACTTCATCATTTTATCACATAGCACAAAAGAAACTCCAAGTCTGCTAATTTATGACGACTTAGATGCTCATTGGTCCATCGAAGTCATTGATAAAGCTAGTGCTCCAGAGGTCACAATTGTAACGCTGTCGTCTCATTGTAGCCATAAGTTGCAGCTCTTAAATAAGTCTATTTTTGGGCCATACAACGTTGCAGCTGACACATGGATGCTAAATCATCCGGAAAAGTCAATTATTATCTACGACATCTCAAGTTTAGTATATGTGGCCTATGATGTAGCGATGACCCCAAAAAACATCAAATCTGGTTTCATGAAAACTGGCATATTTCCGTTCAATGGCCAAATTTTCACGGATACTGATTTTATAGAAGCTGCTGTTACCGACGGGCCTTCCATAGGAAATCTCAACGATAGTCCCTCCATATCGGAAGTCCAATCTCCTAAAGAGTTAGTTTCTGAAGTCCCATTGACTGAGGGACGCGCTTCGGCAGAATCAAGTGAAGCACCAGAGGAACCGAGTCCAGTGGCTGAGGACAACTGCAGTTCCCCGTCCATCAGGCCCAGCCTCGTTCCAGAGGCTTTTATATCACCAGGAAACATCCGGAATTCTTTCAAAGCTTTGGAAAGAAAATCAAATCGAAAGACAATACGAAAAAAAGTCGTCCATTATCACCAGCTCACCAGCGAAGGCTGAACTAAAATACAGTTTGGTCTAAAATTCAAAAGAAGAATGTCAAAAAACGTATTTGCAAGAAGTCATCGGAGTCATTTAACAAGAAACCCAACTTAGTAGACGACCAACACATTCAACATATGACGAAGACACAGTTAACTTCATCACGACAGAACAATTCCTGGACAATAGCGCTGCCCCGGGTCCCCTCAATTAGATGTTGGTTGAGTTTGAAGAAAAGAAAACAAAATATATTATGCAGGGCAGATTTTGAAAGTAAAAGACGTGACGATGAACTTCCTAAAAAATTAAAGAGACTGTATGTATTCCCCGGAGTAAAAGATGAAAATGATGTGAAATTCAGGGCAACACCAATATATATGTTTTCATTCCCAATGAAAATTATAGATAAATATAGCTCTCAAGTATGTCGTGTATCGAAATACTTTTTCAAATGGCTTTTCCCATAGAAGTTTAAAAACAATACAAAGAATGATCTTGCTTTCTACAGCTTTCAAAGAATTTATTATTTCCTACTGTCAATTGTCAGTCATAGTTTCAAAGTTTTAGGTTATCAGGTTATAATATCATCCGTTAGAATATGTCGTTAAAACAATCACACATGTACTTATTGCCTTATCCAACACTATTCTGACCCACTAAGCACTGAACTATCAATTATATAATCAATTTACCGGCAATGTTTGTTTTTCAGCTGTGGAGTCTGGACTAATCAACTTGGTGGGTAATAAAATCATGTTGAAGTTCGTGGTGGATATAAATAGTTTTTCAACTGTAAGCAATCAAGAAGTGTATATGTGTATATGATATATTTTAAAAATTGTCTTGGGTCTTCCTTTTCAAAATATTTATAACTAATAAGCAATCTTTAGAGGTAATAGTCAGTCTACAACATCAATAAAATTAAATATGAATCGCCATTCTTAATGGTATGTAAGACTTGTCATATTCCGCTGCCACTAGTTGGGCTTGGTTAGATATAATATCCAGTGAATAGAAATAGTATTGAATTGCATTTGTCATTTGTTTCTCCTAAAATCTTTGTAAGATTAGACAACTAGCTAATGATAACAAATTTTAATCTACTGATTTATCTAAAGCCAGAAACAACTTCGTGTCATATGCACTAAATGAGCTAAAGACGGAAATCATTCAGGAATTGCATTGCTTTCAATCAGCACAGCTAACTTCAAAAGTTAAATATCCTCGTTGATCACCACCACTAGAGTACATTTCCAAAACATCACGAAAATGAAGGTCGTCTGTCGATTTTAAAACAACCGTCAACTTTTAATTGGGAATAGGTCAGCATCCATTGAAATTTTTGGGATTCGTCATGTATGAGGCAGGAAAAGTTTTCATAGTTAAAAACTAAATCATTTTTGATATCGTCTCCTGGGTAACATTACCCAGTTTATCAATACTGGATGAATTACATACTCATTTGCCATATATATCTACTGCCGACTCGGGTCGCCTTCGGCTTCCCCTTCCCCGTCTAGCCCTGCGGGGATGCGTTTTCATTTAAGGAAATGCACCTCTTAATAACATGAACCCGCAATTAATAAATTTCTTGAAGCACGAGTTCTCTAATTTTAACTATAGATTATTCCTGCCAAATATCTTTAATAAGTATATAAGATGGAAAATATCCCTCTGTTTAGAAACATTAAATAATTATAGGAATCAAATGATGACCTGTCACGACTTAGATAGTTACAACAAAACCAGATACTGCCATCTATTTTTTTTAAGCGAATAGCGGCAAAAATTTAGCGGCCGGAACCGAAAACTTTGCGGCCACTGCCGGTCAAGCCGGTCTCGAGATTTTCCGATCAGGCTGATTTTTGGCGTCTGGGCGTGACTTATAGTCCTTAGTTGAATACTTAAAACGTTGTCTGTATCACAGATCAAAAATTAGAAGGCGTGACAAATGTCAGAAATAAAAGCTTAAATTTTGACCCCTCAGTTTAACCCCTGTGGGGGGTCGGATCAAAAACTCCCGAAACACGGGTTCTTTCAATTTGACCGAAGATCATTCCTGCCAAGTTTCACGTTTCTAACTCGAACCATTTTCGAAAAAGCCTAAAGCTTTGGATCCCCATTAGACCCCCTTGGGTGGCGAATTTCGAAAAGTACGTTCCTACGTCATACAGGGAATAAAATCCTAAAGTTTCAAAGTTCTAGATTCGACGATTTAGGCTGGGCGTTGATGAATCAGTCAGTGAGGGCTTTCTCTTTTATACGTATAGATTACGTAAAACATACCTTGGAATTGGACCTCTAAATGTGAAATATTTAAAAGTAAATAGGAATTGTCATAAAAAATCATTGTTCGATTTAAATAAATCTATCATACTCGAAGTCCTAAAAGTAATAGTGTTTTAAAGTTCCATAAACAATTTCAATAGCTAGTAACCATGTACCATTACATGTTTTGCTTACAGAATTAAGGAATGTTACCTTCATGGTTGATAATATATTCTAATAATATCTTATGTCAAAATGTGCTTAATAATGTTGAAAAGAAAATTTTCATCTGTTATAAGAACAAAAAGAGTTTTCAAAAGTGGTCTCCAAGTTATTGGAAGATTATATCGTTAAACGTTTGACAATAACCAAATTAGAATTGTCTATACAAAGATAATATGTAGCAAGATAATTATAAGTTGATTGCTGCATGTAGATAAAGCCAAAATTCCACTCCAAGGTTAATTACTTTTTTTTTGCTCTCAATCCACAATTCTTTTTGAACCGATCGACCTAATAGGTGATTCGTATTCAAAAAGGATACAGTTTGTGCATTGAAAAATTAATGATGTAGATCATTTTATTCAATATCCTTGTGATGCTTCTACCAGATTGTAAAAAGAAAGTTCCTTAACACTTGCGAAAATTTTGATTTTTGTAGTAACCATCTTTGTTTCAATTCAAAATGGCAGTGAACTTGTTTTAATCTGCTCTTGCTGGGAACGACAACTGTCAATAAAAGATGCTCCAAAAAAGATTTACGATGAGGAAGGACAAGAAACTGTGAACCATGTGATGGTTTCAAAATGGTACAAGCGGTTCGATTTTAGATTCTGACCAGTCATATGTTCTAGTCTAGCAAGCTGCTTTGGATGTTAAACCTTCATCAAGTACTCGCGATTTCTCTACTGAACTTAGCGTCTGGTACATGACTGTCTGGAATGATATGCGTTAAGTGAGACTTTATGCACAATAAACCAAAAAAAGTGAGTTGAAATTTGTTGCCAACTACTCGAAAATGAGCTGGAAGACTAGTTTTGGAAGAACATTTTCACTTGCGATGAAAAATAAGTTTACCTTGTTAATCCTGATCATTCCTCGGAATCAAAATTCGCCACCAGTTACTCGACAGGATCGTTTTGACAAGAAAGTTGTGACCCACAAAGGAGCTCTTCTTTAAGAAGAAAATGCGCTCACTTATTGTACCCCAAAATTAGTAAATCGGATAGAATCAAGATGCTGCCGTATCTAGCTTACAATCCCAATCTTACACCTTCTGATTATGGCCTATTTAAATCTATAGCACTCTTTTGTGCGATCGCCGTTTTAACCGTTTAATAAAATTGAAAAAGTTGAAGATAAACAAGCAAGAATTTTGTTTCAAAGTCAGCAGATTGCTACCGTGAACAGATTCGACAATTAACAGACCTCTTGAGAAAAGTCACTGATGATGGTCTGCATTTTGAATAATAGTCGTTGCTTTTGATATTAATTTTCAACATAAAAATTAATTTTTTTTCTTCCATCAATCATCGGTCATGGATAAAGATCATATATTTAAATTTCTAAATTTTCTTCTAAACGTAATATAAAACTGTTTACATCACACATAACCTACGGTCTGGTTTAGCAGGAAAAAAACTCTCCACTTATTTAAGTTATTAGTCTTTTAGTCAAAAAGTAACAAATTATTCATCATTTCATAGATCCATGCCGACTGTAGTAACAACACCCGCCCCTCCCCCAATAAGCCAGTTACATCTTACAAATAATGATCAAAATGAGTCTAAGCAGCCATCAGATAAGACTAAGGAGGAAAATTTAGTTGCAGACAAAATGTAGATGTTATCTACATAAGTTACAAAAACTGATCCTCTTATTTATAAGCAAATTGTCCACCAAATAAACGTTATATTTTGCTAACAATAAGAAAATACGTGTACCACCTTTCTGTCTGTGGTGGAGCAGGGAGACATACGTACCTCAGTCTAAAATAAATGTGATTTATAGATGCTCCCACTAGCGTGGTCCCCAATGACCTTTAGTAAGTAGCAAACATTGCAAACTACGGATTTGGGTAATTACAATTTCTTATTATAGTCATCATGTTTGTATAATTAAATTCGACTAAATAAAGGTTTACAACTAGATTACATATTTTGTTATATAATTTTAGACATACATAATGTTATTTTCTATTTCACCCAGTAATACACAATAAAATTACACAAATTTTGACTTCATACTATTTTAAAATACTGAAAATTAGCTAAGGACAAATGATTTTCAAAACATTACAAATATTAATTAAACTTGATTTTATTTCAATAAACATACAATGGAAAAATGTCGAAAAAGTGTAATTTTAGTACACTCAAAGATAGTCCTCACCAATTTCGATGACTTAGTTGGAACACTGATCTATATTATTATTTCACAGAAGTCTTGTCAATTTCTGTACTGATTAACACAAAAACGGCATTTCAGAGCGTTAAAATAATTTAGTTGGTCGAGCTACAAGTCAGAGAAATGTAATGACTAAATCTAAAGATGATTGGCCAAATATTAGAAAGAATGCAGACAATGAAAAAACCACCTGAAAAAAGTGATGAAGACGGATAAACGAGAAGCGTGGTAAACAACCCGCATGGAAGTGGACAAAATGGTCAGCAAAAAATGAAAATGCAAAACCTGGCACATTTATAGGCAAAAATCAACGGGACACAACTGAGGAACTATTCTTAATATATAAAACAGAAATATGGGATCGCAAAACGTGCCATAATGTGCAGATAAAGATATACAAGCAGCAAAAAAATTAAAACCAAGAAATTCATGAACCTAGATGGAGTCCCAAGTGGAGCAATAAAGTTATTAGAAACGAGCAAACGAGACATAATCAAAGAACATTTTAACATACTGAACAGGAAATTTTCCAAGTATACGGGAAAAGGGACGTTTGGTGCTAGGAAAAAACCTAGTAAGAACAAAGGGTACACGTCGTAGAGACCACTGTAACTTCTAAATGAAACTACAAAACTATATAGGCAGGTAGTAAACAGAATCAAAACAAAGGAAGCCTAGATACAAACCAACATATTCAAACAAGACCAATGTAGAGCTGATGCACTACAGGTTCTCCAAATATAAGCAACAGAGAAAAAAATATCCTAACAATTATATCATCCTAATTAATCACGTTGATGTTAAAAAATTTTGATTCTCAGTTGAAAGATTTGGCGAAAACAAGACAAAAGTAGCCATAATGACGAAAAAATGCTCCTTGAAACTTGTCACAGTTACGCTGCAAGCTACTGTAATAAAAAACAAGAATATTAAATACTTATGCCTCAAAATACGACATGAATGTGGTCACGAATATTATGGCTGCAAATGTGAAATATGAGAGTAGTGATTGTGCTCAACAGATTGCTGCCAAATGTATGAGGCCCCTGAATAGATAAGCACAGAGTTCTAGCTAGTGTATCAAATCTAGTTATACTACATACTTCACCAATTTGGCATAAATGTTAAATGAAATATAAAAATCCCTCGTCGAAAGAACTTCAAGAGGCAAGTAGTTTTGATATAATTCAAACTAGGGTTCAACATATATATTTTTAGAACCTCATATCCCCTCTATTTTTAGACCGTCCCTAGGTGTGTACCCAAGATATATACATGCCAAATTTGATCCAAATTTGGAAAGTTACAAAAAATTTAAAAACATTTAAAGGTTGTTTTCCTACACTCCTTTGATCAATTTTTCCATCAATAAACGATGGTAATCAGAATAACATTGTCAGAACAGCATCTACTGGGGATATGTAGATGATTGCACTTAATGATTGAAGAAAGAAGGTATGAAAAAAGCAAAATACAGAAGAGCAGGAAAAATACTTACAAAATATCTCAGAAAGTGGAAAAATAAGCACACTAGGCTACAGTGGATAAAAAAAACATTCCCAATATCTTGAAGAAATAGAGGCATCACGGCGAAGTAAATCTATTTCATGACCCATACCAGCTTTGTTAGCCCCCTGAATATATTTATTTGGTCTTGGATACTGCAAGTAATGTGAGAACGATTATCTAAAGCATAAAATTTTTAAGAGAAATAAATAATCCCAAATATAAAATAATAAGATATATGGGCAAAGTGGAGATGTAAAATCTAATGAGAAGTGTATGTACTGTGATTGTAATTGTGAAATGAAAATTAGATAAAAATATAGGAAAAGAAAATTAAAGTGTGAAAGCTAGATAATACAGAATAATCAACAAAAGTAAAGTAAACAAATCGTTTATAAATGCGACAATAGCAAAGCAACAATAAAAATAAACGAGCATCAGCGTACAGTCGACACATTATTCGGTACAGGCAAAGTAAAGATACGGGACGGTGCTACAAAAGAAACAATTTTGGGACGTTGTTATAAAAGATATGGACAAGGTTACAAAAGAAACCATTTACATCAACGCGAAATATAAAGGAAAAGGCGGTGCTATAGTTAAAGTGTAAAATAAACATAAAAACAAGAAATACTACAAAAGAGAAGTAAAATGGAAGAAATATTAAAAGAAATAAATCAGAAGCTGCAAAGACTAGAAAGAGTAGAGATAAATGAAAAGCGCATAGGAAAAAAATAGACAAAATACAAACTGAAATGAAACAAGAAAACTTAAAATTGAAAGAAGGAAATAAAGAAAATGAAAAACTAGCCGAGCAAATAGCCACACAGGAAACGAAAATTATGTACCTACATAAAGAAATAAGAAAGAAGAAATTAGTAATACACGAAATATAGGAAAAAGAAAATGAGAGCGACCTTCAAATGAAAGAAAAGATCAGATGTATGCTAGGATTTATTGAGGTAAACATAAATATGGGGCTCGAGATAGATGATATTTACTGATTAGGACGGAAAGACAGAAATCTAACAAGAAAAACAAAACCAATATTAGAAGAATTGAGAAACCGCAACAAAAAGATAGAAAAGCTAACAGCAGCAAAAAAAATAAAAAATGGAAGATTTTCCAAGGGAAATTCTTAATGAGAGGGAAACAGCTACTGAAACACATGATGAAAGGAAGAAACGCAGGATACAAAGCAACATAAGATACAATGAACTGATAGTGAATAGAGAAACATATACACTGAAACAATTAGAAGCCAAAGAAGAGGAAATAAGGAATGAAAAAAATACAAAAAATAGAGACGAGAAGAAGCAAGAAGATAAATCTGAAAATAAGAAAAGACAACGAGTAAATGACAACACCCCATTGAAGAAGGATGAAGAAACCTACACCTCCAAGATATTTAAACCAGCAAAGGTATCCGGTAAACCATTGAGCATACAAAACCAAACAAACGTGATACAACAACTATTGGTACCAATACATGATAAAAACAAAAAGAACAGAAGCAATAACACTCCTGTAAAAAAATAATAAAATAGCAGCTACAGGAAAACGCAACAGAAGAAAATATGACGTCGACGAACACAGCAACGAATAAGGAATACGGAAAACGAGAATAAAAAGAAACAAATAAACCAAATAAATATGAACCAATAACTGGAGAACTGTTAAAGTTAATAAAATTACCAGAAACAATAATAAAAACATTAAAAAACAAACATATATAAAGACTCCCAAATAAAGGAACAAAAAAATAAGACAACGGATGCAGATATAAACATAAATAAATACAAACAAAAAAATAAAAATATAATTAAAGTAGTAACATGAAACATAAAAGCAATGTTAAAATCTAGAAAAATGATGGAAATAGCTGGAGAGTTAAGAAGATATAAAAAAATAAACATTGCAGCTCTACAGGCATAGAATTTTTCGACTTCATTTTCGAATTCAGCTTAAAATTTCCTATAAGAAAATTTTCCCGAAATTCGAAGTCGAATATCTCGAAAATTATTCGAGATAGAAATTTTTTAATTTCGAATTCGAAATCAGCGTAAAATTTCCTATAAGAATCCATTTTCATATTTTAAAAATCTCAAATTTTGTGACGGACCGACAGACAGACATAGAATTCAGTAACGAACTTTTTAAGTTCGTTGAAAATAATGTGCTTCAAACCCATAAACGGTAGAATGTTACTTAAGAATTAAAGAAAAATATACAAATTTATCATTAATATGTGCATATGCACCTACAGAAACTGACAGTCAGGATGAAAAAGACAAGTTTTATGATAAACTAAAAATTTTTTGAGGACACCCTAAAAAAAGATATGACAATTATATTAGGAAACCTAAACGCACAAATTGGAAAGGAAAATTATATAAAGGAAGTAGCAGGAAAATATACACTCCATGAAAAACGAATGAAAACGGAAATAGAATATGTAACTTTGCGATGGCAACAAATATGATAATCAGTAGTACCAAATTCATACACAAAGAAACTTGGGTGATACCAGGAACAAATCGATGGAAACCAAATAGATCATACACTAGTTAATTGAATATATAACAAGGCAATTGAAGATGTAAGATCATCCAGAGGAGCGAATGCAGACACTGACCATTATATAGTAACTCCAAAAATAAAACGAGAATTTGGAAACACACAAAACCCAAAAAATAGGAGATGGAACATCGAAAAATTATATACAGAATCAGGAAGAAAAAGTGACATTAAAGAAATTAACAAAGAAATAGAAAGAGGGGAGAAAAACGAATATAGAAAAGAAATGGGAATTAATTAAACAAATAATAGTAACTAGTGAGAAAGAACGGTTGGATATGAGGAGAGAAGGAAAGAAAAGACAAAAAAAGAAGAGTTGGATGGATGAGATGATAAATGAACTAGAACAAAATAGCAAATGACAATACAAAAAATTCTACAAACAAATTAAAAACCAAAAGGGAAAGAACCGAGTGAAAGTAAGAGGAATAAAAGACATACACGGAAATATAATATATGAAGAAGAAAGGAAAAAAATATATGGAAAGAATACTATTCTAAATTAATGTACCAAGCAGAAGATAAAACAAAATATGAACAGCAGAAAGAAGATGAAGGTGAAGAAGAGACTAGGGAAACAGTACCAGAACCAACATATGAAGAAATTAAAAAATATAACAAAAATAAAAATAGAAAAATACCTGAAAGTGACCAAACACACGGAGAGATGCTAAAATACGGTGGAGAAGAATTACACAAAAGAATTTACGAATTGATAAAAAACATATGGAAAATAGAAATAACGCCAACAGAATGGGAACTAGGAATAATTATACCAATACCAAAAATGGCGATTTAGAACAATGTAAAAAATGTACTACAGAAGTGCCTAAGTGCATATATAGAAAAGGAGATTAGAGATTATCAAATGGGATTTAGAAATGCAAGATCAACAACAAACGCACTACACGTGATGCACCAAATAATGGAAAAGTTCTACGAATGTGATATGGAATTACACCTACTATTTGTGGATTGTAAGCAAGCCTTTGACAAAATTAAAAGAGGAAAACTATCACAAGCATTAGCAAAAATCGGAGTACCAGAAAAACAGAAAATGTATACAAATGACAATGAAGAACACAAAAGCAAGAGTAAGATTAAATGAAGGACAGACAGATACATTTAACATAAACGTAGGTGTTCGACAAGGAGACGCGCTATCGGCAACATTATTTAATATAGCGTTAGAGGACACAGTAAGACAACTACAGTTAAAAGGAACAAAAACAAAGAAACACAATTACTTGCATACGCCGATCATATAGTAATAATAGCAAGATCATGGAAGAAGCTAAAAGAGACTTATAATAAATGAAGATAAAAACAAGTATATGAAATGCCAAAGGGGAGAAATAGATAGAATAACAGAAGTACAGATGGAGGAAATTAACAGAAATAGCGTAACACACCAGAAATTATAAAACAAAAAAGGATAAGGAAACTAACACGAAGAAATGGTTAAGCATTGAAAGGGAGATAACTACTACAATGAGAAGTAAAAATAAAACAGAAGCGCCTGACAGAGAGAATGATTTTACATGAAATAATACAAAGGATATGAGAAGAGGTTTTAGTAGGTAAGAGCCTCACATTCCCCTTCCGACTAAGCACAAAGGTGTCCAGAAGGATGTCTCCTATTAAACAAAAGTAATAAAACAACATATGAGTTACAATATACCAATACAGCAAAACATTAACAAGGAGAAAAAACTAACAAATTAAAAACATCAAAACCCTCGACACATAGTAATGTGAGAAGCATGATAGCCAACAGTCAACCACACAAAAGCAACAGTAAACACCAAATGCTCTCTAGTAATCATACAAACATTTTTGTGATTGTAAAGCAAAATTCTCTTTCTAAATTAACGGGTTGGGTTAAGCTAGCCATTTGCCCAGGGCACACCCAACATGGCTCAGAATTCCACAAAACTGATTGGAAATCGCCTAATAGCCTATAAAAGCATAAAAGAAAAATATAGTGATGGTAAATGCTTTATTACAAATAGTGACCGAAGAGTTTTATGATCCATCCAGCATCCAGCAGAAACTGGGTTCAGTTAATTTTGATGGTCAAGCTAAACATCATGGCACAAAAAGCTGCTAGTCATTTACATTTGGCAGTGCGTCATCAATTAATTAATTCGTAGGTAGATTTCCATCTAGCTAGTAAAACTGGTCAATAAAAATGATTGCCGTGCAAGAATCATCATTATCCAAGAATTTCTGTAAGGCCATTCTCATAAAAATATCCTTTCAAGTTGCGAGGCTTTTTTTAGTTTTCAAAATTAATTATTCTAACCTACAATTGCTCCACCCAACTTTAGGCAGCATTACTTAAAACAAAGCTCTGGCCCTTGGTTGCAGCGCAACACAAACTTGATGGATAGCACCTTCTGCTCAAAGTCCGTAACAAAGCTGATCAGTTCCTTATCACAAGAGATGACGACGGAAGTAATTACAAACTAAAATTGATTCGACGGTCAGAAGCACATGTAAACAACGCGGTTTAGGTAGGGATGAAGAAGCTGGGATCGCGGGACTTTCAAACTGGCCGCCCTTACGGAGGGTTTACCAGGCATTTTATTAAAACAAGCGCATTAATGAAACGCTACTTACTCGGCAAGGCAAGAGTGGGAAAGCAGTCTTTTCGTAGGCCCCTCTGCGTACCTGGCACAAAAAATTCCTTCACGAAGTGTTCATCGCAAACTTTTATTTTGTCGTAGAGGTTCGCGCCTTCCAGCATCTTCGGCTGGACATTGTTTTGCAGAATCTCTAGCCATAGATCATAAAATTTACGTTCACATTTGGGGTTGGGCAACCGGTGCAATTTTCCATACCCTCTGCAATTAATGATGCTACAAGCATTCGACCTTCGGTTCATATTTGGAACAATTCGCACAAATAAACGAAATTATAATACAAACGCAGGAAATATGCTTATGTAAGCGAAACGGCAATGCCAACACATGAGGATCGATTATGGCGACATCAACGGACGAAATGTAAGCTGCGTTTTTGAGCGGGAATTTTAATTTTTCCAGTTTCTGTATATACAGGATGCGGCAAATTTTAATTAAAAAATATTTCAAAATAAATACATCTCTATAATTACAAACTACTTAACATACCTATAAATAATTTTAACAACTAAAAGAATTAGGTTATTATTTAATGTGTGTGTGCGTGTGTGTGTGTGTCGGTCTGTCGGTCTGTCGGTCTGTCAGTAAACAGGACCAATCACAGCGCGCTCAGAGAGCTACCGGGCCACCTGCGGAAGGACAGGGGGGGAGCGCTTGGCCGCTCGCAGGCGACAATGGCGAAGGCTGTGCGACCGAGCTCGCACGGTTACCTTCAGTGACGTAGCAAAATTTTAAGTACGAGTCTTGTCTTGTACTGTTTATTTTAATCAGCTTTCGAGTGTTGGACTCGCGCTTCGTGCTTTTTTAAAATAACAAGTTCCGGGACGAGAGCAGCGCAGGGCCGAGACGATGGACCCGGTATAATATATAATAATATGATAAGGAAAGTCGTGTGATGTTCACACCAGATTTTTCTATCTTAACGCTCCAATAGCAATACATTGTTATTGTTCATACCACCCCCTCGTTAAACAACAAACATATTTTGATAAAAAAAAGAATGCTACATTCAACTTTAACAATTGACTATCGCAACCAAATATCAAAGTCATAGATATCTTAAAGTTGTATACAGCAAGAGTACGTTAATTGCACAGGGTTTGTCCGGAAAGTATCGGGAATAATTCAATAAAAGCAAAAGTATTGCGGGTAATCGTTTATTTCTTTAAAATTCTTCAAAATAGTTTTCTCCTGCATCTATACAGCGTTTCCAGCGTGTCTGCCACGCTTTGAAAACTTCCTGGAATTTGAAAACTGAAATGCTGTTTATCGCCTTGGTCACAGCGGTTTGAACTCTCTCCACCTGCCCAAAACGGGTTTCTTTCAGGCCGAATTTGAGTTTTGGACTCTCCGAGTCAGAAGCAACACGTTCTAACAGTTCTCGACAGACCAACACACGCAAATCCTTTTGTACTTGCGACAAAAGCTTCGAAACTAACTTTGCAAAAATGTTTTTCATTTGCAAATCTTCAGACACAATTTCATGCACTAAGGTTTTTGGTAAATTCAACTCCTATGCTATCGATCGAACACTTAAACACCGATCAGAGTCCAAAAATTGTTTCACTTTCGTCAAATTTTCTTCACTACGGCTTGTTGACGGTCGTCCTTTGAGTTCTTCCTCTTTCACGGCTTTTCTTCCCTCGTAAAACATTTTGTAGCGCTCAAAAATCTTCGTTTTTGACATGGCTTCCTTCCAGTAGGCTTCCCTTATCAAGTTCAAAGTCTCGGATTTTTTAAATTTGACCCAAAACTACACCGCCTAACATAAGCTGCATGTCGAATCCGTGACGCGCCACCAAAACATGGTTTGCGGAAAACGCGATCTTCACTTTCTCAAGGCTCGGAAGCAACTGAGTCGGGTCGCATTCTTTACGTGAGACTCCCACCCCACCCGTCGACAACCAAGTCCTTCTACTTCTTCTGGTTGGCTAGAAAAATTATTCCCGATACTTTCCGGACAAACCATGTATATCAGTATTTATAGATATAAAAATACTACCTGCTTATCCTGTTGTGGTATAAGTCTTGAAAATTATAAACTAATTTAAAAAAATGAAAAATAACTCAAATAAAAGAATTTGTTAGAATTATAGCGATATAGTATTCACAGCTTTCTGTCTTT
Source organism: Sinelater perroti (assembly GCA_036346155.1). Classification (NCBI taxonomy): domain Eukaryota; kingdom Metazoa; phylum Arthropoda; class Insecta; order Coleoptera; family Elateridae; genus Sinelater; species Sinelater perroti. The sequence goes on from JARFIY010000122.1 coordinate 3,310,995, forward strand.
GAAATGGGGCTTATGCGTTACCTAAAATTATAGGGTTATATTTTCACTACATTGACAAATTCTGTACTTCTGGTATTATTGACGCATTGTCTCAACCACAAAAACAATAAAGGGTAGGCAATCTTCAGTAAAGCTAGATTTTGAAATACTTTTATGCATGCTGATTCCATAATTGTCCTAATGAAATTTTAATTCATGCGTAACATAATGTTGCCGTAGCAGTGTTTTGACATATTGTGAAATTATTCAGGCTTTAAAACAGCAGTTTCCAAACTGTTTTACAACAGAATCCCCTTTTGATGGAAATTTTCTTGGGGATCTTTTCTTTCGTTTCTTGCTCTACCCAACTTTCATAAAACAACAGCGACTGCGCGGCCAAAAGATTGGAAATATCTGTTACCAGGTTGCACAATTTATCAAAATTATCACCAAGTAGCGCATTTGCTTTCTTCATGTTTCCAAAACTTACCACCATAATCGAGGGAGTGCTGTTTTGGCTTTATATAAGCAGCAAAGCGTGATGAAGCATAATTTGTAACTCATGGGGTGTCTTGTTGATTATTTAATACAACGTTATATATGAGTTCCGAGTCATACACATAATCTTATTAAATATGGATATAATTCATAAAATATCATTGAAACCATTATCAGGAAGTGACAAGCATACGAAGAAACAATAATTGGAAAGTTGTGAATATCTTAAATTTTGTTTTAGAATTTATTTTTTATTCTTTTTAAATCGTTAATATTTTCGTTTATGTTCCGAGATGAAAGAGCAGCCATATTTATGATCCTGAATTTATGACTTATAAAAGGCATTATTTTTGTTAGATATATTTAGTTTATTTTTATTTCTTAATATGGTTTACTTGTGTTTTAATCCCTTATAAGGTCGTAAACCATCATTTACAAACAACTGCTTTAAAGAAATAACTTGATCTGATTTATAGATGGATTTTTGTAGTGTCGAAAACTGGAATAGGAGTGTCTAAAAACATAGAAAGATGAAATCATTCCTCAAAATATTATTTTCTAAAATAATTCAAATCGCATTTCTTTAATAAATAGCGATTACTGTTAAGTCGCTGTTTCTTAGCTTTGCAACTTGATTATATAAAATATTCACTTCTATTTAGGACGTTTAAAAATGACTGGCACCCCTACCTTTCTCTCTCTCCCCGCCTCTCCCCCCCCTCTCTCTTTCTCTCACTCTATTATATATTATATTAAAATATGCATCCGGTGCGTGTGTGAAAATGATTTTGCTGCAAACACAGAAGAAAAGGTAGTGAGTCATTCGTGAAATGTTGCGAGTGCTATTGTGGATAAAGCAACAAACCATGGAAACAGATAATTATAGATAAAGATAGACGGCATGGTTACTTTGGAGAAAAAAGTGACTGCTCCAGACTTCCAGCCGAGATTGGTAACTATGTGGGAACGCAGTACCAAATCAAAGAATTCTCTTTCTGCTGGATATCAGAAAGGCTGCGCCGAAAAAGACTCAAACAGACACATATCCAATGTGTGTCCAACTTTATAATGGCAAACAGGTGTATCACAGTCGGAACACTGGAAGATGCAACAGGTCTGTCTCTCGAAACTTTGCATACCGCTATCCATAAAGGACTTGACGATGACAAAGTTATGTCCATAATGAGTTTTCCATGTTTGCACCATTCAGTAGAAGTAGAAATATGCCAACAGTTACCCCAGTGCACAGAATGCATCTGAAGACGTTCTTTGAATGTCTAGTAGGAAAATTCGTACCAGACGCTGAAATGCAGCACATTAGAAGCCCTCACCCGAAGAAGTTACAGCCGAATTTGTTTATTCTAAAACAAATAGCGTTTGTCTCATGTTCACTCATATAGCGGTTACTACATCGATGCCAACTTGCAGGATGTCGGGTACACCATGCTGTTTGACGCAATAAAATAAACAATGCGCAGTAAAAAGTTTACTTTTAACGACGAGCTACAGTCAGCAGTTCACAATTGGTGCTGCGCTTCATTTAAAGAACGGTTTGCATTAGGTTTGCCCAAACTGCTGCAGCAATGACATAAGTGCAGAGATATTGAATGGAAATACAGGGTGCGAGATAATTACTTGGAAAAACGTGTTCGTGCACGCTTCAGCACGATGATAGAATAGGCGTTTTTTCTACATTTTACCTTATATTCATATATTTATATTGTTTTTCGAGATAATGGCACCGCCTAGTAAATGGAGATCCGCGATTTTCGATCTTTCAAGTCGGAACTCAGTCCCGCAGATACCAAAAAAAAAAAAACGCCTTGGTGCTCCGCAATTAACTAAAGCCATCCGATAGAGAATCAAGAGGAACCCTCAACGATCCATATACCAACTCGCTCAGGACTTTGGTATGAATGATTTTACCGTTCAATACATTGTCAAATCATGGCTGAAAGTTTACCTTTATCGTACGATTAAGAACCAACGACTGGTTAACAAGCAGAAAGCGACTAGGAAGAAAATTGATCAAGAATTTTGCTGACCCGACACGCCGGCACGACATCATCTGGATAGACAAAAAAATGTTCACTGTACAGGCGGTGGGGAATAGTCAAAACAGCTGGATGCTTTCCCAATCCCCTCAAAATGGGAATGCCAAAGCGTGAACCATTGAGAGATCCTCTCATTCTGCACGCGTCATGGTTTTTGGAGCCAACACAACTGATGGAAAAACACCTCTTCTTTTCATTGATCAGGGAATCAAGATCAATGCGGAAGTGTACAAAAGTCTGCCTCGACTGAACCCCCAAACTGGTACCACACGCAGAACTGGCCGTGCACCCACATCCCCGACTTTATCTTCGCCAAGAAGTGACCCCCTTGCTCTCCTCACTGCGATCTAATGGACTTCTCTATTTCGACGGAGTTAGAGAAGAAGGCCTGCGCTACTCCTCACTCGTCTCATCTGAAGCGATCTAAACTTTCCATCGAGTACCTGCGTACTACCGCCGATGCCGTTCCCAAGAGACTTTCCTCTCTTATGGAGATCGATTCGAGAACTAGTTATTATGTTATCCTAAGACTGATAAAGTATTACTATTATAGTTTGATTGGTATTGTCTTTAAAATAAGAGAATACCAGTGCAAAACCTTTAATTATCTCGCACCCTGTAATAAAACGTGCGCTCTCATCTTCCAAATGAAACATTAGTGAGTAGAAATAATTCGAGTGTTAAACATTTTTGAACACCTCACATTAAGGCAAGTAAATAAAGCGGCATAATTCTACATTATCATGAAAGTAGTAAAAAGCCACTTTGACAACTGACAATAATAAAAATCTTTCCGACACTTACATAATAATTGGCGCCATTAAAAAATACATGTATGTATAAATTTTGGACTTATATTTCCTGTCAGGAAACGCAAATTTTTGTATAAGCTTCTCTTACATACCTTTTCCCATAACCTAATCATATTATTGTAATTATTTTGTTTACTTAATGATAGCATGCAGCTGCGCTTCTTGTTATCAGCGCTGTAGATAACATCCAGCGATAATCTCCCTTTTATGTTATTTGCTGAATGTATAAAGCAATCAAAAAAAGGAATTGAACTTACAAGCGTGATGCATACATTGTAAAGAAACTATCATGTCAAATTATATCAAGTTCAAAATTATAAAATTTGGGGTTAATTATGCTCTCAGGAACATAACATTAAGATATACATTTTCTTATTAAAACAAAGAACGTCGGCATACGTAGGTATAACGGCACTTCTGAAAATAGGATAAGAAGAATTAGTACGACGAAAAATAAGCACATCTTTTGGTACAAAAATTTCCAGGTTAATTTTTTTGGAAATGCAACTTATAATGGACATGTACGGTGTTGTATCTTGTGCTTTTAAAAGTCTCTTTCTACAATGTTATAACAATTCCAAGAATGTCGCAGATCCGTTTTCGTTACTCCCAGGATTCCTATTAGAAATTTGATTTCGCTGGCTTGAATTTTATTTTCTTGCTGCTTAGTAATCGTCCAGCTTTCGCACCCAAACGTTAGTATTGGTTTCTAGACTGAGTTATATACTGTTAGCTTGGTCTTTCTAGTGACTTCTTTTTTCCTAATGAAGGCATTACTTAGGGCGTAGTATAGTTTGTTGGCACTCACTATTCTGTTGTTAACTTCGGCTTCGTTTCTCCCATCCTTCTGTATCGTGATCCCCAGGTATTTAAAGCTGTCTATTTGTTCTATTCCTTTATCATTTAGTTGCATATTTGTTTGTATATTGTTTTTTCCTATTACCATTATTTTCGTCTTATCTGTATTTACTTTTAGTTTGCGTGTTTGTAGAGCACTATTCCATATTTCTAAGTTTTCCTGTAAATCCTTCTCGTTTTTGGCATATATCATCAAGTCATCCGCAACCGCACACTCTGTTATATATATTGGCTCTAAATATCTATACCCCACATACACCTTCTTGCTGCGCCCTTTAACTTCTTTTGTCACATCGTCCAGTATTATGTTAAAGAGTGTAGGGCTTAGGACTCCTCCCTGCCTCACTCCTTCTTTTGTCACAAATTCTTCTGATTCTGTGTTATTTGTCCTGACATAGTTCCTGGTGTTTTTCCTTAATTTTTCCCCTATTCCTCTTTTCTTTGGGCTATCCCATAGTAATTGTCTTGGTACACTGTCAAAAGCCTTCTGTAGGTCAATAAATGCCACATATATATCCGTATTAGGGTGCTTCTCTATCATTTGTTTGACTGTGAATATATGATCTTGTATTCCTCTCCCTTTCCTTAATCCACTTTGTGATTCCTCCATTTGTGTCTCTATTTTTGCTTCCAATCTTTTATTTAGTAACCTCTCATAAACTTTATATAAGTTACTTAAAAGTGTGATCCCTCTATAATTGTTGCAGTACCGTTTGTTGCCCCTCTTAAATATTGGTAACATCGCTCCCAGTTCCCACTCTGTTGGTATTACACACTCCTTCGAGATTTTGCTCAACAATATTGTTAGCGTCTCTATTCCATTAGTCCCTAATAGTTTTAGCATTTCAGTGGTTATGCCATCGTGTCCTGCCGCTTTGCCTCTTTTAAGTTCTTTTATGGCTTCTCTTACTTCCTCTGGTCTATATTCTTCTTCTTGTTCGTTGTCCTCCTCCTCCCCATCTACATTTCCCTCCTCATTACCTTGGTTTTCGTTTAGTTCAGTGTTTAGTAAGTTCTAGAAATATTCTTTCCAGCGTTTCATTATGTCAGCTTTCTCTGTTAATATTTCACCTTCCTTCGTTGTGATGTACTGACATTTGTTTTCTTTGCCTGTCCTCAACATTTTCAACATCTTGTAGAACAGTTTCTGGTTCCCCACACTATCTTTTTCAATTTTCTCCCCGAATTCTATCCAAGATTGTTGTTTTGCATTTTTCACCAGCTCCTTGGCTCTTGTTCTCTATTTTTTATACTCTGCATAGTGTTCGTTGGTTCTACATCTTAGGTATTTTCCCAATTTATGTTCTTTATCTTTATTTCTGTTTTTATATCCTCGTTCTACCAGTGTGTATTCTTTTTGTTTTTGTTGCTGTTTGTTACTCCACATGTTGATTTGGCTGTTCTGACTATTGCTTCTTTAAATTGCGTCCATATTTCTTCTGTTTTGTGGATTTTTACCTTTCGATTTATTTTCCTCATTTCTTGCTCTATCTCTTCTGTATATTTGTTTGCAGTTTCTTCTTCTCTCAGCTTGTAAGTTCTTAATATTATCTTCTTCTGTATGTCCATTTGTGCTTCCTTTTTGTTATCTTTTGTTTCCATTTCGGTTTTCAATTTTGATACGACTAGATAGTGGTCGGTGTAAAATTCCGCTCCTCTTCTTACTCGTGTATCTTGTATCTCTTTTCTGTATTTTTTATTTATTATTACGTAATCTATGATCGATTTCTCATTTCTACTCAGCACTTCTCTGGTATACTTGTGTATATCTTTATGTTTGTAGAACGAGTTTGTTATGACTAAGTTGTTAATTATACAGAAATCGATTAGTCTTCTTCCGTTGTTGTTCCGTGTTTCTTCTCCATGTTCACCTATTGTTTCTCCTGTTTCTTCATCTTTCCTCCCTATTCTTCCGTTCAGGTCACCCATTATTATTATTCTTCCTGTTATATTTTCTATTATCTCTGTTAATTGTTCCCAAAACTGATCTTTTAGTTGCGTTCTATCATCTTCTCCTGGACCGTAGACTATTACTAAGGTTGTTTTGGTTGACTTATGTAGTTGTATTTCTATCTTGAGTATTCTTTCTGTAATAGCTACCTATTTTTTAAAGTGTTCATAGTTTTCTCTTTTTATTAAGCATTCCACTCCCTCTCTTGCCCTCTGATCCTGTTCCACTCCTTAGCACGTTTCCACTTTGTAGCATTTCTTCTCCTTTACTAGTGTTATTTGTTACGTCTGCCCTTAGTAGTTTTTTGTTGTACGTGTTATTTTACTTAGTTTCCCCTCCAGCCCGCCGTTTGGTGACTTTTCACTTACTGTTCTTTTGCTACTGCTGCTGGTCCCCAGTTGCAAGCTTCCTTTCTCTCTTTCTATTTTATCTTCTCCTTCTTCTTTTACCTCATATATTTCATTGTTGATTACCAGTTTCTTATATATGTCTCACTTCTTCGTTTTCTTTTATTAGGTGATCCAGTTTGTCATTCATCTTTAATAGGTTTCCGCTTATAGCTTCAAACATATCTTCTATTTTCTTCATTTGTTTGTTGTCTATCTCCTCTGGTTTCATTTTTTGCCTTTGTCTTAGTAGCTTTACCCGCTATTATGCTCTTCCCACCTTCGCTTCTTCTGTGCAATGTTTACTTCAGCTGCTCATTCATTTCTTGATATTCCGACGATTGCGGATTGTGGCGTATGATGAGTTGCCTATCCTAACGACTTTGGCGAGCCGCCCGTTGAACGTAGCTATTTTCTCTTATATATTCTTTATCATGCAATTTTGTTCCTTATTGTTTTCCTTAACCTATAAATTTGCTGTTATTTATATCTGTTTTACTCACTATTCTACTTTCTGTCTTATTTCTGTATCTCTCCTATTTTGAAGTGCAGGCTTCCTCCTCTACTCCTCTAGCTTCTGTATTCTGAAGGCTCGATTAGGCCCGATTTGGACTTGAATTTATCGGAGCGCTCAAAACACATGTAGTTCACTTCAATCAATATAAAATAAGCTTCTTTCTCAAGGTAATCGATAAATAAAATGCCGTGCGCATCCCAAAATACGGAGGCCAAAACCTTACCAGCTGATATCTGGGTTTTTGGTCGCTTTGGGCGGCTTTTGCCCTTTGTTGTCCACTCAGCTGACTGCGGATTTGTCGCTGAATTGTAGTGATAGATCCATGGTTCATCCATTGTCACATATCGCATGAAAAAATTCTTTTTATTGCGATGAAACAGCTCCTAACGGCGCTCTGAATCACCGACGCGATGTTGTTTTTGATCGACTGTGAGCAAACGCGGTACCCACTTCGAACAGAGCTTTCTCATGGGCAAATGTTCATGCAAAATGGTGAATACATTACCTTCTGATGTCTTTAAAGTGTCAGCTATCTCACGCAATTTCAATTTACGATCGGCCAAAACTATTTTGTGGACTTTTTTGTTTACTGGCGGCCAGAGCGTTCAGCATCATTGGTGTTTGTACGGTCGCGTTTAAAATCAGCAAACCACTTCTCTACCATTTTCCTCAAAGGAGCAGAGCCCGAATAACACTTGTCAAACCATTGCTTTGCTTGAACGGTATTTTTTTTCATTAAAAAGCAATGATTTATTATTTATTCCACTGTTTTGAAAATTACAAAAGTAGCGTCACTAAAACCACTGTAACTTGTGAACTAAACGTTAGATTGTCATGAAATATTGACACGTACCATTTGAAGGTTAGTACTTCCTAAAAATCATATGGATTTGTCAATAATGGTGTCCTCTAACAGTCATCCTACAAACTTATTGAGTGATGTGTTATATACAGCACGAATTTTTATCTCGTATTATTTTGGTTGATACCATATCTATTCTTTTACATATGTTTTTCTTAACCTAAAAAACAACATAATATCCTATATATTCCTTAAAAAAAACAGCGGCATCTACTACTTAAAAATTCATAACTCGTTACAAGCATATAATACCACGATTAAGCTTTACGTAGTTACATGAACCAGTGGGAGGGAATTCCCCATTTATATTATATAAAACGTCAAATAAACAGGGAATTCACCACACATAGTATTTGGCATAATAAAACAGTCTACGCATCACAATGTTTTCTAAAAATCCACTTAGCGTTTTCTTATTTACAAATGCGGGGAAATTTTAAAACATTTTAAGAAGTTAGTAAATTGTTAATTCAGGATATTTTTGAGTCGCTTAATTTTATTACTATCGCAATTCAGGGGGAATATTTTACGTAGGTATTCTTTATTTGCAATTATTACAAAATTCAAATATTTATGTGGCTATATTTTTTAGGCCACAGACAGAAAAAAAATTAAAAGAAGTGTTCATTTTCCTGGAAGAAAAAATTAAAATCCTAAATTGATTGAAAGATTGAGAAAAACACTCTTTTATTGGGAAATCATCCAAACGAAGCTACATTTAAAACAATAAAGACAAATGAAAGTAGAGTTAGAAACATGGAGCCGTCGAAGAGATTGCTCTGTAAGCAATCCCAGAACGAATTTAAAAATTCGAAATCGAATATCTCGAAAATTATTCGACAATTTGTTCAACCTTATTTTCGAATTCAGCGTAAAATTTCCTATAAGAATCCATTTTCAAATTTTGTGACGGACCGACAGACCGACAGACAGATGTATAGAATTCAGTAACGAACTTTTTAAGTTCGTTGAAAAGTACTGCGGGGATGCTCCTTAAGTGCCAAATGTGTGGCCAGAGTACGAGATATTGATATAATGAAAATGGAAAATGCTCTTATGGTTTGCTTTGAGGATTGTGTAAATAGAAAAAGTTCCTTTAACTAAAAATATAATTAGATACAGTTCGTAGGATTTACAAACATGAAAGAAATTGGACATCATTATGCAAGCAAAGGCTAATTCGAAAAGCCAAAGAAATAATTTTTTACACAATCACAAATTTCAAGGACAACAAGCCTCAGCAGATCCAGAAGCTGCCGATAAATTTGTACGCGAGCTGTACAATATCTATTGCGAATTGGCAACCCTGCGATCTGACATTTGCGTCATACAGTTTGACATTTGTGACGGCATACGTACTCAAAACATTTTGTCATACGAACGCTATTTGTTTTGTTGTCTAAAAATTGAAATTAACTCGTGAACATTTTCGTACGATGATTTTTACTACTTTCGATATGGATTATTTTCAACAACAGTGCGTTGACTAACTTACTTCAACTTTTGGTGATGAAGCCCCACACAAAGCTACTGTATATCGTTGGTTCAATGAATTTAATCGTGGTCGCAGTTCGCTGGTGACATGAACATTTAACCGTGAAAAAGCTGTGTGCGCTTTGGATAACACTTATGATAGCGATCGCTCAAAAACAAACTCGTGTCGAAAGAAATGCTCAAGAAATACGATCGGGATGCTTCAAATGCCATTTATAACATCGTCGTAGGCGACGAATCTTGGATTTATGCATTTGAGCCCGAAAGTAAACAGCAGTCGACTGTATGGGTCTTCGAAGATGATCCAAATTCAACAAAAGTCGTTCGCGCTCGAAGCACTTTGAAGCAAATGGTCGCCTGTTTTTTTTTTTGGAAATACTGGACATGTTGCAACCGTGATTTTAAAGGATCGTAAAACGATTAATTTAGAATGGTACACAACCATTTGTTTACCAGAAGTCTTTGGAGAAATAAGAATAACCAACGCGCCGGATCATTCTTCACTATGACAATGCGAGTTCACACATATCAAACAACTGGCTTTTTGAGCATTTAAAACGTCGAATTGATGTGTCATCCGCCGTACAGTTTTGATTTGACCTCTAACATTTCTTTTAGATTCCACTCGTGAAGAGCAAACTACATGGACAACGATTTTTGACGTTGGAAGAGGCGGTTGATGCGCTCAAAACTCATGTTTTGGAGAAACCTGCTTCGCTATGGAAAAAATGCTATAAAAATGAGTTCCTGCGTATGCCACAATATATTGACCGTAGGGGAGAATATTTTGAAAAACAAGAAAAAGGTTTCCAAAATTAATCATTTGTTTTTGTTAGTTTTTACAATAGATACAAAAGTTTCCTTGCACTTTTTTGTCCTCATTTCTCTAGGGTCTCAGATATTATACAAAGCTGAAATATGAGTATATGATTGCTCAGTCATCGACGGCAACATACCTCAATTGACTTCATCCGTGTCCAGATAATTTTCGAGAAATCTGAAATATTCAATTTGGGAAAAGCTGTGTTCCGCATTCTTTACCCCATGGTCAGATAAAAATTTTCCATGTCTAATCAATACTCCCACGTGAAAAAGAAATGTTTGTTCTACAAGTTTCTGAACTTGGATTTTTTCCAGGCTCCAGCAGAAGCTCAAACTTGAAGAAAAATTTTGCGGTACCAAACATAACCGTGGTAAATAAAGGTTTTCAGCATCGATGTTCTTGCATGTAAAGTGTTTTTAGATACCAAAGAGGTCCTGTGAAAGATTTGGCTCAAATCCTGAAAATTTGCCGGGATAGGTAGAGCTCCAGAAAGAGAGTATGGAGTACTGGAAAAATATTGCAGTGATAGGACTGTAAATGGGAATAGAAATAGACTGATTGCTTTCTGCATAGACAACAAAATATTAATTGGAAATAGTTACTTCAACCATAAATAAATACATACAATACTATTATATTCAGAGCAGATAACAGGAAAGCACCATAGACTACATCACCTAGATAAGAGGATATGCCAGATTAAATGTAAAGGTAATAAGAGCGGCAGAAATAAACTCGGACCACAAATTAATAGTTGCAGGCCCAAGAAAACCAGCACCTTCAAAGGAATACCAAGAAATTAAAGTCAAAGAATTAAGAATACCACAAAAAAGGATCGAATACCAAAACTGGAGCAAAAACTAGAATCCGACGGGGAAAAACAACAACAGGACTACAGATGAAACGTAAAGGAAATATGGCAGATACTAAAAACTTCAAACAGCAAAAGAATTATGCGAAACAAAGAAAATAGGTCCCGATCAAAAACAAACAAAATGGCAGAATGACAGTAAAAGAGATAATCAGAGAAAAGAAGGCGGCTTAGAAAAGATACCTAAATACGGACAAAGAAGAAATCAAACGAAACTACAGTAGAAGAAGAAATGAAGCAAAAGAAGAGATTAAAAGAGCAAAAATAGATTCATGAGAAGAATTCGGTAGAAATAGAGGAAAAATTTAGGGAGAACCAAGAAAATAAAAAAGAGTTCTGGACAACAATTAAAAATTTAAGGGAGGAATATACGTAAACAGACTTGGTGCATAAAAAAACGAAAAAGAAGACCTAATAACGGGAAAGATAAAATAACGCAAAAGAACAAAAAGATAGAGGTAATAAATGAAGCAAAGGTACAAGAAACAATTGAAAAATGAAACTAGAGAAATCAGTCAGAAAAGACCAAATGAGCCCTTAGATGATAAAGTATGGAGAAAAAAGATTAAAAAGCTAGATCAGGAAAATATATCAACAAACTTGGGAAGGAAAAGATAACTACCGAATTATAACTCTCTCATTATGCATACAAACAATTTACTTCAAGATACGGGGTCATTCAATAATTAAAGAGACAAATTGGAGTGGGGAAAAGACTGTTGGTAGTACAAGTTTGATACATTTAGGATCTTAAGTTGGCCTCACTGGGATGAGTTATAATCAGCTGATTGATCAACATTGCTTTGTTTATAACCTTAAAATTAAGTTAAACGATGTCGGGTCTTCTTGAAAATTCCACATTGGTTGAACAACGTTCTGTGATTTGTTTTTTGATTGCTGAAGGTGAAAACCCAGCTAATGTATAATATAGAATGACTAAAGTGTGTGGTGAAAATTGTGTGAACCGTGGAAATTTTTACAAGTGGATAGAACAGTTCAAAAGTGGTCGAGAATCAGCTTCTGACAAACACCGTTCTGGCCGGACTATTGAAGTTTCAACTTCCTCACTTGAAACTTGAATTGATGACTTTATTCGTGCAGACCTGAGGAGGCATTACGTGGGAAGAGGTTCCAGGATAACGAGGATGTCAAGAAATTTGTGGGAAATTGGCTCCGACACCAAGACAAAAAATTCTTCGCAGCCGCTATAAAAAAGCTATAACCCGTTGGGACAAGCGCATAAATGTTGATGGGGATTATGTTGAAAAGTGGGAAAAGTCTTATTTTGTAGAAATAAACAGTTTTTCTCCAGGTCAGTTTGTCTCTTTAATTATTTAATGATCCTCGTAATAGAAAAAAGCATCAGACGCCATATAGAAGATTAATTACAAGAGGAACAGGACGCATATAGAGAAAGCAGACAGACTCAGGATCACATATATACACTGAGAACAGTAATGGAAAGAAAAATAAAAGAAAGAATACCACTATACCTTGCATTCATAGATCTGCAAGCAGCCTTCGATACGGTTCCAAAATCTACACTATGGAAAACTATGGAAGAAGGAGGAATTCCAGAACGACTTATAGAGGCGACAAAAGAAATTGTAAGGATAATAAGCCAAGAATCTAATAGACTTATTATAGAAAAGGGTATTAAACAAGGAGAACATTAAAGAAAGTAGAGAACATACGCTCGACAATAAATTAGAAAATTGGAACACAAGAGCAGCAAGCATACAAAACCTCTTGTGTGCTCATAGCAGATAATGAGATAAAACTACAACAAACTGTAAACAGATGGGGTAAGAAAATAGAAAACGCAGAAATGAAAGCAAACATCAACAAAAGCAAGATAATGTGCATAAATAAACAAGATCCAGAAAGAAACATAAATATTGAATGCAAAGGGAAAATCATAGAGGAAGTAAGCTATTATGAATATCTAGGATGAAACAATTGAGCAAAAAATTTGCAACCCTAAAGCAACAAGAGTATATTATTAAATTAATGCTGCTCGAATCAACAAGAGAGAATTAAGTAACGAGACCAAATTATACGTGTACAAAACATTCTAACGTATGGTGCCGAAAGTTAGCCGCTCTAGGACAAGTATAAGGGCAGAATAACGTTAGCTGAAATAAGATACCTCAGAAGTATAGTAGGGAGAACCAGAAGATACAGAGTAAGAAATGTAACAACGAGAGAAAAATTAGAAACAAAGCCACGAATGCTAATTGAGATGGTATGGACATGTGATGAGAATGGGAGAAGAGCAGTTGCCAAAAAAAAGTTATGGAAGCAAGAAGGAAAGGGAAAAAGACGGGAATGACCAGGTTAACATGGATGTCCATTCAATCAAGAACATGGTAGAGAAAAAAGGAAAAAGTATAGAAAAAGCAAAAAGGTTGGCGAAGAACAGGATGGAATTCTTGAAGTGAATGGAGGACCTGACACCTTAAGGTACAAGGGAAAAAAATAGAAGCCAAAAAAAACATATTAGAGAAATTCCCAAAAGTATAGAGAAAAGCACCTATCTAGCACTTATAGCCAAATTGAAAACTTTCTGTTTTATGAGAAACGGTTTTTCTTAGAAAATGTGACTCAAATTTTTCACATGGCAAAAATGTGCAGACAGACAAGATTATAACGATCTTCATTTGTAATCTATAACCCAAAAAATGTGAGTGCACTCCTAATATCAATCTTTTAGTGACAACAGAAATAACTGAAGATGAATAACGCTTTTATATTAAACTGGTCGTTTTTTGCAATAGACATGCATAACAATATCACGCAGAACTATGGAAAGCATCGGACGATATTAGCCTACGCTAGCGTATTGGTAAAGGTGAGCAAGGCTTTCAAAAAGAGTCAAGTGTCAATTGACGAACTTTATGACAAAGAAACCTTACTTTCTGATATCTTTTCGTAGTTTCATTTTGAGATCAGAAAATTATCTAATTATGTAAATTTGGTATTGTGTAAAATTGAAAAGATAACTAAAAAGTAATTATTTATGCCACAACATAGATAACTTAGAGTAGCAAACGGATATAAATATCATAAACAGTTTCGGTATAGAAACCACTAATGGCATCATAACACGATGAGTCGTCGCCTTGTTTTAAATGCTTGATAAGTCATCAGGTCATAACTTGTTTTCGTTCTTCCCTAGAAAATCGTAATCACTTCAGATAGCATTTCCCCGCCAATTTACAAATTTTAAATTGAAATGGTACACTCATATTTTAATAAACAGAGTTATTTCTATCTAAATGAAAAACATTCTTTTGTATAAACAAAAGAATTCTCTTGGAGGCTTTACATTAGTACTTTTTTTTACTCATTTGCTAATTTACAATCTACTCTTATAACTAACAGAGTAATGAGTAAATATGAGGCAAGGTTCATGGCAAGCGTTGAGTACCGTCCCTTGACGGTTCTCCACTTTCTCCTAGTTAACTAGGTCTTCTGGCCATTGTCTTTTAAGTCTTCTTTCAATTTGTGGTTGGGTGTATAGTTCACTTATGAGTTGGTTGCTGTGGTTGGTGCTGCGTTGTTTGGATTTGTTGGCGTGGTGGTTGATCACTTCTTTTATAAAGGATATTCCAAAATCGTTGTGGAGGGTTTGATTGGACACGTACCAGGGAGCGTTGGCCATCATGTGAAGTGTCTTCGACTGAAAGGTTTGTAGGATTTTTGTGTTGGAGGGCTTACTGCATCCCCACAGTTCGATACCGTAGGTCCAGACTGGTGTTAGAATTATTTTGTAGATGATCAGTTTGTTCTCCAGAGATAGTTGAGATTTCCTGCCTAGTAGCCAGTTCATTTTCTTCACTTTTAGGTTCAATTGTGTCCTTTTTGCCTTAATGTGCTCTTTCCATGTGAGTCTCTGGTCTAAATGTAGGCCCAAATATTTGACTGTGGCTTTCTGTGGGATCAGAATGTTATTTATGTTAACTTGTGGACAGTTGCTTCGTTTTGTGGTGAACGTGATCTGGGCGGACTTTTCGGTGTTGACCTGGATCTTCCATCGTTTTAGCCAGTCTTGTAGTTCGTTTAGGTGATCTTGCAGTTTATTAGAAGCTCTTGCTGGATCGATATCGGACGACAAGTTGCTGTGTCGTCAGCAAATGTGGCCATCATAGTGCTCTCTGTGACGGGAATGTCAGCAGTGTATATTAAGTAGAGTAGTGGCCCAAGGACGCTGCCTTGCGGCACTCCAGCTTTAATTGGGTGGTAGTCGGAGAGTGAGTTGTTTACTTTTACTTGGTAGGATCTTTCATTAAGGTAAGATTTTAGGAGTAGGTATATGGGACTGGGAAAATGCCTTTTTAATTTATATAATAATCCGTTGGTCCAAACCTTATCAAAGGCCTGCTGTACGTCAAGGAACACCGCAGCACACATCTTCTTCTCTTCGAGACTTTCTTTGATTTTGTTCACAATTCGGTGGCATTGCTGTGTTGTGGAATACTTTTGTCTGAATCCAAATTGGCGTTCAGGGATTATGTCGTTCATTAGTGCTTGATGAACTTTTAACGATCGGTTGCTGTTGGCCACCAAACAACTTTTGAGCAACAAAGCATGTATGCTATATCTTCTTTTACTTTTTTAAAATGTAGCTAAACTAATATAAAGATTTTTGTTTATAATTACATAATATTATAACAGTTTAACCATTTTTTATTGATTTTAGAACAGTCTTATACCAAACAATTAGTAGTAAAAATATTCCACTTTCCGGTTAAGTGATTATCCATAATACGAGGGTAATGTGAAAAGTTCTCGACCTGACACAGAGATGGTGCTGCAATCGGCAAACAATTATGCTTCCTGCTTAGGTGTATATGTCGTTAGTTCGTATGACTAGTTTCAGCTTATTCGCTCAAGTAGTTTATTTACACGATTTTTTTTCAGTAGACATGTTGCATGTTTTTTTGTTAAAATGGATAAACGTGAATATCGTACGGTTATAAAATTCTTCGTTTTGGATAGATTAACCCCTAAGGAAATTCATCCGAAGTTAACAAAAGTTTACGGAACTCTGCTCCTTCCATGTCAACTGTTAAAAAGTGGGCAGCTGAATTTAAACATGGTCGCACATCCCTCGAAGATGACCCACGCGAAGGACGGCCAAAACCGCAACCACACCGGAAGCCATCGAAAAAGTGCATGATATCGTGTTGGACGATAGGCGAGTGAAGGTGAGTGAGATAGCTGAGGCTGTGGGGATATCGGAAGAAAGGGTACGAAACATCTTGCAGGAAGAATTAGGGATGCGAAAGTTCTGCGCAAGATGGGTGCCGCATTTGCTGAATGCCGATCAAAAGCAAATGCGTAAACTATTTTCGCAGTAATCTTTGGACCGATTCAACAGGGATCCCACCGATTTTGTGCGGCGATTTGTCACCATGGATAAGACATGGGTCCACCACTGCACGCCAGAAACGAAACAGCAGTCCAAGCGGTGGGTAGAAGCCGGTGATTCAGGGCCAAAGAAAGCGATGTCGATCACATCCGCCGGAAAGGATTATGGCCAGCGTGTTTTGGGATGCGAAAGGGATCCTGTTAATTGATTATCTTGCAAAAGGCAGAACAATTACAGGCGAATATTACTCCAACCTTCTTGACCAGCTGGATGCCAAATTCGCGAGAAGAGGCCTGGCTTGAAGAAGAAAAAAATTATCTTTCACCAAGACAGCGCACCTGCGTTGGCGATGAGAAAACTGCGGGATTTGACACCCTCAGACTTCCATCTGTTCCAAATATAAAAAAATTTGTTTCTGGGAAGCGCTTCGCATCCAATGAAGAAATTGATGAATATTTTCACTTCCGAGAATAAATACTGATGTTGGAGAGGCGCTGGATCAAGTGTGTTGAAGTCAAGGGAGATGATGTAAAAAAATAAAATCATTTTTTAACTGAAAGTCGCAGTCTTTCATTGTCAGGCCGAGAACTTTTCACCTTACCCTCGTATAATGCGTTTAGTAAACATTTTAACACATAATTTTCAACTTTTCAAACAAAATGAAAGAGATAACATGATACCGTCTATAAGAATGTAGATGCTAAGTTTAAGTTCCAAAGGATTCTTTTATAGTATCTTATCACTATGGACGAAAGTTGGATGTATTACTATACATTGGACACAAAACAGTAATCGAAATGGTTTCAAAAAAAATGGAAACCGTAATAAGATCATTTTTTTGATATGTAAAATGAATTCTCTTGATTAATAACATTGTTAATGTTTAAGAAAAATGCTATGACTTTGTTGGAAAGACGTTTAAAGACAACTATCGTGAGATTTTTCTGTATGATGGAGCAGAACTGAACTACAGTAGAGTTTTTATTTCGCATCCACTCTGTTCATCCGATGTATCTTTTTATGTATTTTTAAAACTCAGAATTTTCTGGCTGAACATAAACGTGACACAAACTAAGAGATAACACAGAGCACAAACTAATATTCTGAAGAACTTAAAGACTCTTTGAAGAAATCGCAAACCTGGAGAAACGTCAGAGTAAGCGCGTTGAACCTCGTACACACTTAAAAGTGCCTTATATAACAATAGTGAGAATAAATCACTGTACCGTATTGCAGTAGAAAGTACAGAAAGAGAAATCACCGCCGTAGTTGCCTGTTATTTCGCTGTAGGATCTTACGCTTCCGTATTGTTTACATTTAACCAAACTTCCTCATTATCATAGTGGATAAATGAATTATTTACCACTCGGTTAACACTATAATTATATTTTATTGGCTCTTTATAGTTATTGCAGAGCAAAAGGAATAACAAACCGTTCTGATTTTCTACACTTCATGTTGCATATAATCTACTTATACAGGATGGAGAAAACTCCCTCTCCTTTTTCAGGTTAAATAGTAAAGAAATGATGGAAGGTATATATAATTTATTTTTACAATGAAAAATTACAGAACTGAAAATTTTATTCAATGTGTTTTAAAAAGGGAACTCGACCAAGTAGTGTTTCCATCACGTGTTAAATAATACGCCTGAGTTCTTAGCGCGTTGTATTTCGTGCAGTTTTGAGGAAAAAGACTCCTAGAATAATAGTTGCAAACCTCAGTCTTGAGAAATAAGTCGCGCGGAGTGACATCTGGTGAGTAGGTGGGCTAAACAACGCATTAAAATGTTAAACATCCAGGAAGCATTCACGCAGCATTTCCAGCGAACCTTCTGCTTTGTGAACTGCAGCTCCTCTCTGTTGGGACCAAACGTTATTATCAAATTATTTCCACATATCGATTGAAAGTAATAGAAACATAATGGATTTCCTCTTCAAAAAAGTAAGAGCCAATGATCCCTACTTTACTCACCGCACAGCGAACGTGTTACTGTTTGACTTTTATGGGCATCTTACAGATTATTATCACTTCAGTATCAAAAGTTTTGTTTATTAACGCATCCCGATAAACAAAAATGCGCTTCGTCGGCGAAGAAAACGCTTTGGAAGAAGTTTCCACACATTTCCAGGAGAGTTTGACGATCACGTTCGGAAAGTTCCTCTGCAATCACCATCTTGGTCAAAATTCGCCAGACCAGTGAATAGCATCGGCATGCGTCGATGTTTTCCGATGTTCGCGCTCTTCGAGGTCTTACTCCTTCTATTCTCAGTACAGAACCAATACTTTTGAAGTTCCCTACCTACAACAAAATCGATTTTCTACCGGGAATGGAGAAAGCACGTTGGGATGTCACAACAGTTGTTGTTACTATTATTTGTCCATATGTTAGCCATCAAAGGCTTTCCGACTGCCTGTACCTAATGAAATCACTTCCCCACCCTTCGGACAACTCTTCGTTTTATAACCTTTTTTTGAAATTAAGGAAGTAGTTTTGTCCCACTCTGTATATTCTCATTTGGATTAATAAAAAAATAAACCTAAAATATTGAGATCTTAATACAGAACTAAATAAATTTATTTAACACAACAGAAAAAATAACCCTGTAAATTTATACTTTCTATTACAATATTTTTGCTGATGATGGGTTTCTTCCATAGCTTTCTAAAGGTGCAATTTTTAAACTCAATATAAATAAAGCATTATGTATTGTGGCTGGCGAAAACACCACCTGTTATTAGAATGTTAAAATGTTGTTTAGAAATAACAACGCGCTTAAAATATGATTTAATGGAAAAAAGAGCTTGACAATCTTATACCATCTTAAACCCAAAGACTAAGAAAACAATTGTTTGCGATGATAGGCAGGTAACTGCATACTTTATTCAACACGTTCGCATTTTTGATGAGAAGAAATTTTATGCTCAGTACATTAACTCTGAAAACGTGCGGAATCTGGTGTAAATTTAAAACTCCTAAAAACCAGCGCACTAAGCATTAAGTGTCGGGCATTACACTAAATCACTCTAATAAAACAATAACTCTCTTTGGAAATATGCAAATTTCAAAATAAATGCTCTGTTCTAATGAAAGGTATTAATACACCGTTTGGAAAACAGTTTACTGTTATATTAACCATCAATGATATTTATCGGACTTTTTCATGACAATATTTCCTACTCCATGGACCAAGATGGATATCCTGTTGACGTGCCGCCATCTACTAATTTAGTTTTAAAAATCAATAGAAATACGGTCTTAAGATTTAGAAACAATATTCCATTAGTATTCTCGGTTTACAAGTATTCCTTTTGAAATTTCATTTCTATGCTTTAAACACAGTACGTTCCCCCCAGCAAGGCAAAAAAAATAAAAATTTAATCTGCCAAAAGAAAGAGACATAGAAGGAAACAAAAACAAAGAATTCCTTGAAGTAAAGCCACCCAGAAGCATCTAGACTTTGTAATGTAGCGTTTATTTCATTAATATTTATAGCCAGATCTTTCCACCACATTTGCGAACTGTTCCTAGTTCCTAGAGACTAATAAATTTAACTTAAATAAGACAACAACTGCGAAAGTTATAAAAAATCAAAAACATTTAATGTTTGTTTCCCCCACTCCTTTAATCAATTTTATCCGTTTTCCACTTAATTAAAATATTGACTTCAAATGATATGTATGCAAAATATGATTTAAATAATTACTGCAGTTGTCGTTTCCTTAATATCCGTTATAGCATTTCAAACAGATGAGAGAGGGGTTGAAGTCTGGAAGAAAATATGAAACGAAAAACTACACTAAAATGTTTAAGAAGTGACATAAAAACTTCTGCAATAATTAAAAGTTACTTGACAAAATAAAAAATTTGGTCGAAAGTAAAGAACAGATAAGATAATTAAGAAAAACAAAAAATTATAAACATGCAGATCAAATAATGTAAATTTATGGGGAAAGATAAAAAAGAGAAGAGAGAAGAGATAAATTAATAAGTCTACATGGGAAGTAGAAAGGTTATAGGTTTTGCTATGTATCTATATTTACACAGAGAACATAACCTCTATGTTTGTGTGCATTGTAACAGGTAGAAGTCAAAAGTATGTTTGCTTTTTAGAATCTAAAATAAATATTGATTGTATTTTTAATCGCCTCAAATTCCCCCCTCTTTTCTCTACACATAGGTGTACACGAGGTCCAATAAAAAAGTTATAGCCAATTAAAAATTAATTAAACGCACCAATCACAGCGCGCTCGGAGAGTTTCTTGGCCGACTGCGGGATGACGGGAGGGGGGGAGCGTTTGGCCGCTAGGAGGGAGCACGCAGGCAATAATGGGGAAGGCCGTGCGGCCGAGCTCGCACGGTTATCCTCAGTGACGTAGCAAAATTGTAAGTACGAGTCAATTATTGTCTTGTACTGTTTATTTTAATCAGCTTTCGAGTGTTGGACTCGCGCCTCGTCCTTTTTTAAATTAACAAGTTCCGGGACGAGAGCAGCGCAGGGCCGAGACGATGGACCCGGTATAATATATAATAATAGGATAAAGAAAGTCGTGTGATGTTCACACCAGATTTTTAAATTTTGAACGAAAATGCATAATGGATGTTAGTTGCTCCTAAATATCAAAAACGCACTACTGAGCAATTTAAGGCTACAATTTTACACGCGGTTTGAGTGTTGATCCGTAGTTGTCCTGATTATACCACTATAATCAGGTAGTATCAAAAGTTCTAGAGAAAAAAATCTGGTGTGAACATCACACGACTTTCCTTATCCTATTATTTGAGTAATTCTGGCAAAAATCCTGGGCTTCAATTTTTTTTTCGAGTTCCTATTTTACCAACTTTTACTTTAAATTCATGTTTATCTCATGATAACAAATAATTTTTATTCTCATAAATTTTTTTTATCTTCAACCGTTTAGATTCGCGACCGCTTTGCGACCAAACGACTCGACCGATTTTTACCAAAAGCTTCGCACTGCGTCCCCTACCTACAAGTAACTGCTATACCAAATTTCAAGTCTCTAGCTCTTACGGTTCTCGAGACATCTTGTTTACTGACAGACCGACAGACACACACACACGAACCAATGGTTCAAACCAACTTTTTTGGCGTCCTCAAGCTATAATTCGTCTAGAAATGTGAAAAACTGGGTAGGTAAAATTTCCGCCACCAATTACATTACTTTCCTTATTATAGGACAAGGAAAGTAAAAATTTGTACCAAGCATTCCAAGGGCAACATCGCTGCTATGAAGAGAGTTCGAATCCTGCAGGCGGTTGACATCGCCAGGTAGAAGTGTTTTAGATATTCCTGTACCGGCAATTTATATTATTCTCCACGACCACTTTCAACTGAAATGAATTTGCTTCCTTTGGGTGTCTACCCCACTCTTTAATCAACGAGCAGATGACGCGACATCTAACAGTCAGGTCAAAAAGTTCCGGGACTAACCCAGAGAGGGCGCCACAAATACCGAATGCACTTTTGTTTTAGTTAGTACCAACCTACAAAAGAAACGTGTCAAAATTTCATGACATTTCGTTCAGTAGTTTTCGAGAGATTGAAGTTGAAGTGACGCTACTTCTGTGATTTTATTAACAATGAATCGAAACGAGTTTCGTGTGTTAATAAAACACTGTTATTCAATGGGAAAAAATACCGTTTCAAGTTCAGCAATGGCTTGAAAAGTGTTACCCAAGAAATTCTCCATCAAAAACAACCATTTGCCGATGGTATTCTGATTTTAAACGCTCTCGTACGGCCACCGAAGATGCGGATCGTCCAACAGAAGTAACTACACCAGAAAACATTCCAAAAAATCCTAAAAATTGTTATGGACGATCGTAAAGTAAAGTTGCAGGAGGTAGCTGACATCCAAAAGTTATCAAAAAGCAGTGTGTTCAACATTTTGCACGAAAATTAGGTCACGAAAAAACTTTCTTCAAAGTGGGTGCCGCCTTTGCTCACTATAAAGCAAAAGCAACAACGTGTTTATGTATCCGAGCACTGCTTGGAGCTTTTTAATCGTGATACAAAGAATTTTTTGCTGAACGAAACGTAGATCCACCACTATACGCCAGAGTCGAAAACAGCGTCTGGTGAGTGGAGAGCTGAAGGAGAAAGCCGCCCAAAGCGTCCGAAGACTCAACGATCGGTCGGCGAGGTGATGGCGTCTGTTTTCTGGGATTCACGCGGAATATTGTTCATTGACTATTTGAACAAGGGGCAAACAATCAACAGCGACTATTACATTGCATTATTGGACGGATTGAATGACGAAATAAAGCGTAAACGACCTCACATGGCGAAGAAAAAGACGCTGTTTCACCAAGACAATGCACCAATTCACAAGTCGATGAAAACCATGGTGACATTGAACGACTTACAATTCGAATTGCTGCCCTACCCACCACATTCTCCAGATCTTGCACCCAGCGACTATTATCTGTTCGCAGATCTTAAAAAAACGCTCCAAGAAAAAAAATTGGCTCGAATGAAGAAGTGATTGCCGAAACTGAAGCCTATTTTGAAGCAAAAGATAAATCGTTTTATAAGAAAGGCATAGCAATGTTACAAAAGCGTTGGAATGATTGTATCGCTCTAGAAGGAGAGTGAATAGATGAATAACGACGAATTTTGAAAAAAAAAATGTGTTTTTATTGGTTAGTTCCGGAACTTTTTGACCCGAGTGTTAACATAATATCTCAAGAAACTCAATAATTTGAAAATGTAACATCTCGCTATGTCAACAGCATCATAACAGGTGACAAAATCTGGTTTTATTTTTGGAGCAGGAGAAACAAGCTAAAAGAAAGGCGGGTTTCCAATTATGAAGAACTTTTAATATCGTAAAATGACGAGTATACGCAATTGCCTGAGAAATTTGGTAATCAAAGGTGAACATCAAAACTTTCTTAGTGCTCTATGTATAAGACAGTGACTTCTTTCATTTGTTAACAGGAAACTTTATGACACTTTAAACTCGAGTATAACCAAAAACAAGAGAGAGTAGAAGAGAGAAATATAAAGAAAAAAAGCGATCCAATCTAGAAAATTTAAAAGGCTAAGAGACTTGACTACTTTTGGTATCAAACCATCCTTGCGACTCAGATGCGATCATCAGTGGCATAAATACAAAAATAATGATGCAACTAAAAGGATTTACATGTCAGTAGATAAAATGATAATTAAATTGCTGTTAAGAAACTCCATTTTCCCAAACTTTGAAATGGAAGCAGGTTAAGTGAAAGCATTGCAAGCTAATGTTATCGAAGCAGTGATACATGTAGCGCAAAAGGTGAGAGTATCTATACCCAGAATTTCCTTTATGCCTAGCGACTACTTTGTCAACTTCATACACTTGTTATTTTCTATATCGATATGTTTTGTAATGATAATAAAGCCCAGAGTGAATAAATTGGATATACCAAATTGAATTTAAGAACATCTTGCTGTTTCTACACCCTATTTTGCGTATAATGCTCAAGGGTTAGCTCAGCAAATGTTTTATTTATTTTCAGCTTCAGTAGAAACAAAAAGCATCACAGAATAAACAAAAAAAAGAGAAAACTTGAAATTAAGAAAAACCTGAGTAGAAATCACTGTCCCGATGCATTAGCCTGCAGATACTTCATTTAAATATTTTTCTTGATCTACCTAACTATCAAACTGCTAATCCCAAATAGTAAATAATAAAAATTTTTGAAAATTCATTGGTATTGCTGTCGTTTTGTTCATCATAAATACCAAATATTAAACAAAGCACAAATAATTTGTTATTTAGGTAAATCATAGTTAAGCCAAACTTTTGTTATGATACTTTATTGAAGTAAAATGGAAATCTGACAGAAGGCTACTTTTCTACTTTAACCCCCTTTCTTTTTGATATACCTAATCCATAAATAAAAAACTTTTTGAGTCACTTTTGTGGAAAAAGTGGGTTGGACTTGGAGCAATTTACGCACGAATTCCGCTACTTGATTGATGCTTTTAAACAGATGATACTCACCAGAACTTAATTAGTCCAACGCATTTGTTCCGATTTGGGTAAAGTTACAACAGCCTGGGGGTAGAAACTACTCTTTTGTCGTTCCAAAAATTCGATTGTGAAGACCTTCTCTACAGACAACTTCGTTTTAGCTTTGACAATTGTATGAAGACAATGATGGCCCCAAGACTTATGGCATGCAAAAATCAGTCCCTCCTTCTAACAAACGAGAATAAAATTCCATCGCATTTTCTATTATTGACTGGACATTATCAAAACTAACATCTAGCTCGGAACACATATCGTCATTTAAGAGTGGCTGATTACGTTCAATAAACATGCGTTATGTTTTTGTCCTCGCTTCGTCCCATAATGACTTCTTATGTCATTTGAGGGCAAGACTAAATCCATTAACGGATTAACGCAAAACCATTAACAAAAGTCTAATCTCATTAACAAAAAACCATTCCAATTATCACACCTTCTATTAACAATCGACTATTCCCATTAACTTCTTCTTGCTCGTTTCCTTCATGCCCTTTCAGGCGTCGGATTGATTCCCATTAACAAAAAACCATTAACAAAAAACTATTAACAACTCCATTAACCGAAACGGTTAATATTCGACTATTTCCATTAACAAGAAACCACTAACAGAAAACTATTAACAACTATATTAACCGAAATCTGTTGATAATCGACTGAATATAATAAATTTGTCAACTTAAATTAATAAATTTTCAAATGGGCTCTTTGGGATTAGAATCATTCTTTAACAACTGTATAATCTTCGATTATTAACCCATTTCGGCTAATAGAGTTGTTACTAGTTTTCTGTTAATGGTTTTTTGTTAATGAAAATAGTCGATTGTTAACCGATTTCGGTTAATAGAGTTGTTAATAGTTTTCTGTTAGTGGTTTCTTGTTAATGGAAATAGTCGAATATTAACCGTTTCGGTTAATGGAGTTGTTAATAGTTTTCTGTTAATGGTTTTTTGTTAATGAAAATAGTCGACTGTTAACCGATTTCGGTTAATAGAGTTGTTAATAGTTTTCTGTTAGTGGTTTCTTGTTAATGAAAATAGTCGAATATTAACCGTTTCGGTTAATAGAATTATTAATAGTTTTTTGTTAATGAAAATAGTCGATTATTAACCGATTCCGGTGAATAGAGTTGTTAATAGATTTCTGTTAATCGTTTTTTGTTAATGAAAATAGTCGAATATTAACCGATTTCGGTTAATAGAATTGTTAATAGTTTTCTGTTAATGGTCTTTTGTTAATGAAAATAGTCGATTATTAACCGATTCCGATGAATAGAGTTGCTAATAGATTTCTGTTAATGTTTTTTTGTTAATGGAAATAGACGATTACTAACCAATTTCGGTTAATAGAGTTGTAAATAGGTTTGTGTTAATGGTTTTTTGTTAATGAAAATAGTCGAAATTACCCGATTTCGGTTAATAGAGCTGTTAATAATTTTTTGTTAATGTTTTTTTGTTAACGGAAATAGTCAATTATTAACCGATTCCGGTTAATAGAGTTGTTAATAGTATGTTGTTAATGGAATTAGTCGATTGTTAATAGATGTGTGTTGATTGTAATCTGTTAATGGTTTTTATGCTAATGAGAATTGGTTAATGAAATTAGACTTTTGTTAATGGTTTGGCGCTAATACGTTAATGGTATTAGTCTTGCCCGTCATTTGAACACTTTTTCTTCGCTAACATTCTCTGCCGTATTATTGTAATTTGTAACGTTTTTCCACTTAAAAATTTTATTATAACTCGTACAATATTACTAGGTATTGGCTGTTTATTCATTACGATTGCTTTTGACGACGCGACCGTCCATGTCAAATTCAACTACATATACATGCTAACAACCTTCATCGAAAAGCAGAGTTTCAATGCTACGTCGTTTTAATTTGACTCGCCCACGTATATCAAAAATGCTCCAATGTATTCTTCTGCTGTGACTTGTATTGAATTCTCAAAATACTCATAATGATATTACACAAACCAAGACAACCCTTACATTTACATTAACAATTCTGTTAAAAAGCAACAAGCACCTGAAATCATGATCCATTATTAGATATTTTATTATTTTGTTTTTATGATCTGAGGTTGTAACTGAAAAAAGTAAAATTCATCAAAATGGAGTTCAAATAATTTCTATTAATTTAAAATAACCGCCGTCTGTTACGTCACCGACACAGTGGCTGTTAATGGGGCTCGTAGAAATCGCCTGGTGGTTTCGAACTTTTGGCAACTGCTAGGTGCAGCAGCTGATCGATTCAAGGTTGTTTGCAAATCGCAATCGCCAAAATAGGTTAGTATGTCAAAATTTGCGACTGTCAAAAGCTTGGCTAAGCAGTTGGTTGTGTCGCAGAGAGCATAGCTAGCTGGCGCCCGGTCATGAACTGGGCCGCGCCTCTCAGGAACCTGCTGCAGCAGCAGCGGCGCCCCGTGAACTCCTCCGTGCGGAGCAAAATCCAAACCTCCAGCGGCGGCATCGTGGAGGAGCCCCCGCGAGTCCCCTTCGGGATGCTGGGCGTGATCTGCACGGTGGTGTCCGGCCTGCTCATCGGCGCCGCCATCAGCAAGAACATAGCGAACTTTCTGGAAGAAAACGATCTGTTTGTACCTTCGGACGACGACGACGACGACGATTAACGCAGTGGAACGCTTGGCTCGCATCACGCTTTGTGTTTGCGGTTATGTCGTAGATTGTAAGTGATGTACTACACCACCGAAGGGTTGCGTACTTAAAATAAATGCCAAATACAAATAATAGCATTTTTCAGTTCTGCAGGTGCTTTAAACTCTCCATTGAATTAATTGTCCATATCACAGCATTGTAATTGTACAATTTCATTTTTGTATGCCATAAAAGTAATTTAATTTTTAATAAACGTTAATATATAATTAGTATTTCTTATGTAATATTTGATAAGTATATTTCCATCTTTAAAGTATACTTCTGGTTAGTTTGCATATTATTTGATTATAATTTGCATTAAAAAAATATTTGTAGGCATTTATGTTAACGATTTTCTAAAGATCAAATAAATATCATTATTAATACCCCAATTGTTTATTTTGTATAATAATTCATATATAAATATATAAACGAGTATTTCTCAATGGACCTAATTTTTAATTTATCCAAAATATTCCTAAGGCAATACACTAAACTATGTTATGTAATATGTTAAAATAATTTATTGATAAATCTGGTGTTTTATGTTTTTCACTTCGTGTCTATTAAATTTTAGTTGGGGAGTTTTTAAACCCTAACTTCCAGTTCAAAGTTGAAAGGTAAAAAAATATTTGGCTCGGCTGTTATTGCTTGGTAGAACTTTCTCTGCAAATTCCTTAAATCCTACTGGCACGTTCAATTTCCAGGAAACATAGAAAGTATATAAGACGTTTCTGTTATTGAATTATTGAGTTTTACAACTCTGTTCATCTTCCAAGAACTGCTCATCAAAATTGATTCTAAGCACCGACAGACAGAAACACCGAGCTCGCCTATTATTACCAGCTACAGGAATATTTATATGTTTATTTTCACTTTTTAGGTGGCATAGAAATATATAATTTGTCTGTTACCATCCTCTAAACGTTTTTGTTAGTAAACTTTTGAATCTTAAATTCCATTTTAAACTCAAATAGTAATAGAAATACCTAGTTCACATTTCGCTGCTCATTGGGTCTTTCAAAAGTGACCCAAATTGAAAACCGGATTTAAATTTTAAATAAAACGACCTTTGAATTGATTTTATGTTTGGATTTTTATTGAGCATTAAAGCATACAATCTCCGATCCAATACAGAAAATTATGCCTGACAAATCTCACTTTGGCTTCCACTACAAATTGCGGTTTTTTTCACATCTTTGATTACAATTTTGTAGATGTTCTGATTAATTTCATCGATATCACGTTGGATTTCGTACTTGAGATCATCAGCTGTTTGTAGATTGCTGACGTAAATCGTAATTTTTAAGTAATCCAACAAAAAGAAGTCGGACAGTGTAAAATTTCATGATCCTGTTGGCAGTTGATGTCAGAATTTTGTGAAATTATACGTCAGAAAATTGTTGGTGTGGTAAATTGACTGTTGCTCAAGCTGTACGGCAGATGGCGCACTTGTTTTAGGTTTATGCTGTATAGCTGGTGCCAAGAAACTAGGTAATCATGTGACGTTGACGATCGCCGTTTCCAGTTACAGCATTTCCACCGTCACATCCGAAAAAGTGTGGACTACCACGCCGTCTACCCAAAATTCACACCAAACTGATTTGTTGGGGTGTATGTTTCGAACCTTAACTGCAACAATTTTGTTTGTTTACACACTTCAAACAAAACAATTGATGAATTGTCGACGGTGGAAATGGTCGGTTGAATTTTATACATATGAAGGTGCAGGTCTTTGCTGAAGTTTCTCGAAATATTCAATTACTAGAAAATCCAGCCAGCTACGCTTGGCTGCTATAGAGAATGCAAGTGTTACGAACTTTCTGCAGCAATCATTACTATTCTTCAGCTATTTCTTCCGATGTTCTTTGAGTACATCGCAGTCGTCTTGCTTGGTTTTCTACTTTAGCTTCTCCCTGAGTTCTTTCGGCACATATACGTCGCCTCGCTTCATTGATTGCTACCCTTTCATCCGCAGTCTGCTCACTTCTTCGTTTTCTCATGTAATTTCTGTGGTGCTCAGCTGTTTGTAGCCGTTCCATACCAAAAAATGCTTATTTGCAAAAAAAGAACAGAAAACAGAAACAGTAGGATAAATGATTTAATTTTAATTTAAGTTTTTAAAATTGCAGTGTACTTTAAAGTTACGACGGTCGTTCGTGTATTTCCGCGTGGCCCCGAGCGCGTTATTCTGACAACCATAGTATCAAGCGTGACGAACCAACACATCGCCTTTTATAAGAGATATGATTATTTATAACGCCGAGTCGATTTTCAGATTTGCAGGGCGACACATTAACTAACTTTAGCAACATCCTCACAGGATTTTGCCTCATATTGATATTCACGAGGCCTTTTTTTTGTTATTAATAAGAGTCTGAATCCAAATTATTATGTCAGAGATGCAAACTGGCGAAATGTTTATCCCAACTGTTATTGCTGGTAGACTGTTTCTCCTAGAAAGCTTTGAAATTTTGGAATCGCTTCAAATGAAATTAAGATGTACAACTTTTCAACCAAGGGGAAAGAAAAGACAGAACAGAAGCTTATAGAACGAATGATTAGTGGAGTATACTCATACAAAGTGTTTCGAAAAAAGTTGCTCAGACAGGCATCGCATCTAAGTTGACGGCATATTCCATTTACAAAGAAAAACTACAGAACCAGTCCATAACTATATTTATTTGCTTTCTCTTCTGTGTCTAATCTTTGACCTTATGGGAATTCATCCGAAAAGGTAAATGTCCCTTGGTGACAAATCTGGGCTGTCTGCAGAATCTATCGTTTCCTCTTCGTCCTTATTATCCGATGGGTCTTTATTAGCTTGCATCTTTAAGTCTCCAAAAGCTACCTGCTTGGGCGGATCTTGGATTTCACCAACTGTCTTTAACGTAATACCAAGAGTTGTGCTTATGCTACATCTACAGCTACACTTTAGCAAATCACAAATATCAACTCACTTGGAGCACTTCGAACGGGTTTTATTTGAAGATGCCTTGTATTTAGAACAATGTCGTCGTTCCTTTACGTCTCTGATGACGAAATTTTGAAATGCAGTTTATATTCTATCACTCGTCTATTAATAGGCTTTCGAATCTTAAGGTCAAGTTACAAATCAGAAAATAACAAATACATTTCGGTCGTTAGTCACTCTTTGTTCAAGCTCAGAAAACAACGAAATATTTAGTATGTCTGCCGTTTGTTCGCTTCTTTTGGTGGTCTTAGAATCATGAGTTCAGTCCAAGCAATAAAACGTCTACCGTGTCGTCATTACCCAATCAATTTTCTAATCAGGGAGCAAAAATGCCTAATTCATTCGCTGTTGCTCATTAAGAGCTTAAAAGACTTCTAAGGTATTTAGCGTCTCTGGAATCCCTCTTCACATATTTCTATTAACAATTTCAAAATTTTAACTCATCTCTTACTCCTGTTCTGTTTCAAATCCTAAAACCGTTTAAACCTGTTATTGCTCAACAGATCTTTCTGTTAATATTCTTTTGAATTTTAAAGTCCAGTTTAAGCTTATAAAGCATTACAAATCCTTAATTGGTCTGCTTTCGCTCCATTAGTAAAATTTCGAACCTTGCATGATGTTCGATTCCAGTTTGAAAAGTAACAGGAATACTTCTGTTGATCATTTTTCAAATCCTAAGCCCAAGTAACAGAATCATTGAATTAATTTGTTTCAGTTCGTTAACTTTTAAGTTTCTTAATTCGAGTTAATACTGGGAAGTATTTGCTCGTTAAGGATTTCGTTAATAAGCTTTTGAATTTAAAGGTTAAATTAAAACTCAAAATATTTAGCTTATGCTTGATATTAACTCTATCAAACTGAAAGAAGGAGTTGAGAAAACTTCTACCAATTTCTGTGCTTCAATATTTAAAATCCTGTTAACATAATTATCTGTGGAACGACAGCATTCACGTAAAATCCAGATCTTGAACTTAATATTCGAAAGCACATTAACATTAAGCAATAAGTGAAAGTAGTAGTTAAATGTTTTTATTCATTTCAGACTTTGATGTTTGTAAACATGAATCATACCATACAAGGTGGATATTTAATTACGTTTTAAGTTTTAGGACTTTCTTAACATTAAAAAGCTTACCAATAAATTCCTCCAATGAGCTCATTATTCAAGGCTTTCCGATCTTCAAGACTACTTAAACAAGATTTATTAGAAAGAACATCGAATTAACCTAAAGGCTCAAAGAGCAACTTGAATTTTTTACATGTCTGTTATAGCTCGCTATAATTGATTAGCAAGTAATATCAAAATCGAGATGATTCTAGAAAAAACAACAAAAACTGTCAATCGTCTAGTTTTACTAGTCGAGGGTTTCCGTTAGTAAGTTATAGAATGTACATTTTAAGTCCATGAAGCACCAAAAATGTTTAACTTGTTCATTTATGTTAATACTCTTAAGCTTAAGGTAAAATTCATAAAGAATATAGAAATGTTTAAGTCTTTTTTATTTGCTGGGTGCTTTTTACAATTTTAAGGTCAAATTATTATATATACCGTAAGAATTCTTACTGATGTAAGGTTCGGTTTGAACTCGCCATGCAACACAAATATTTTACTTGTCTGTATTAATCGTTAGGGCGTTCTGTAAAATTTTAAAGCTTAAAACCTGAGAACAGAATCCTGTCTCTGAATAATCTAACCCAACAGGAATACAAAACATATTTAGCTTATCCGTTAAGACAAGCGACTTTGCAACTCACATCTACCTTTCTTATCACCTTTTATCATTTTTATATTAAGACGACCACTACAATTTGTTCATGGCGGTGTGGATAACGTCGTTCTTTGCGTGGATGAGTAGAGCTGAGGAGGGGCTGTTTTGGTTAAGACCCTGATTAGTCCCCAAATGGAAATAATGTCAAGAACTTTTACCTTGCTTTTCCATACTCTTCCAATGTTGGTCTTGGCTTTTGTCATATGGGCTAGTCATCAAAGTATCCTTTCTTTTAATTTCAGAGGTAAAGAGTTTCGTTCTTTTCTAAGCGGACGAGCTTGGTGCGAAATGGATAGCACCTCTACCAACAGTATAGTTTTCCATACGGGAAGCAAGCTGTGGGACTGCATAACAATAGGAGTGAACGTGACTAAATTCTACATAACATGTAGCAAGTGAAACACTACAAAGCGGTTATGTAAGAGAAGTTTAGAGGTCGGCAACGCCCTCATTTTTCTCTTAACCAAATCTGCCTATCTCCTTAGGTCCATGAGATGTTTTACTTTCTCTCTCTAAACTTCACCAAAATGGTTGGCCGGCATTATATATCCCAGACGATAATGGGTGAAATTCTCGTAAAGCTAAGTTCTGGCTGCAGGTTTATTGGCACACCACGACCTCCACTTTTTCAACAGTACAAATACATTCGTTAGTCTTTTTTATTAAAAATTCTGCTCATGCCCTATGTGAGGGTTTGTTATTTTCGAATGCTTATACTCCACTTATATAGCTTTGTGGCAATCCACATATTTAGTTCGTCGCACAAACTGCACACAAAAGGTGATAAAAGGCAAAAATTATGAAACATAACGCGATCTTGCTGCTTCGCCACACTCAAGGAAGGCTATATATTCAAGACTACCACCCCTTTCGCAGTTGCTCGCATTCCTTCTCGAAGAGAAACATTCATGACGAATGACGGAACCTCATTCCGAGGAGAGACAAATACAGCGAAAGCCTTCTGGGCCGGCAACCTCGCAAACTTGTTCTAAAAAATTACCCCGGGAATTAGTTCCGCACTTGAAGATTTGAAATAAATTTAAATAATTTCTGTTGACAAAGAGTTGTTGTTGAGCGACAAAGAATATGTTTGACCGACTGACTAGGTATAGCGAAAGCTAAAGTCAACAAAAATAGTTAACTCATCTGTTATCGTTTCTTAAGTAATATATTTAAAAACTCTGGTGTACAACGCTGAAGACTCGCTATAGAGGCAACGAAGACTAGTAATATCTGTTCAGAAAAGAAAATCGGAATGGAGAGAAGATGCCTTTATGATTAAACTTGTTAGTCAATCTGTACAGGCTATAAAGAAGCTATAAGAAGTGTAACAGGCTGTTACCACTAACGAAATTGTCAAATGTGAGCCTGATAGAGAATCGCAGTTCACGAACAGCTCCTATATGGCAAAGTATTATTTGTGTCCTGTTCGAATAGAAGCTCAAAGAAGTAGCTCCTGGAGAAGATGCTACGACTTCGTTTCTCGGCAAGGATTGGAGTGGCAAAGCACGTGGTAAGAAACCGAAATGATGATATGGACCCCTCACAACTAAGAGAGCACGACAGTCGCAAGTTAAAGGCCCCAGCCTTCCAAACTTCCAGGTCAAAATGTTCTCCAGCCGTCATACAAACACCATTGGCGATCGCAAAGTATATTCTCTTCTAGCAGGTTAGACTAGGCATTAAGTTAACCTTTGCACAATTGTAAGGGGCTATTTGAAATTTATATTACAATAACCGTCAGATCATAAGAATGAATGAATAGTTCGGTACAAAAAGCTAAACTAAAGAAAAAAACAAGCAAATTTTTCAACTAAGAGAAGAATATTATCATTCCCTTATGGGATATAATAAAAATATTCGCTTGGTTAAATAAAATTGATTCAAGAAATTGTAAAAGCTCCTGAACCAGCACGACTCCAGAAGATTTTGGCCAGGAATCTGTAGAACCCGTTGGAATAATAATTCCAAACGGGAAATACACTAAGGTAAGCAAAAAAATCTTGGAAGGACACCTTCGAAACTCATATGTAACTTCTACATATTAATATCTACATATCTAATCTCATTCACCTTATTATAAGCGATCCAAAAGAGACTAAAAAATTCAAATATTATAGTATTGAGTAGGACATCGATTCCTTAAAATCTTACAAAGCACTTGGTGCTGATGGGAATATATTTGTACTATTATCCAAGAAAAAAAACATTATTATATTAGAGCTCTGTAGGTTTTCAAAAGAAAGCCTAGCAACAGAATATATTCTTTCTACTTGGAAGCGTTCGAGAATAGAATTTTTTTTCCATTTTTCCCAGACAAAAGCATGTGTACTTATTGCTTTGCCAGCATTTATAATAAAGTCTAGGGTAAAACTACTTGATAGACATATTACAAAAGGCTCAACATTAAAGTGTTTGTTCTACACATATCAGCAGGCCGATCAATTAAAAAATTATGTAAGACCACCATAGACTCCATAGAATATCAGAAAATAGCACTAACAGTTTTTCTTAATTTTGTAGAAACATTAAACCACTCTTCTTCAAATTAAAGCCAGTCGCAATGAGATGTAAAACAAAAACACCATTTGTAGCTTGCACAACTGAAATACAGTCAACCCCAACTGGTAGAACGATAGAGATAGTTGTTGCCAAATGATGCCTGCAAGGGAGTCTTCTCATTTTTACTATGAAACCTGGTAGTAGACAAGCTCATTGTTGATTATAACATTCAGGTGTACACTGAGGTTCTAGTACACTTACCCTAGGAAAATTTTCCAATGCCATCTCAGAACGTATGCAGAAAACTGAGCATTGTGGAGAAGTGATATGCCGAGAATAACCTAGATGTAAGTTCTCAAAAAACAGCACTGATATCATTTATGAAAAAATTTATTTCTTCATCTACAATTAAGTTAGAAGGCCATGCACCTTGTAAAAGAAAGCTAACCTAGAACTCGCATATACAAAAGGTTGTAAACCAAGGAAAAATGATACTTATGGGTATCAAGCGAGCACCTAGTGAACTAGTTGTGGTCTTCTGTGGTAGGATCCTAAAGTAAAACAACTAACACCAAAACCTTGCCTGTCTCTGTATTACAAGTGTAATAAGCAGCACTATAAATGGAGACAGGATTTCTATTGAGTTTACCTTCCTTACATATTTTAATTAAAGTGGAAGCAAGGATGGCTTCTTTTGGACTAAAACGTAATGTCTCAAACCTAATAGAAATGAATAGTGACACTACGCCATTAGGCAAAACTTTAAGAAGCTTTTTAAAATCCAGCTTGGTTATAATGGAAGACTCTAGCGGAAATTTTGCATGATATAAGAAGACATACTACAATAAAAACTCTAGTTAATTACCACATCAATTCAGCACTGGTCTGGAAATGTCTGCTAAACCTCATAACGCTTATAAACCACAACAAACTTTTTGCATGGCTCCCAGATCATAAGAGCATACTAGAAAATAAAAGAAAAACTAATATATGATAAAAATGATTAAAAATACTTTTACTTGACCTCCGTTAGTGTTTAGAGTAAACAAAACTGCTATAACGTCACGAAAAAAGTAAAAAAGTGCTTAGAAATCTTTATAAAAAATTAAGAGATGTATTATAATTAACTACAAGTTGGGATAACACATACCACCTCTTGGCAAAGAAAGTGGAGTCTAGGTCAGAAGAAACTCTGAAAAATCACTAGCACCAGTTCCTAACTGCTTACCAACCACATCCTTCAAAACGAAAGAAGTAAATGCTATAATCAGAAGTTTAAAAGGCAAAAAATCACTTTGTTACGGCCTCATCACAAGCAAAGCACTCAAAGAGTTAACCAAAATAGGCAAAAAATTTCTGACAAAGCTATTTAACGCTATATTTAGACTAGGATACTTCTCCGACCAATGGAAAGTGGTCGGTATAATTCCAATCCACAAACCTGGTAAACCACCTAAACAGGTGGCTATTCACAGACCAATAAGCCCTTTTCCCCTTCTTTCCAAAGTTTTTGAAAAGCTGCTACTACCGAGACTCAAACCGTTAATCATGAATAGCAACTTATTACTACATCACCAATTTGCCTTTCGTGAGCAGCACTCCACGGTTGAGCAATAGCTGATAAAATACAAAAAATATTAGAAACTAAGAGACACTGCTCTGTGGCGTTTCTGGATATTGGTCAGGCCTTTGACAAGGCCTGGCATGAAGGTCTATTATTTAAAATAAAAGGTGTATTACGAACTGACTTCTGCCAGGTAATCAGGTCATACCTCACTAACAGACATTTTCTAGTGAGAATGCTCGACGAAACCACTATATCATTCCCAATAAAATCTGAAGTACTACAGGACAGTGTCCTGGGCCCGCTCCTATACTTACTGTACATAGCGGACGTACCTACAACAAGAGCCACAATAATAGCGACATATGCTGACGAAACAGCCATCTTATCGACCCACCCAAACCCTAGAATAGCATCACAAAATTTACAAACCCATCTAAGGGCAGTACAAAACTGGCTCATAAAATGGCATATTAAAGCCAATGAAGCTAAATCCAGCCAAGTCATTTTTACGCTGAGCCAAGCAACCTGCCCCCCAGTAACTTTAACGACTAGGAGATACCACAAAGTGATATTGTTAAATGCTTGGGAATCCACCTGGATCGTCGATTTACCTGGAAACATCACGTACAAACCAAATGTACTGGTTACTAGGTAGGCAATCTCAACTTTCTATAGATAACAAGGTTCTTCTCTATAAAGCAATTTTACGACCAACAACACTATTGACATAATCAGAAGATTCGAGTCTAAAGTGGTTTGTGAGATCGTGAACGCCCCGTGGTATGTATCCAGTGTAGTCATTAGAAGAAACCTTGGAATAAGTTCAGTGAGTGAAGTTATTACAAAACAAAGTGTTTCCTATCGCGACAGACTCAGTGTACACCCGAACACTAGTGATTTAACAATTAATGATAACGGAGACTCAAGAGGTTCAAACCCTCGGACCTACAAAACAGATTCAATTGGTACCTATTCATAACATTTAATGAATACTAATATCTAATGACAGATCGTAAATTCTTGGTAATAAAAAAACAAGTTGAGCTAGTGACCGAGTAAATTTAAATATGCACATAGTGTTTATAGAGAAGAGCCAACTTGTAGACTTTGTAAAAAAAGGATGAAATAACCTCACACATTGTATTTAACTATAAAGCTCTTGACCGATGGAGGTACTTACTTCTGGAAGGAGCGAGCTCCCCATAGGCTTTAATTGGAGGAAACTTGGTGAAAAACTTAACTTGATAAAGACTCTTTTCCCAAATAAGTGAGTAACACAATAATTCATAAGGCTGCAATGCTAGTGTTTTTTAACGCCTTTCATCTTTTACTCTCTAAAAAAGCATTCAAATCTTACAGTTCAGTGAATGCTCAAAAAAAATCTCAATCACTCTCTATTATAGAGTCAAAATTTATGAAATCGGACACCAAAAACTTCAATTTCAATCAGTTCTCTGCACAATTTTGTAGATATATACGCAGAAAATACTCGGAAAAGATTTTTCTTAAAAATTCGAATTTTCGGCGATGTTATAAAACAAATCAATTTTTACAGGTCTTTTTCTTCAAATTGCAATTTCTCTGAAAATACACGATAAAAGTTAACAAAACTTTCAAGGTAGATATGTGTACAGTAATAGAAATAAACACAGAAATTTTTTTTTAAAAACCCGGTGTTTGTTTATAAATCATTAATTTTTTAATAAACAATTGAAAAATTAACCAATTTCTCGTAGGGCTGGAAAAAATCTTTGAATTGCAACGTTCCTTATACTCTAAGCTACATCTACGCGAAAGAAAATTACTGGATTTTTCATGGAAAGAGAAGTTATTGATGTTTTAGTGAAAAAGACTCGCGGTAGCCGGAACTTACAACGTGCGTTATGAAAGTAATGCGTATGATTTTTGCCCATTGCAGCGCGCTTCGCTTGCGAGAAAAAGTAGTGGGGGGGTTTGCCCTTTCAAACACAACCCGGCCCAGTTTGCTTGTTCCGGGTGAAGCCTGTTTTGCAAGCTGTAACACGGTGCGATGAAGGATTCACTCGAAAAAAGATACGCGATCACATTTTGCGTGCGGCTTGGGAAGAACGGTATGGAAACGTACCAGATGCTTCAAGAGGCCTTCAAAGACGACCGATTATCGAGATCGCAAATTGGAAGATGGCACAAGCCGTTTAAGGTGGACCGGGAAAAGGTCAACATGAAACGTGTGCGCAATGGTTTAAAATCAGACCGTCGATTAGGCATCAGACAAATTGCTGAACATGTCAACATTTGCGGCACGTGGGATAGTGACCGAGGATTTGCAAATACGGAAGGTCTGTGCGAAGCTTGTGCCAAAGGTGTTAACAGACAAACAGAAAAAACTTTGAGTTTTGCACTGTGAAGACTTGTTGCAATTGAGTGAAGGTGATCTGGATTTGTAGGTCTCAGTCTTTTTTTGTTTCCCCGCGTGAAGAAAGAGCTCAAAGGAAAACATTGGAAATCCGCTGAGAACATTCATGCTTATGTTACAAGAGTCCTAAAGGATATCCCGGCCAACGAATTTAATGGTGCCTTCCAGGCATGAAAATCCCGACTGCGCAAGTGTATTTGTATTTGTACAGATCGGATCAATCAATCAGTTTTTATAGAACCATGCGCATTACTTTTATAACCCACTTTGTATATAAGATATACTAGCATTACGCGCGAGGCCGCGCACCAATAGGTTAGACCACGTGCCGCTGTCTTCGTTTACTTGCCATAATTATTCGTTTTCCATACTGAAAATTGTTTTATATGTTATTGACAAGTTGGTCTTTCGATTGATATAAGTTAAAAAAAAAATACGTACTTCAAGAAAGAACAGCCTGAACTTGTTTGTAACTCTATTTTCATTGTGATGGAGAAGTTTTTAACCGAATATAATAGCATCATTAGAAATAGCAGGTCAAAATCTAGCGATTTATATCTTTCTATTATTTTTTTGGCTACTTGCCTTCAATCGTGAGCGGGTTGACCGTAGCGCACTTCATTAGGAAAATGCACCGCGCGTGCCGCATACGATTCGGGACGGCTGTTTCAAGTGTGATAGGCTTATGCAAGTACAAACAAGCAATAGTCGGCGTGTTTTTTGTTTTGATTTTTTTTTGTGTTTGCAGATACATTAGTTGGCTTGTCGTCGTTGAACAAGATTATTGTCTACGTAATGACACCTCCGCCCAAATGTTGCAATCCTTTCAAAAAGAAAGGCCACAGTAGTTGCTACTGAATGAATTTAGTGTTCTCTACAAATGCGTGCAATGAATTCCACAATTTTCACGGTCAATATATTTGTAATTCATGTAAAACACAGCTATATAAGAAGAAAGATCAATTGAAAACAGTATGTAACGTGGCAGAAAAACCAATGGAAGAGAATAGAGAAGAGATAGATACGCAAGACAGAAAGACAGAGAAGAAGATAATATGGATATCGATGCGTCACTTAAGAATTATTATATATATATATATATATATATATATATATATATATATATATATATAATGTGAAATAATAAACATTTTACCACTCAATTAATTGACATTATTCATTTCTTGAAATAAACCATTGGTTGCAACGACAGAAAAGCGAGTCAGTAAAGTAGACCACCCGTGCCAGACCTCTTCCCATAGGAAATCCAGTAATTTTCTTTCGCGTAGGTGTAGCTTAGAGTACAAAGAACATTACAGTTCAAAGATTATTTCTCAGCCCTACGAGAAGTTGGTTAATTTTTCAATTGTTTACTAAAAAATTAATTATTTATAAACGAATACCGGGTTTTTAAATTTTTTTTCTGTATTTATTTCTATTACTGTTCACATATCTACCTTAAAAGTTTCGTTAACTTTCACCGTGTATTTTCGGAGAAATTGCAATTTGAAGGAAAAGGCCTGTAAAAATTGATTTGTTCATAACATCGCCGAAAATTCAAATTTCCTGCGTATATATCTACAAAATTGTGCAGAGAACCAATTGAAATTTGACAGGTCCATTTTTAGTGTCCGATTTCACAAATTTTTACTCATACGTTTCTTGAAAATCAAGAGAAATATGCATGTCTGGCTTGTTTCGTTAGCCATTGTCATTAGAAATACTTTGAAAGTAAATGTCAATTTAGTTTGAGGAGTAAAAGAAATATATAGAACAGGTCTATCATAGTTGGACGTTTGTTTTAGTGAACTTTTGAATCCTTATATTCGGTTCAAACTCGGAAAACAACAGAAAACTCCAACCAGCCTAGCATTGATTTGACATTTCTGCTGATATTTTTTGAAATACAGATCATGTTGCAGAAGCAATTAAAATATTTTACGTATC
This sequence comes from Sinelater perroti, assembly GCA_036346155.1. Classification (NCBI taxonomy): domain Eukaryota; kingdom Metazoa; phylum Arthropoda; class Insecta; order Coleoptera; family Elateridae; genus Sinelater; species Sinelater perroti. The sequence goes on from JARFIY010000122.1 coordinate 3,351,323, forward strand.
TCTAGGCGTTTCGCTTAGTAAGCTTTCGAATCTTAACAATCAGGTCGAAGCTCAAGTTCAAAAACAACAAAAATATTTATCCCACTTACTACCATTTAGAAGATTCTTTAAGTAAGCTTTTACATGCTACTTAATATCGAAAAATAACATAAACGTTAACTACATTTGTTATGTTTGTCAGGCTTTTGAATCCCAGCATGCAGTTTAAGCAAGAAAAACAACATACATGTTTGGTATATCAATTCTTGTTTGTTTGACGCCCCTGTTTGTAAGCTTTCCAATTTAAGTATAAGGTAAACCTCTCTATTATTGCTCGTTAATGTGTTTTTGGATTTTAAAGTTGAGACTTAGAAAGCAACACCAATGTCGTTTGTTACGCAACCTTTTAATAAGAATTTTAATGTTAAGGTTACAGATAGTTAACTGTCTAAAAGTACTTTACAGATACATACAGAAACGAATGACGTATTCATTTGTTTCTGTTAGTGAGCTTTCGAGTCCTAAAAGTGCTGGTGAAAATCAAAAGCAACAGTTGATTACCACAAGTTTTTCTGTTTCGGTATTTTTGTTAAAGAACCCCAAAATCCTAAAATTTGGTTGCATTCATTATTATTTTTAAAATATCAGGTCTGTTTTTAAATCAGAAGGTAACTCAACCAGTGATTCTCGCATGCGCCAATTGAAATGTTAAGCAGGGCTATTGTTTGTCCCTCTCCTATGTCTGACGTCGATGCTTCTATTAACATTCAATTTGTGTGCTGCTAGCTTTTTATTTATCATTCAGATTAAATGTTAATAAGCTGACACGAATGTAGTTATTTTTAATGCATAATGAATGCCACTTTGCCCAGTTGTATATGCATGAGCATGAATGTAATATTACCTGTAGCTGTTTTCTCAAGCAAAACTAATTGCCCGCTGCTTAGAATTCGCCTTCAGTTGCGCAAAAAATACCTAGCTAATGGCCAGTATGTTAAGTAAGGCAATAGTAAATGCATTGTAATGAAATTTTGTCCTTTTGGGGCATCTGGCTCTGGATTTTTCTTTGTGCTGTGTGGAAAACTTTTGCAAATTCACATCACCCTAAGATATGGTTGAAGTCTAGTCTATTCTTTAGACTGACTAAGAAGACGTGTATTATTGTTAAAAAATAAGTTTTTAATTTAAACTAACCAAAGCGATTAGAAAAAGAACCACTAACGCTTTGATGTTTCTACAAAATATCTATAAGTAACAATGTAATGTAACCGACTAAAATGTCATCACCGTGTCAATGTAAAGAGGCATTTCGTCATCTTTCCTAAAAAGACATTTTCCTTAAAGAGAGTGTTATTATTAAAGGCAGGTAGAAAAAATGTATTTGGCAAAATTTATTGTGGCAGCCTAATCTGTCTTTATACTAAATGGCCACCTAGGCCATTCTGCTAATTTCTCCATACCTTACAGTCTCTTGAAGAAATTTATTATCAAATTGGGAGGACAAATGTCTCCATGCCCAGAATCGATGATCGTCGTAAATTGTCAATAACGACTTTCGTTTTGGCCGAGAACGCATCTCTGCTACCGCTTGTACAGCTCCACACTATATAAAGAACGTTAAATGGTACTCCTGCTCTGACTACTGCTTAACGGGTGCTGGGAGGAGTCTCTATTGATAAAGATGTTTTTAAAGAGTCGGTTATTTTATTTTATTACCAACTTTCATTTAGTGTCTATTTTATTCTCACAGCCTAATGTATATAATATCAGTAAGTGTACTTCTTCAGGCTAAAATCTCGTGCAGAAATTGAGGTTCTAATGATAAAAACCGCTAAACCATAGTGGATGAAATAGTTGAATAGTAAAAATTAGTCATAGTTTAGCACACCAAATCATTTATAATGCGCTTCAGTTTCCCAGTGTCTGCAAAGTAGAACTAAAGTGGTGTCGATAAAGAACTTTGCAACTCTTTAAAGTATTGCTTCCTAACCAGATTCATTACTGGAAATAAAACCTGTGTTTATTATCACCAATCAAAATTGCAGAATACAGAAAAGATTATGTTAATTATCTTTTTGGATTGAACAAGATATACTTCTGGAACACTACATGCTTAAAGAAAATACTGGCACCAATGCTTCTTCTTAATATCTGCTGAATCATTATTGATCTGCAATTAAATTATAATCAGATGAGTTTTTGACTCCAGAGGCAATTTTGAAACACGACACTGCTCCGCCCCATACTATTCGTGCAACAACCAGGATTACTCAAGGCTCACACTATGTGTTACATCCGTAACGAATTTTGCTCGCAGTAGTTACTATATATCTGGGCGTTAGAAGATCTAGAAGTAAGCCCAAAACTACAGAGGATCATTAAGAACATGAATAACAACATAATTGGAAAGACAAGATTAAATAACCAAATATCGTAAGAACTTCAAATGGAAAGGGGTGTCAAACAAGGAGACAGCCTAAGCCCGCTCCTATTTGTAATATACATGGACTACATAAACAAAAAACGCAAAACAGAAATAAGAGACACCCACATAGGATACCACAACTTAAATCCGGTAATGACACAAGATCTGATATACGCGGATGATATATTAGTTATGGCAAAAAACAAAAATCAACTACAGAGAAATATAAACATATGGAAAAACACCTAGAAGAAAGTGCAATGACTACTAATACAGAAAAAATAAAAGTAATGCAAATTATTATTATTAATACAAATAGACGAGAAACAAATTCAAACGGTACAAACATAGGAATATCTTGGAGTGCTAATCAATAAGGACGGAAGAATAGACCAAGAAATAAAACATAGAATAAGCAAAGGAAACGGAATATACTATCAAGTAAAAAGCGCATTGATAAGGAAAAAGCAAATTAGTATAAAAGCGAAAATACATTTATATAAGACAATATATACCCCTACACTTCTATGCGCATCCGAGACATGCGTGATAACAAATAAACAAAAATGAAAAATAACAACTGCAGAGATTAGATACTTAAGGTGAGTAGTGGGAAAAACAAAAAGAGACAGAATACGCAACAGAAGTATACGAGATAAACTAGAACTTACATCGTTAGTGGAAGACATAATAATAAAACAACTACAATGGTATGGACACTTGATCCGAATGAGTAATGAACGCTATCCGAAAAAGATTTTCGAAATGAGGTATGATGGAAGAAGAAATAGAGGAAGACCTAGACAAAAGTGGGAAGACAACATCTATGAACCGATTAAAGAAAGAGGGTAGACCCTAACACAAATCCGAATCCTTGCAAGGGACAAATTTTTCAAATAATGGCTCAAATCCCCAACACCGTGAGGTATGATGGGAGAAGAGAAAGTAAGTCAATTGTTCCAACAATCATAAATAATAATAGAAATTAGCAATATTTTGTATTTATGTCCGTTAACCTTTACATGTTTCTTCTTTCTATTCTTATTTCTTAAAGTTATTTTTGGATTATTCTCTAGCAGTTATGTTCTTTTGGTTTGTTTGCTTTGATATCCACTGTTATTTGACATTTGACATTTTTTCACAAAAAATTCATACATATGAAAAAGTCAATGAAGGCAACGATGCATTATTTCTATTAAGATTTAAACCACCATCTGCATTTCAAATATTTGATTCTTTTTTATGCTAATTTTTGTATCTCTGATTTTGACTTTTTTTATTTGATTTTTTATTGCTTCTGCGCCTTCCCCTTCAATTCTTTCCCTGTTTGTATCATCTACAGAAATCAAATTTGTTGTACCGCCCGGCATTATTTTACATATTTTAATGTAATATTCTTTAAACTTTTTTTAATCCACTTCTTCCGATAGTTATGATATTTAATCACTACAATTTGCTTTTTCTTCCATCCTTACTGAAAATTTAGAACGTTCCTATTAAAGTTTCCGCATTTTTAACACACTATTTCAATTGTTTTTAAGTATACTCTAAATACCTGTACGTATCTCTACGCAAATTTGATCCTTCCAATATTTTTGTCTACGCACGCCTGGCCTTGATATATAAATTTTGCTATATTTTCCTTAACCGACCAATTATTTGTTTTACTAGTAAACTGATTATAGTTTTTTCTATTATTTTTCCGTTATCCGTGTTCTTTACACTTTTTTTTTCACTATTTTTATAGACTTCATGAACCATTGGGCTTTATAAAATGTTCTTCTTGTTTGTTACTTACCGTTCGCTATTTAACTGTTATCTCCATTTCTACTTTTCCAGTTCATACTACTAATCTTTCTGTTAACTGTTCTATATTCCTTGTTTAGTTAGTTTTTTTTTTTGGCTACTATTGCTTTTCCAGATTTCCTGATTGTTACCCATGTTACTTATTAGGAGTACAATTTTTTACTTTCTGTGTGAATTTGTAATCACTCATCGTTTGACGATACCTCCAATCTACTTAAATTTATTACTTCTATCTTCTTTCTTTAATTTTAATGTAATCGGCGGAAATTTGACCTACCCAGTTTTTCACATTTCTGAACGAAATATAGTCTCAGGACACCAAAAAAGTTGGTTTGAGCCATTGGTTCGTGTGTGTGTGTGTGTGTCTGTCGGTCTGTCAGTAAACAGGATATCTCGAGAACCGTAAAAGCTAGAGACTTGAAATTTGGTACGCAAGTTACTTGTATGTAGGGGACACAGTGCGAAGCTTTTGTTAAACATCGGCCAAGTCGTTTGGTCGCAAGGTCGCAAAATCGGTTGCAAAGCGGTCGCGAATCTAAACGGTTGAAGATACAAAAAGTTTATGAGAATAAAAATGATTTGTTATCATGAGATAAACATGAATTTAAAATAAAAATTGGTAAAATAGGAACTCGAAAAAAAATTGAAGCTCAGGATTTTTAATATACCGGGTGTTCATAAAATGTTTCGGGAAATTTATATTACCGGATAGATGAGATCGAGACGACCAAAAAATTACAATGAAATTTTTTGATCCGAGGTCAAATAAATAAGTTATAGCCGATTAAAAATTAATTAAACGGACCAATCACAGCGCGCTCGGAGAGCTTCTTGGCCGACTGCGGAAGGACGGGGGGGGGGGGAGCGCTTGACCACTAAGAGGGAGCACGCAGGCGATAATTGGGAAGGCCGTGCGACCGAGCTCGCACGGTTACCTTCAGTGACATAGCAAAATTTTAAGTACGAGTCAATTATTGTCTTGTACTGTTTATTTTAATCAGCTTTCGAGTGTTGGACTCGCGCCTCGTCCTTTCTTAAAATAACAAGTTCCGGGACGAGAGCAGCCAAGGGCCGAGACGATGGACCCGGTATAATATATAATAATAATAGGATAAGGAAAGTCGTGTGATGTTCACACCAGATTTTTTCGAATTATCTTCATTTGGTAGCTTCTCATTTGTGGTCAGGTAATTTAGCCTTGGGTTCTTAGCATAAATACCGTCAAGGTTTTCACCAAATATTTATATTTATTTATTTATTAATCGAAAACCTTGGTATACCGTTAGGTGTCAAGGTGTACATTAAAGAAACAAGTACATATTATGTTAACATTTTTTACATATAAACTTTGCCTATTTCTTCTTGTTCTTGCCATTTTCTTTGCTTCCGTCCAGTCTAATTCCTGTTCCTTCAGATTTTCTTTTACTGCATCTTCCCGTGTTTTAGTCGCTCTGTCCATTTTCTTTTCCATGATGATCTTGTTTCCTATATTACTTTAGATTGTCGGCTTTCCTTCATTCTTATTAAATGTCCGAACCATTTGTTTTTATTGTTGTCGTTAGTGGTTCTACCTGCAGTTGGTTTCTTACCTCGGTATTGCTGATTCTTTCCCTTTTCGTAATGCCAATTACCGCCCTAAGGTACTTCATTTCAATTGCTTGAATTTTACTGCTTGCTCTCTTATTAAGCACCCAACTCTCACTACCATATAGTAGTATCGGTCTAAAAATGGTTTTATATCGTCATTTTTGTATTTTGAAAGACTTCCTTTTTGCGTATGAATGATTTATTCAAACTGTAGAGCACCTGTAGTGCATCCTCTATCTTTTTATTTATTTCCGCATCATTGTTTCCTGACTAATGTATTTTCGTTCTAAAATATTTAAAATATTCTACTTGTTCTATTTTTCTATTATCTATTTTTATTGCTATGTTTTTATCTTTACCTATTATCATTGTCTTGGTCTTCTCTCTGTTTATTTTTAGATTTCTTTTTTTAGTGCTGTTTTCCATACCTTTGTATTTGCAACTCTCTCTCTCGTCCTTGGAGTAAATCACAACTTCATCTACGTAGGCACTTTCTGATATTTCTGTAGCCAACATGTTTCTATACCCAACCATGTATTTCTTTACCTTTTTCTTTACATCTTTAATTACGTCATCCATTATAATATTGAACAAGGTCGGGCTTAGGACCCCTCCTTGTCTAAGTCCCTCTCGTTATGAACTCCTCAGATATTAGAGTTTCTGTTTTTACATAGTTCCTTGCAAATTGGTATAGACTTCTAATAGCTTTACATAAGTATGTATTTACCCCTCTTGCTGTTAAGCTATTCCATATAAGACGTATCGGTATACTGTCATATGCCTTCTCGAGATCTAGAAAGGCGAGACATATCTTGTGTTTTTATACTTTTCTCTATTAATTGTTTAATCGTAAAGGCGTGATCCTGTACCCCCTGCCTTTTCTAAAAGCACTTTAGGATTCCTCCAGTTGTGGTTCTATTATTTTTTGCAACCTCTTTTATAGCATTTCCTCATACATTTAAGCGGTAATTAGAGCACTCTTTATCTGCTTTTTTATATAAGGGTATAATTATTCCTAATTCCCAGACCGCCAGTATTTTTACGTTGTTCATTATTTCATTAAGAAATTTTCTCAATATTTGCCTGCCTGTATCACCCAAGTTTTTCATCATTTCCGCAGTTATGTTGTTATGCTCTGCTGCTTTGCCTCTCTTTGGTGTACTGATTGTTTCATTAAATTCTTCTTGGATTATTTCTTGCCTGTCTTGAATTTGGTTTTGACTTAATTGCTCATCCTCATCATTTACTTCAACTTGATATATTTGGCCTGTATTTAGGACTTCTTCAAAGTACTCCTTCCATCTCCTTATAATATCATCTTCTTCTTGTATTATTTTATCGTTTTTATTTTTCGTATGTCCGGCTGTGATCTTCTTTCTTTTCCTCATGGCTTTGAGTACTTTATAGAACAGCTTTTGATTTCCATGTCTATCGGTTCCTAGTTTCTCTCCGAATCCACCCATGATTTCTGCTTTGCTTCTTTCACCATTTCTTTTACTTTACGACGTCGAGCTTAATAATCATTGTAATTCTCGGTTGTTCTAACTTGCAGGTACTTTTTCCATTTATCTTTCTTAATTCTGACTTCTTCTTTGATTCCTTGGCTCCAGCATCTTGTCTGTTTTTTATTGTTGTTTATTCTGATAATTCCACATGTTTCTTTGGCAATTTCAAGTAGTATTCCTTTTATTTTATTCCATAGTTCCTACATAGTTAGTACGTTTACTTTTGTATATAACTGCTCCTTCTGTTCTTCTGTTTTTTCCTTATATTCTGCGGCTATTTCTACTTGTTGCAGTTTACAGGTTTTCCTGTTATTTTATATTTATGTCCACTTGGGCTTTTATCTTCCCTTCTTTCATTTATTCTTATTTTCGATATTAACAGGTAATGATCTGAATAAATTTCTGCCCTTCTTTTGACTCTGGTACCTTTCACTTCTTTCTTATAATTACTGTTGATAGTTATATAATCAATAATCGATTCTCGCTTCTACTTTCCACTACCCTTGTGTATTTGTGTATGTCCTTGTGGACAAAAATGTTATTTTTAAATCATTAATAATGCAGAAATCTATCAATCGTTTACCATTATTATTTCTTACGTTTTCCCATTGTACACCTACAGATTCCCCTGTATCGTCTCTTTTGCCTAGCCTTCCATTTATATCCCCGACGATTATTAGTCTTTCTTTATGGTTTTCCACTGTTGTTGTAAGTTGTTCCCAGTATTCGTCTTTCTTTCTTATCCTTTCGTCATCGTTGGGCCCGTACGTTACAAAAATTATGGTTTCTTCCACTTTCCCTATGTCCATTTCAATATTTAATATTCTTTTAGATATACTCCACTGTATAACATTATATGTCCTCCTTCTACCTCTATTTCACCTATTGCTTTTTTTTCGTTCCTGTAATATTTAATATATCCGGTTTGTACTTTTCAAACTCTTTAATTACTTCATTTTCTTTACCATATATGCTTCTGATGTTCCAAGTTCCTATACTCCATATTTTTTCTTTTTTATTTTTTCTTTCATGTGCTTGTCCGTAGTCCTCGTCGTCCTTTTTCTTTCCACTTCTTAGTGTTTTTAGTTTTTTGAGTTTTTTGACGTTCTCGTTATCTTCCGTAGTTGTTATTCCAGACTTTGGTGATCAAGCGATTTGTCGCTTATGTTTCGTTTATTTAAGTAGCCACCCTGGGATACCGTCTCCTTTGTTACCGTTTCGTTTGTTCCATACATTATTCCATTTATAATTAGCTTATCGTATTTTAGCTGGGCTCCATGTCCTTTCTCTCTTGCATCTTTTAAAATCGGTACTAATCTTTCCGTTCATTCTGTGTTTCTTTAGTTTAGCCCTTATCTGTGCAGATGTTCGTTTCTTTTAGTCTATTCGTCTGCTTCAGAATTTCCATTTTCTTTGTGGATCTCATCAGTTTACTTATTATTGGCCTTGTTTTCTTTGCGTTATATCCACCAATTTTTCTTACCTCGTCTACATCCATTTCCACATATATCTTTGCTCCCATTTTTTCTATAAAGTTTTTTATCTTGTACTTAGTCACTTCTATTGCTTCGTTTTCTTCATCTTTAATTCCTTTGATTATTAAGTTATTCTTTCTTGCGTTTCTCTCTAGAAATTCAATCCAGTAGTGTAGTTTTCTCTCTCAAATATTCATTTTGTAATTTTAAGTCTTCAATTTATTTTATCATACTATCCATTTTAATTTCCATTGCCTCTAATTTTAATTTTATTTCTGGAAAAATTTCCTTTACTTCGTCTGTGTTTTTTTTTCAATACTTTATTTACTTAGCTTTGCTTGCTAATATTTCTTACTTTTCTCCTACAAGTTACTCTTCTTTGTGTGTTTCCACTAATCTTTTAGTCCCTAAAGGTACTACTATTTGTAAAATTACGAGGTACAATATGTTGCTTATCCTCCAAAAATTCGGCGTGACTTCGGTATGTATGTTGGTATTTTTCTTATCTATTGGTTGCGTGCAACTTTCAGCCTTATTTCTTTCCTTTAACCTTAGTCTTATTTATTATAAAATTACTCACTTTTCCGTTGGATTATCCTACCTTCCAATCCCTTCTGCTTTGTAAAACTCTTAGCTTTTTCTGATTACCCACTTCTTGCATTTTAAAAACGACTCGATATGGTACAATTTGGACTTTATCTATCGGAACTTTCCAAAACACTTAGTCAACCAACTGAATTTATTAAATACTTTCACTAAAATACGAATAATATATCATACACACACAACAGACCCTTTATTTTTCAAATGATCAACTTTTCCAGCACACCATCCATAAGCACTCATCTTCTACATGAGGAACTATATTTTCAAATGTCCACGAATAGATTTTCTTGTAAAATAATAGATTGTTGCAAAAGTTCGTGAGCATGGACTATAACTTAACATTTTTGTTGACTATTTTTTATGTTTTTGGTATCATTTGATAGCTTGCGATCTTACAAATATTTTGATTTATGACACTTATATAATTTGTAAATAGAGTCTGGAGATGAACAAACTCGCTTGCTACTCAATTTTCGTTACAAACTTGAGTTGAATGCTTCGGAGAAGATTTGTGAAGCTTACAGCAAGGATACGGTGGCAATTCATACAACTCAAAAGTGGTTAAAGATGTTCAAAAAAGAAGATGGCCGATTTACTGATTATCGAAGATCTGGACGTAGAAAACAAGTTGATCGTTAAGCATCGATCTTTTACAGGAAAAGTGGCAAAAAATCATCAAAGTCCATGGAGAATGCTTCGTTTATTAATTTTGCCTTGTGTTCCAACTTAATGAATGCACAAATTAATATGCTGTGACTCATGAATAGGAACATTAACAGCAATCTATTATGCCCACAATTCGTAGTCCAAAGAGTTATTCAATACTAGTAAATGGTCGATATCAGAGAAAAGTATGTTTCTCATTAACACTAGCGATATAATACCGTATTCAGTCGACTAAAAACTCCAGTCTCCAGTATGATTAAAATCTTTATGCTAAACAGCACACCATAAGTTATATCCTCACAACACCCTGTTTAGAGGGGGGGACATGGTTCAACAACTTCTCGTGCGCTAGAAACAAATTACGCTATTTTAATGTAAGAAAGCTTTATCATTAGTAAACAATTGTTTATTTGCGAAAAACCATATATTATCGGCGAAACATTTTCGTAGTTTCTTTATTTTTTTGTACTCTATTTTGGTGAGAAAAAAATTATTATTATTATTTTAGGTTATTTATAAACTTTCACTTCAGAATATGTGAGTCAATGACATATTCAATTTGTTCATAAACTTTCATTAACTATTTTTATATAAAATATCCACGTACACAAAAAGCACTGTTTTACCCAATGTTACCACATCTTCCTGTTGGAACAAATCATCATTTTTCCAATAATAAAATAAGTTGAATTCAATTTTTGATTGTAAACCATAAGTTAACATTCTAAAGTTAAATATACGCTTGAGAAAAAAAAAATCAACTCAGCAACATGCTCGAGTTTTGAGAGAATGTGTATCCACTCCGATAGCATTCCAAGTAAAAGCTCAGCATACTGCTTAAAAGCTTAAAATCTGTGGTTTTAAATGATAAAGTTATCGGCCTAAGAATATGTGTAACACAAAAGAGTTGAAAGGTAAAGGTGATTATGAAAGGGAAATAGTGAAATTAATTTTATGATTTCTTTAATACATGGGTAATCACCTATACTCCTAATTGCACTTTCCAAGCGATCACGTATGTATCGGATGACTTTTCCTATGCTTTCTAGAGGGATTGTTTCCCACTATTCAATCAACGCCATTCTAAATTCCATCACGCTCCCTGATGCAAGATTTCTGGCCCGAACTCTTCGCTTAAGCTCATCTCAAACATTCTCAATTGAATTCAAGTCTGGGCTACATACCGACGTCAGCCAGGTAGGTAGTGGTCGCTCGCGCGGTGTGGCATCGCGCATTGTCGTACATTAGCATGAAGTCCTCACTAACAAATCTCGCAAACGGAACAACATGTTTCTCCAAAATGTCCTCCTCTGATTCCTCCACTAGGCACACGAACCAACGCAGTTTTTCCGTGCCGCCCAGAACATGCACGAGCCACTTCTGTATGCGACAGTTTCTTGAATACAGCAATGAGCAAATCACTCCCCTGGCCTTCTATAGACCCGACGTCTTCTGTCGTTGCCATGTAGGCACATCTTGGACTCTTGACTAATATCTGACTCCAATGGCCAAGATCCCAATCGAGATGTTTGCTAACAAATTCCAGTCGTCTTTGCTTTTGGACTGCAGTCAGCTTAGGACCCGTAGATGCCTTTTTTGGGATCAGGTTGGCCCACCTCTTACCGTACACAGCTCTTGCTTGAGGTCAATGCCAGTCAATGTCAATTTCTGGGAGATATTTAGACTAGAAATCGATCGTCTGTCTCCGTTGTTATGCGCCTACGCCCGCCTCCTTGCCGGTGGACTTAGCCACCAGTTTCCTGGTACCGACACCATCCAGCTGATTGACTCAGATTCAGTCCTCTCAACAATGCAACTGCCTGGGCTACTTCGGTGGCTGTGGTATCCATTTTCTTGCAAATCACTCGAGCACTTGCGTCAACTTCGGATAAGTGACTGAAATGAATTACCGGATTCCAAGCGTACTGTAGGCCAATCGCAGTCGTCGTGCACGTGCGTTTCAATTAGCAGGATTCTTAAAACCCTGTTCGTGATGCATATTTTTTGAATGCGTCACCCGATTAATGCAATAGCAACAGTTTCTTAAAGTTCAATAATAAACATACTCCTTGCACGTTGTTTTTATTTTCATTTTTCTTAGACTGAAACAGGAGACGAAAATGCGAGTACAGCTGGTGAGTCGATTGTTTTGTTCTTAGGTGTATATACATAATCCCATCACTTTTACCTTCCAGAATAAACCTAAGGTTTATTTAATGGCCACCTTGACAGAACCAATGAAAACAGGATAAACTATAAGATCATTTGATTGCACATATTATCATCCTTTTATTTTTGCAATGTAATTAACAAGGGGATGGATAAATCCCTTCCCCACATGCAGAAATAGTTGACTCCTAGAACATTAACTAACAGTATTAAAGATGAGAATATACTGCTAAACTTTAATAGAAATAGAACATTTTGCAAATAACGAATTAAGAGACTATATAGTGCAAAATAACTATTTGGCTTCTCACTAGTTAATGTAGTCGCACAAATTCATGTAGCATGTGATAATAGAACATTTGAAACATACAGGTAAATGAATACGACCAAATAAAATAGTTACACTTCATCATTCGTTTAAAAGTACATACACACTTAAGAAACGAGTAAATCACAGAAATTAATAGAATATATAGATTAAATAAAAGTTAAACGTATTTAAAGCGGTTACTGTTTTGTTTCTGCAGTTCAATAAAAATATACACAGTGCAAATGGTAGCACATAGGAGACAAGAGATCGCCTCAGAAAGCAATACCTCAGGACGTTACCAAACTTGGTAGATGATAGTAAATAGAGTTTACTGATGTAGTAGTATTTCAGTTCCACCATTCGCAGTATCATTTGCTTAAAAATCTCCACATCTTTAGCTAGCTACAACGACTGTTTGTCAACCTAATTAATCATTTCTTGTAACAGATTTACGACTACCGAAATAGTAGGTATTCAATGCCTTCTATGTTCCTGATTCTTAATCTGAGCTTAACAGCTTCTCAGCTACGCAACAGAACAAGTACAACTTGTAAATTAGCCATTAACTAGCAACTTCTACAGAGATACCCCCTTAGCATAATTTGCTAAAATAAATTCTATTGGTTAAAAAATAGAAACATCTGAATTCCACGAGAACAAAATATGGATTATATGAGCATTTGCCTATACACATTTACTAATTTTTGATGAATCACGCGAAAGATGGAAACCGATAACATTTCATACCACATAAATCCACAATTTTTGGAAAGGCTCTTTCGAATAATAATATGAGAAATTTTCGTGTGCTCAAGATAATAACTGGTTTAAGAAAAGCAATCTTAACCTAGAAATATTATTAGTTTTCGTGTAAAAAATGTATGGAATAATCTTTATATTTTTAGAAATAATCTAGGTCTGTAAAAAGCTCTTCCTTTGCTATACGTTATACATGTTCTCATCACTGTCTAATAAAATGTTTGTCTGTAGTCATGTTATCCATCAGTGTATTAGGTACATAGGTGATCGTTACTCAGGAGACTACGTTAAGAGTCGACTTTCAGGGTTTATTTGTGTGATGCTATAACTTATAACGTACTAGTAAAAAGGCCCATCCCAAGCTAAATATTTGGTTCAAACTTAAAAGTCGACAATTGAAAAAAAATGAGCCAGTAATTTTTTTATCAGCCATATTTAAGAATGATGACATTCAGTCGGCTATATTTGGTTTCACATACATCAAAGTTGTGCCGCATGCGCCTACTAACGACAAGAATTGGCCACGTAGTGCATGAAATACTGATGGGTGGCGCAAACTGTATAATTACTTTATGATAATTTATGTTTTGACTTATAACAGCTCAACCGTGACCTAAATCGAAAAACTAAAACCTTTATACGAGGTTTGGTAACAAATCGGTTCGAATGAGACCTTTGAAATCGATTTATAACTGTAGAAGAAGTTTCAATGTTAGTTCAAGACGAACAAACACACATAGTTAATTTTTGCAGTTTTATAGAGTAGATGTTCAAAAGTAAGAATCCAATTTCGTTCTAAACTAAGCATGACGCAATTCATAATTGTGGTTTGGCGATAATGATCGAAGCATTTGAGGTGTGGCTTTGTAGAATGTGTAACAAACAGTAAAATCCTTAGAAGAATGTAAAAAGAAAAGGAAATCTTGAATACAATTAGAAAAAGAAAATTACAATGCCACATCATGAGAAACGAAAACAGATTTAATCTTTTACAATGCACACTACAGGGCAAAGTGAAAGAAAAGAAAAGGCCCGGAATAAGAAGAATCTTATGGTTGAAAGATTTAAGGGCCACTGAACTATTCCGAACAGCTGTAAATAGAGTCAGATTAGCCAACATCTGGAACAGATAGGCACTCGAAGAAGAAGATAAAGTTTTCTTGACGAATTTGTATCCTAGATATATTTATTGTTAACTCTGTTAATAATAAGCGTAGCTTACATTATTGATGTCTTCTTTTTTAGTCATTTTACATCACACTAATAATATCAGTAAGATTGGTTATGTTTATATCTCGATGAAAACAGGAAATTGTTACGTATCTACGTCATCAATGAAACTGACATAGAACGATATACATGGCCTGTCTCCAAAGATTTAAGTCATATAATGCAAAAAAATTATTGAAATCACAAAAAGTCTATATATTTAATAAAGATGTACAATATATAAGAAATGTTGTACGTAGTCTCAGTTCTCTTCAAAATAAGCACCTTGGGGTCTCACAAGCTTCTAACTAAGCCTTGCTTCTAGATCGTAGCCGTAGACCTACGTTTTAGTTCCGATTATGGCCACTTTAAGGTCTCAAATAAAAATAAAATAAAATTCTCCAGCCACCAACGGCCGATTCTTGTTGATTGCAGCACAAACATGTCTTCCAACACGTAGATCACTTTTAAAAAATGCATACTCATCTCTGAATCGTTTGCGGCGTGTCTATTTGTCCTGCACTTATTACAGCTTCACACAAAATTAATGTGATTTGTTTTAATAAAGACGGCGTTTGCTTCGCCAACAATGCAACCCATATTAGAAAAAGAAGAGACTTTCTGCATTTAAAGCTAAAATAAAGAATCCTTGAAAAATATTGTGTGCAAAAGTGCTCACAGTGATCTGTTTACATAGCAACTAACAAGAGCACAATAAACTGATTATCAAAGTCAAAACAAACTAGAAATCTTGGACGTGGCCGTCAATTCGATCTAAACACCAGATGAGCTCTTAGAACAGCCCTTCCTCACTAATCTACAGGCAAAGTGTGTCTTTGATACTGCTATAGGCAAATATAAATAAATGTTTTTTTTTTTTATTTAATAACATTTATTGACACTAGTCATTTCTGACTAACCTTCAATTTTTCTCTACAGTGGCTTAAAACTAAATACTTGTCTAAAAAGTCCCTTCGGTCTTAACTTAGTCTCTTAAGAGGATTACACAATTTTCACGTGTTTTTAGCACTTTACTCTGCTTTTGCACTATTTTCACTTCACTGCACGAGCTCGAAGGGCTTGATTCTTCTAAGCCTTCGTTCCAGATCAGCATTGTTCAGAAGTTGCAGTACTTCGGTGTTCACGTGTGAGTGGAGTCTCTCTTCATGTTTTCCTCCAAACTTTTTGATCTCATCCATGACTGTAGGGATTTGTAAGTCCCTATGTAGATGGTCATTCCGGAAGTACCATGGTGCATCCACGATGCTTCTGAGAACTTTGTTCTGAAAAACTTGTATTTTATTTATATGATTTTTGCGGCACATCCCCAAAGCTCGATCCCGTAGGTCCATATGGGCTTTAATACTTGTTTATACAGTAGTATCTTGTTATGTATGGATAGTTGGGATTTTCTTCCAATTAACCAATACATTTTCCTGTATTTTAGGTCAAGCTCTATTCTTTTCTTTTCACGTGTTCCTTCCACCGGAGTTGTGCGTCCAGGGTCATCCCAAGGTACTTTGCATTATTGCTGTATGGTATATTGGTATTGTTTATTGTTATTGGTATATGTTCACGGTGCTTATAAGCAAAATCAACATTTACCGATTTACTTTCATTGATTGTTATTCGCCACTTTTTAGTCCAAGTATTTATGCTGTTACTTGCTTGCTGTATTTTCCTAGCTGCCTCTTCACTGTTGTCGCCGATAGCTAATATCGCCGTATCGTCCGCAAATGTGGCGATGGTGACGTCTTCTGTTTGTGGGATGTCGTAGGTATATAGCAGGTAGAGAATTGGTCCCAATACGCTACCTTGGGGTACCCTGCTTTGATTTCTCTCATGCTGGAATATTCGTCTTCTTGTTTAACCTGAAACATTCTTCCTGAAATATAGGATTCTAGTATTTCCGCGAATTTTTAGGTAATAACTTTTAAGTTTATATATTAAGCCTTCATACCAAACTTTGTCGAATGCTTGGGCTATGCCTAAAAATATGGCCGAACATATCTTTTTCCCTTCATAGGCTTTCTCGATTATGTCGGTAATTCTGTGGACTTGATCGATCGTTGAATGGTTGTTCCTAAACCCGAATTGATGTGTAGGTATTAGGTTTTTACTTTCAATTATTGGCTTTAGTCTTTTTAATATCAGTTTTTCAAATAGTTTAGAAATTACCGGCAACAGTGAGATTGGTCGGTATGATTTCACTTCATTTGGTGGTTTTCCCGGTTTTGGAATCATAATGACTTCAGCCATTTTCCAAGCGTCCGGTACATGCTTTAATCTAATCGCTGCGTTGATCAAGTTGGTGAGCTTAACAATTCCTTTTCTAGGAAGATGTTTGAGAATTTCCCCAGTAATCAGGTCATAGCCTGGAACTTTCTTTGGGTTGACGTCAGTCTTGATTGTCTTCGTAGTTTCCCTGGGTATTGCCAAATCTATCATGCTATCTTCGCCTTCATTTTCTGGCAAATCTTGGTTAATCTGAGTTTCGTTTGATTGAAAGGTTTGTTCAAGGTGGTTGGCGAACGCTTCAGCTTTTTGTTGGTTATCGCGTGCCCAGCTACCATTTGCAGTTCTTATTGGCGGACTATGTATACATGGTCGTTTCAGTTTTTTAGTGGACTTCCAAAGAGAATAGTCCGTTTCTTTGTTATTGGTTAGCTCTCGTAAATAATGGTTTATGGATTCGTTCTTGATTTCCAAAATTTCTCTTCTCAGTCTTTGAGTTATATTGTTTAGTCTATTTTTGTTGGCAGGTGTTCTAGTCTGTTGCCACTTTTTCTAAGTTTTCGTTTTCAGCTACCAACTCCTTGATTTCTCTAGGGTAGTTAATTCCTGTGTTTTCTCTTGATTTCTGGGGTATTATTCCAGGCAGACTGTTGTATGTTAGTGACAAATCTTTCAGCTTCCTGTTCCAGTTGATTTATTGTTCTGAGTGGTACATTTAACTGAATGCGATTGCTCAGTTCTTCCTTAAATCCATTCCAGTCTGTTCTTTTATTGACCAGTGTTGGATTATGTTCTTTTCTAATTATGTTTTCACTCAGAGTTAGAACTACTGGCGAATGGTCAGAGTCCAAGTCAAAATTTTCTTCTATTGTTACGTAGTTGATCGATACTTTCCTTGATATAAAGAAATCCAGCAAGTCTGGAATCTTATCTGGATCGGCAGGCCAATATGTTGGTTTACCTGTTGTCAAGTAGTTGCACCCCAGTTCAGCAGCTGCTTCGTGTAACTCCTTGCCTTTGGTAGTGGTCAATCTCGATCCCCATCTTGTGTTTTTGGCGTTAAAATCGCCACCTATTATAAACCTTTCCCTAGACTGTTTAACACGTTGAGGTAGCTTTCTTTTTCTGATTATGTCTCGGAGGACAATATATTGCAGCTAGGGTAATCTTTTGCCCTCTAGGGTTAATTGTTACAGCTGTTACTTGGTTTTCTTCTAGTTCAAGACCCATTTCTTCATAGTGAGTAATGTTATCCCTAATTATTACCGCACTCCCACCCCTAGCTGTGTTCGATGGATGGATAGTGTGATAAAACTTGTATCCTCTGAAATTAATAAAAGAATCTCTAACAAGGTGGGTTTCAGATATGAGGCACACATCTATTTTTTGTTGTTCTAAGAATGCTTGCAGGCCAGGTTGCTGCTGCCTGATTCCATTAGCATTCCAAGTTGCAATCCTAATATCTTTGTTGGTCATTTTTGCTGGTTGAGGCAGCTGCTCTGTTGCTATTCTCTAGCTTCTGAAGTCTTCCCGAAAACGATATAAATAAATGTGTACAGAAACATATAATTGTAGTTATTATATGGTATTTCGACAAATGTGCCGAGAAAAGCATTTTAGAATCGCAATAACAAACTGGAACTTTCGAAATCGCCGATAAATTGTACTAATAGTACTATTTGCAGCTCAATGTACGGTTTTGTGAGTAATGTATTAGAAAACACTTTTATCCGCTAATCGATTTGATTGTTCAGAAAAAAGCAGTTTGGCGCATGCTCCTACTTAAATAAACACGCTGCTTATACAAGTGAGAGAGATTCTTTTTTAACTTTTCTAAACAAATTGTCTGAGAGTTAGTCAAATTCACACATTTGGAATGGAACCGTTCTTCACAGACGTTACGCATTATCATAGTTTCTCCATCGTCTGGTTTCTTACAAAAACAATAGAGTTTTTGGGCAGCATCCTTAGTATTCAAATTCTCTCCAGGTAATTCCGCTCTCATTCCAGGTTCATTTTGGAGCAGCTTTAGCCTTCATAGCTTCAAGCGCCTTTTGTTCTTCTTGCCGCTTTTGTTGAGTGCCACATCATTGTCGTCCATTTCTCCTTTATCCTTCTTGGGGCTTTCAAAAGTTTCTTCTTTCCTTCCTTACTTCCTCATATCTTTTTCTACTCGTAGTCACACAATTGTAAGGTTCTTTATATTATCAAAAAGGAATATTTTTTACGGAGCGCAATTTTCACTTGGTAGTTTTTTAATAAAAACGAGGAAAAAGTTGTATGATAAATTTCTTATAATTAGTTGTAATGGATGATACATAAATAATTTCTAATTACCCTGTATAAACAATAAAGTGTTTTATTTTATAGGTATCTTTAATATTATGGTGCAATAGATGGCGCACACAGTGCCGGCACGGCTAGAATTCACCGCAGCCGCGATCTCAACGTGCGAGCAAATAACGAACCGACAGTTGCGTCAAAGCATAGCGAGCCGTTGGTCGTGTTCGTTGGCTTGATTCTGCTGCAACCCATGTTTTGCTAATTACCTCGAACAAGTGCATCCGGCGACTCGTGTGCTGCTCCGAACATGTGAATGAACGCCGGCGGACGGCCAGGATTGCGACCCCGTGAGCCCCGACGCGTCTCTCGCACGGCTGCATTCGAATTTCGAACCTAACCTTTCCGGCGCAGGAGTAACGGAAGAGGCAGGTGCTGTCGACGGACTTCAAGGCTCGCGCGGACCCCGACGGGGCCACCAACCCCGCGCGATCGCGTCGCCTGCGCCAGTCGCACCCCGACCCGTCAGATCCCGCTGACGTCCGCACGGCCGCCCGTCCAGTGCTTGATAACAGTGATAAAATGCTGCCCGAGATCGTGAGCTCCCGCGAGGGGCTGCTCAGCATCGCGCCCGGCCTGCTGCAGAAACTCGTCCGCAAGGAGCCCATCGCCGAGGCCTACGACGTAGAGGAGACACCCTTTGCCAGGTGAGCTGCGCCCTCCCCTGTCGCCGCCCGTCCTTGCCTGTCGCGTTATCGCGCGGCGGCTCGCAGTTCGCACCATGTGTAACACGTCTAATCTGACCGCGCCGTACGAACACTCGGCCACTCATCATTTGTTTCATGCACATGGTGTTTCCGAATTTATGTCGTACACAGTGTGTGGGCCGGAATTTAGCGACGCCGAGCTGAAAAGTGTGCTAATTGTGGGCCTCGCGAATTCTTGTTTGTCTGCAATTGGGTTTGGGAAAGGTGTTTATCGAGTCCAGCGCGTTCTCCCCGTTGCATAATTAAAGCGAAAAACGGATCCGCAATAGAATTGCAGAATACGAACTCTTGCGCGAATTTGCAAACTCGCTGGATTTATGCCGAAAGCCGTCGTTAATTATCGCTTTGCGTAACACCACACTGCGAAACGCATAAAGTGTGAACAATCCGATCGTTATACGTTTTGGTACTGTGCAACTTTCATTTTCGACAGATTAAAACAGCAAATTTATGGGGAGACGGGAAAAACGTTGGAAACAAAAATTTTTACCTAATTTGACATCATTGCTCAAATTACGAACCAAAAAATGGCTTTTATTGTTATTTTTGTTGCGAGTGCATCAGCGACATCCATTAGAATTCAAATGGACGTATTTACAAAACCAAGACATTTGGCAACACCGCTTCAGATGTTTATATGTAGTTCTAATGTGACACATTAACAGAATTATTCATATTCAATTGTATTTAAGCAGTAGTATATAAATTTTGACATATTTAAAGGTTAAAATTTTAATTATATCAATCTAACTGTATGATCTAAATAGTCACCACCAATATAGGGGTGTTTAAACATTGTATTAGTCAGTTTATGAAATAAGGAAATGATTTATAATTTATGTACTAAAGAATGATTTTTCAAGAACTTGGCCGGATTGATCATTAATACCTGCAAAATTTGCTTATAGCCCTGTTACTTTATGAAAGCACTGAAAACCGGCAGTACCCCAAAAATGTTTGCGTTATTTGACAACATGGTTGACATTTTAGCTTCTGGTTTGTCAACTTTGGGCAGTTCAGCATAGCCAAGTTCTTACTTGTAGCCAGGTTAAAAGTTTCTGAAATGGGTTACGTACTGTAAAATTTTTATACGGCAACCTAGCAAGTTATGAAACTGTAAATTTGGCAACGTAGCTTCGTACATTTTGGCTTCCCAAATATGGCTTTCCTACATTTTTTAATATTTTGCACACTGAAAACATGAAATAAGACACTAAGTGATGTACGGCAATTGAAACTTTAGTGAAGCAGCGTTTCTCATCTGTTTTAAGATCATGCAGTTTATAGATAAGAGATAATATCGTCTCATAAAACTATATTTCCCTTCGTTAATAGGACTTATCGACACGTTTATTGTTTACGCGTTAAGAAATTTTGCGCGAGTTTTTAAGTGCTTCGCATTTTTTCGTCCAAAAGAATATTTTGAAGTTGCCTAGAAAAAAAAAACACCTGAATGTGCATCTAATTGTTCTAATAAACTATAATAAACCTTCTGTAGGCACACTTTACTGTTCCAAAAGCAATAGTGGCCAGGATATTTAGCCATTTACTTTTATAAAAACCTTGAGGAACCCTATTGATTTGAAGTCTCCGTGATAACCCCCCCCCCCCCATACATCCTTATTGTACTTCTAGAATTATTCAGTAGTTTCAAGTTTTATTTTTTGGGATCCACAGCATCAACGAAAGCAAATGATAGGTACCGATTTCTGTTATGCACAGGAACACCATACCTAGTGGAAAGTATTCGTCGTACGTTCGGAAAAATCCCGTATGCATTGGGTAACACGTGATATATGAACCTTGTTATTAAAAACGTTTAAAGTCAATTACCTTCGATTGTGACAGATATATGTACGAATACAAACAGTCGTCTTAAATATATATAATGAGTAATGATAATGATATATATGATACTTTTCTCTTATTAAGATCTTGTTGCTTCCTAATTTGTATTCTTTTTTTGGAATCTTAGGAACTTGTATAGCGTATACCCATATCTTTACTGCAAAATCAAACTTGAAACAAAATATCGAACAGGCTAAGAAAGTAGCATTTGCGATCCAGGTACAAAAAAATAACTTTGTTGCTCGCGTAAGTATTTACTGAAGTCTGATTTCAAAGAAACTCCTCTCTTATCGCTTCATTTTATCTGAGATGATGTAATTTTTGTTTTTCAGTTTTTCGATGATCTGTTTGGTTCTATGCACTTTATTGTTTAGGGGGGGGGGTACAACTAGAAGGCCAAAAATCAAGCATTTTTCAAACATTTTTTTACTAAGAAGTTTTTATTCAAATTCAACCAAATTTGGCACTATATTTACTACGTATCTAAGAATTAAAATAATATTTTTTTTTGTTTTTTTCTATTGCAAAATGGCGACTTTTGCAATAATATTTATACATTGCTAAGTCGAATCGCAACAACTTTTGGTTCACATAGTAGCTAATAATATAGAGAAGAAACCATTGAAGTTTCATTAAAATCGGTTGAGAACTTTTTGCGATATTTTTCCCGCAAATCTCAAAAATGCTGTTTTGAGAAAAACGCGTTTAAAGTTTTGATTGCCGACAAATGATATATATATATATAATTCTTACGTTTGAGTAATGGTGAAGCAGATATCTATCTAACAGACCGACTGCAGTTTTGCTGCCACTAGGTATCTAGTGAGCGAAACATAACGAGGGCAGTCGCTTCTTATCTAGAAGAGGAAAAGGAAAAGGAAACACATCGTAAGGTAGCATATTGCGTCGTTCCTAGAATCTGCAGTACGTACTATCATTGTGGATAAGCCGCTAAACGGAAGGGGCCTTCTAAACCGAAAATTTTGACGATAACACATTACAAAAACACGCAATCACTGCAAGGATGCAAAAACGGAAAATTCCTCGCGCTGTATTTCCGGCCGTTCGCTTGCGCCTGCAAAAACGCGTGTCAAGGCTGCCGTCGTCATGCTCCGCATTCTTATCAGCTCCCCATTTTCGAAGACTTATCTGCGGACAAGCGCTCCACGACCGAGCCCAATCAGATCCGGCTTGGGGACATGCCCCGTTTTCGCGAGGCCCAGATGCCTGCCCCCAGGTGATATTAGCTGTCGCCAGTGACTAATTTGGTGGGCACGAAGCCCGCGCGATAAGATTGGCCGTGGAAATGGTCAGGCGATGGCACTGGCCCGGAGTTGGTCTAGAAAACGCGGGGAAACCGGGGCGCAGGGTTGCATTTCAATCAGCGAACCGAAAAGTGCTTGGGAGGTGCAAAAAGCACGCGACGTTTGACTTTCGCCAGTTGCGCAATTGCACAAAGGAAATTGCAAGGCTATCGCCGCACGGATAGTTGTTACTGCGAGTCCCAATCGAAGAAAAACGAACCGCTTTGCCTACATATTCCTTTATATGGAGCTTTATAATCCGGAAAATTCCTCGACCACTCAAACCTGCTCACGTGAATGTTTTATTGTTCTTTTATTGCGTTTGATGAATAGGACAATGTGACTAGCGGCTGAAAAATCCCACTACGTGAGGCTATGCGATTTTTAACGAGTTTTGTGACATTACAAGCACATAAAACGGGAATTAGTACGTTAACCATTATGAAAACGTTAACGATATTTTCTTATGCGGAAGAAAAAGCACATTTAGAGTTTTCTGAATTTTAGGTCCATATAATTTTATACCCCCACCTCCAACATTTTGGAATTACCAAGAAAATATTTATAGAGTACATTAAACCCTTTTTAAAGTGGTGGTCAAGTTCGATGTGCAAACAACTACCCATTTCGATTCGTAATAATTCAGGATTGATGCATACTACACGTTGCATCGATTGTTTCTTGGCTTTTGGAGATAAAAATCGTATGGAGCAAGATTTGGACTAGAAAGTTGACGATGTACAAAATCAAACGAGTAGCAAGTTTCTCAACATCAATGGATTAGGTGCACCACTGTTGTAACCGCCGCCAATTAAATTTGTAAAGATGGCCTAATTGTAGAGTACGTATAATGTGATCTGTCCACTCCAGTATGTTTTAGGAAATAATAGAATTAGAACGTCCAGTTGATGCTTATATTCTTAAAAATACTCTAAAAGAAATCGAACTCTCAAATGCTGCAGTAAAACGTTTTAACGACTTATCTTGATGAAGACCAATTTTAACAATGATGTTGAGGACTATTTTATTATTATTATTAAAAGGATCATGGAAGTCCATAAAATCAATAGAAGATGAGAATTCGAAATCAGAGGTGAGCCGAGTAACGTCGGAGATTTGTTGAAGGTTGTCATACCAGGAGAATCAACAGCCGAACTTACCAAGGACCTCGAAGGAACATCAGTTGTAAAAGTTCTTGGACTTCATTGGAATCTGAAGAGTGATGTGTTTAAATTTAAACTAAAAACTTGAACGGCTAAGGGCGAAGATTGTCGCAGGAGAGACGGTTCTAACGAAATTGCTTTATCATGAACTTGTTCAACCTACTAGGATTTATAGCAAATTTGACAGTAAGTACGAAGAGCCGCGATTGGTTGGGATGAATATCTGAATACACAGCTTTCAACAAAATAGCGTCGGTTCTTAGAAGAGGTGGTGCAGATTCCGGAGGCAATCATCCCGGATGTGTAGCACCTGCAGTGTCAAATTACCATAAATTACAACTGCATTTCGCGTGTGACGCTAGCCAGCAAGCTTTTGTACGATTGCGTTTCTTCACTGGGAGAAGAGATAACATTAACGTTATGATGGCGAAAACTGCAGTAGCTCATATCAAAGCTGTATCAATTTCACGACTGAGGATAGAAGCAACACTAATTGGAGCCAGGATGTCCAAGTTTATTCGTGAAGGACTGGATAACCCAATTTAGAAGACTGTTATAAAGAGTGATTTCAATAATGTGCTATGTTGGATCCGTGCAGAAGACCCACGGCGGTTCAAAATGTATATCACTTATCGCATTGGAGAAATTGAGAAAAAGAGAAGTCAGATTGGCGATGGGTGTCGACGTAGGAGAATGTGACAGATGATGATACACGAGACTCAACAACAGCTGATGTAAGGTCCAAAGGTCCTTAATTTTTATGGAAACCTGAAAGTCGATGGTCAACAGAAGCGGACCGGCTACTCGATGGAATCAATACGGCAAACCAGGAATTCAAGAAGTTAGTTGTATGTTAATTGTGGAAGCTGGAGAATTGATTAAGGTGAAAGATTTCAGCATGTGGATATGTTTCATCAGAGTGAAAACGTGGCTTTTACGAAAAGTACTGATCCAGCTATTTCAAAGTGCACTAGTTTGTGAAATACGTAGTATCGCCACTTTTTGGATTAAATACGTACAAGAAGTCTGCTACGTCCAATCTTCATCATCGCAAAACACAAATAAATGGTAATGCATGAAAATGTTCTCCCTTTATTTCACGTCTTATGCCAAATTCTACTACTAATGATAAAAGACCAAGATCCAAACAATATCTAAACTGTCAGTTTATCCGTGTATTATTAAGTTCTTTATTTAGCTTCATTTAAAAAATCTTAGGTAATTGTTTAGTATCTTGATGCACTTGAAGCAGTAATTTTAAAAGAATGGTTGTAGTATGAAAATGGTTGTTACTCAAGTAAATCACAGTACTAAACAATTATCAGAATTTCAATTTTTTTCTTCAATTCCCTACTTGTTTGTGTGATACTGATCTCCAATTTTCAAGCAGTATCCAAGTCATCGCTTGATTTCAGACTATAAATTACAGTTTAGTAATTTTGATTTTCTTACATCACTGCTTTATTTTAATAATCTTCATTTACGAGCTATTAGCACAAACAGTTAGCTGACACTCCAAGATTTTTCCCGAACATGGAACCGACAAAGCCGGGCACTCGAAGCGCGTCCGAAGTTATGAAAGTGAAAAACTGCTAGGAGGCAATTAAGATAAGTCGGGCAATTAAGTAAAAGCTAATCATTTTTCTATTTATAGCCGAGCTTGCGCAACGGGTGGTCTTCACGCGAAAGCAACACAAACCAGATCGCCCAAAAGCGCCGTATCGGCGAGAAGGCATTTTCTGCGTTCGCCTTCGTCCCTGGAAACGCTTCGATACGGCAAATTTCTCAGGCTCTCACGGGATTTTTACAGCTCCCAAATATTTGCTAAATACCATGCAGTCGTCAACCTCTGAAGAACGGTGGCGATTCGAAAAATTCGATGCTTAAATAATAAAATTTCGAGTCTTCCACACAAATGCGAAGTTATAGGTAACATGTCATGTCAATGCCAATGCCAATATTAGGCTTGCATACCAAGTTTTTTTTAACAATTCCCATCTGACAGGAGCAGATACAAAAAGATGGCAAAGCGGCGAAATGGCGTTCACCAGTCATCCGCTACCTTGCGGATCTATTGTTACGCAACCCGATTGCTAGCTTCTTACTCAATTAAAACCGAAAACAGAGCGTGCAACGGCTGTTGGGAAATAATGAGCGGCTTCCACGCTCACAGCTCATCAATTGGGCCAACAACCGTTTTGTGTCATAACTGCGGCCTAGCTATTGCAACCAAGGTCAGCTGCTGCTTGTCGAGTCGCTGTTTCCCAACAGTACAACAGAGAAATCAAAAATTCCCTTCAACACCGCCTAAGACAAGAGAAAGAGCGTTTCGCAACATTAAATTAAGCTGACCAAGCTGACCGCCCACAAAACATTGGAATTTAACCATAACAAAGAGCAGAAATAACGCTATCGGCATTATATAGAATGAATGAGTTTTTTAAACACGCAAACAATGGATATTGTCTTTAAATCCGGGAATACCACGTCCTTCGAAGTCCATTATAATTGGATTCGATCGATAACATATGTATTTAAAGTGCGGGCCTATTTTTTATCATATTGTTTTTTAAATCATAGACTGATCAACGAATTCAAGGTATCCAATGGCAAAAACATCGATTCGCTTCAAACTTCCGGAAAAAACCCGGCAACCTTTACAAAAGTTAATTTGCAAAAATTGAATATCTCCAAAGAACGATAGAGGTACATTCTCCAAGTATAAGGGTTAACGTTCCAAAAAACCTTTCGTTTAAGAAAAAAAATTATAGATTCATAAAAACTAGAACATGGACACTTCAATGAAAAACCAGTTTTTTGCTCGGTGGGGTTCGATTAAACCTCTGAGAGAGCCAACCTTTACAGAAGTTACTTTGTGAGACTTACAAGTCTCCGAAAGAAATCTCCATAGAACAACGGAAGAATATTTTAATTCCGTACAAAATCTATTTATATATATATATATATAATTCGAGTAAATTTCAATGTTTCTAAATTTTTCAGTGGTATGCAATATAAAAGATAAAAAAAGCTTATTTATATATACAACATGTACATATAAATATTACGCATATTACGATGTGTCGTATTAAAATATTTCAGACAAAGAAGCGAACCAATGCAATTTCACGTCGCACCTTTTTTAATACAGTTACTTGAAGTTTTTTCGTATTTTGCAAAATCGTCGCTTGCTGGTCCTAGCTTGTCCTGGATTTTTTTTATTATTATTTTATGACGGGGATTTCTCAGTAGGCTCGCACGCAATCAAGACAATCCTCAACTTCACTACCTCCTAATTTTATTAAGAGCATAGCTATATTTCTTTTTAAGTCAAGAATTTCAATATTTCTACGAATTGAATATTGCCAATACACTCACAGTACTAATATTTAATAACAGATCTATTAATTAAATTAAATGCTTAAATCTATTTATAGTTACTTATTTAAATTACTTGTTGAATTATTTAATAACATTTATGTATACTAACACACCTATCTACTAATATAAAATAATACTCTGTGACTATATTTATCTACAATATAATTTATTTCTCACTAGCACAGTTTGCTGTTTATACCTCCAGCACTTGCCCTAAAGTCTTCTTGTAGCGCCTAAACCTTCGGGAATATTTCGCCTTATTCTAAGTTTCGCACGTGCACAAATATTGCGGGGGTCTCAACGGCAGCTGCCCGCGCGTTAAAGATATTTCGTTCGTCGCTCAATCGTGACAGCGCCTCTATGGTAGTGTTCGGAAATTAATTACACTATAATTTGATCATTACTGTTTTTGATTTCTCTTATAATTTTGATTTTAAGTTAGAGCCGTCATTTCCGCTAAATATTTAGTGAAAAGGATCACGCATATCCTTCCATTTCAGAATTGTTATGCCCTCTTTCATAGATTCTTTGACGATTTTTGCAAAGGGTGCCCACTAAATATGCATTCATCGCTAGATCAAGATTTTTTTTATCAATTATCTGTGCAAATCCTTGTGAAGAGACACTACAACATCAGATGATTAGTATCCTGATACTTGATCTATATTTTCTTCTTTTCTGGTATATATTTGAAAGAAACAAGTATATCTTGCCCCACCACATAATTTAAAAACTTTTATTGTTGTTTTAAATATTGTCGAAATGGCACTAATGTACTACATTAATGTAATGGTCATCTGTACATAATACTTCATCTAGCTTAAAATTACTATTTAGTGTATCTATAATTTGAACAGTTTTACAAAATCGATTATGAAGGAACTGCAAAAATAATTTATATCGATATCACTAAGCGGGAATGTCTGGTTATAATACCACTCAACTGTACTCTAATGTAGATAAATTTGCGGTAATCGCACTAATCCCATCCGTATAATCAATCCACACAACCCATTGTTTCTTTAGAATTCGTTTCAGACCGTTAAATGATGCTATCTTTATTTTAATTTCATTTAATTAGTATATGTTTGTTTCGTCAGCAATAATTTGAAATATTTTATCAGTAGCCTAGAGAGAACGAAAACTATGGGGTTCGGAATAATTCAAAATCTCAGTTGCACAGACACTGATTCCAGTATAATTCGACAAAATGATCTTGATTGCCCTACGGATTGCGTCTCTTCCTTTTCTTGCGTGTTATTCTTGGCGTCAGTTTCCAATGATTTAATTTGACAGCAACCTACCGAAAATCCCGCATTTGACATTTTTTAAAGAAATTATTTGAGGCATGGTTTTCACTTGACGCAATGTTATTTTAAGAGGTGAAAAAAATTAAATACAAGATCTGAAAAACAAAAATTAATATAACGTGCAAAAGTATAATCAACAAGATTATAATTAATGACTCGGTCCAAAAAGTGAAATAAACCAATGGAAATAACGGACTATTGCAAAAAAGGCTTAAAAATCATATGAAAATCAAGAAACACTTTTAACGCTGAGGGGATCACCGGTGACCCCTCCTCCCGTAAGACAAATGCATCACACATTTCAACTTAACCAATAATATTTTAACATATATGGTGCATAATTAATTATTATGCGCCATATATGTTGAAAAATGGTGGTTTTTAAATGCATTCAACGTGTTGTCAATACTTAGAAATACTCACTATTATATATGTAACGTTTATAAATTTCTCTTATTTTTATTATAATATGTAAGTAGGCTAATGGAGTATTCAATTTAGCATTAAGCAAATCCCAGTTTTTTCTGTGATGTAGATTTCATTTGATTATCTCAAACTTTCTCCACCATGAAAGTAGATAATTTAGGTGTTTCCCACTTTGTTTTTTCTTTGTAAAACATATAATAGTAAAGGAAATTCTGTGGAGAATAATATTTTAAAAAAATGAGATAATTATTGATAATCTTGAATTTTTACCATGTTAAATTTTAATTAATCTGGATAACTTTTATTATTCGCCACCATTTTCTCTTTATACGGGCTGATCCCCCGCAAAGGATCTCGAAAGCTTCCTTAGAAGCGGCGAAACCTCTCCAAGGGGTGTTAAGCCATTCATTCATTCATTTTCTCTTTATACAATATACGGTGAAAAATATCCAGTACTTGATTTTATTATCGAACTGCCTCTATCTAATGTTTCCTAACTCGGCGAAGGATACTTTTAATTAGGTATTGAAGTCGTCGGGTATGTGGGCCGGCCAATTCGTTTTTGTAACGTAATTGTCCGCAAACTATTCCCTCGTACTGATCCATGACAAGTATTGTCATTTGTTCATCGTAGACAAAACAAACGCGGTCAAAATGTGGTGCATCATGTGGTTGGTTCTCAGGTTGTCAGGTCGGAGTTCGGAAACTCTTGACGTTTCGTGCACAACTGCGACGGACATCTTCAGAAGAAAATCTAAAAATTAATTTCCTTTGAAGATGTCCGCCGCAGTTGTGGACGAAACTTCAAGAGTTTTTGAACTCCGACCATGGTCTAACAACCCTAGAACCAATCACACGATGCACCATAACCCCAGCCGTGAAAACCTTGGCATCTATGTGGTGAAAATGTTTTTGTATCCTTTCACATATAGTGAAAAACTCCACCCCCTCAATATATCACTATTGGTATTCCACTTTCTGACAAATATCGTTTTCTAAATATTTGCCACACTTAAACCCAATTATCAAATTGTCACATGATAAAGCGTGGTTTGTTAATCCAAACCACATATTTATGGTCGTTTTCAGTTTATTAGCGTTCTTCACACCACCGCAGGCGACGCTTTGCATTTACAGCAACATTTTTTTTACTCGTAGATGGGTTGCTCCACTATGGAATGCCATGCGTCGTAATTTTCGACGTAGCCATGGTGATAGCTGAACTATCGGTAGTACAGCGAAACTCCGTTATTTCTTTTATACAATAATCGGTGATTTTCTAGAACCACGCTCTTCAGTGCATGCAAGTTGGTTCCTTTCTGTTATATAGGGTTTTGTTGTGTCAAAAACTTCACCTTTTCTTTTTTTTTATAGTATTTATTGGAAATTTTATATTAATATTAAAATGTCAATGGTAATAAGAAAATGAAAATGACTAAAGATACAATCCGAACCTTATGAATTGTTTCCACCATTTTAATGGGCTCTACGGCTTGCTTTAGTTATCGAATCTTCATTTTTTATAATTGCTACTCATTTAAAAAAAAAATTTCGGGGGTAATAGTCTGTAACATGGGGACACCAATTTTTCTTTAGCATTACAGAAGCAATATCGTAAAAAGAAATTAATCGATAAAAGACCACGCTAAAAAATACAAGTAATTTTTTATGTTTGTGAAAATATTGGGGCGTAATTTACATTTTATAATCATCTTGCAAAATGTATGGCATTCTTTTAATGTGCCACATATATTGAGAAAAATTTAATAGGAACGTTTCAATAGTCAAAAGTGGAATATTGTAAAGTTGAATTGATTCAAATCGATATGGATTTACAGTATTTAGAACGGGGCGTGTCTGCTGTTGCCTTATCAGCTGGCAAGTTAACAGATGATAATAACCTTTTTCACAAATTCAAGCGCTACAAAGTTCAACAGCGAACTGATAGCTTTATCTCTTCTCCGGGGTTTGCATGGCAAACTGTCCTCGATATCTACAGCAAACCATTCGCGCAATGTTGGTGTTTCCCACATCGTTCCGTGATTGACCACATGATACCTCGTCTGCAAGGTCCGATGTTAGAAGGGGATTGCCTATTTTATTGCCTTTAGTTCTTCATTGTTTTACATTCCTCCATATAAGTTTATAAACAAGAAAGTGTCTTGTTGCCGAAATTAATCAGATTTAGTACCACACGTAATCCTTATTTCTCCATAAAAAATTGTTTAGAAGTGGGTTAGGTGTGTTTAAATTTCTCTTCGGAAAAACACACTGGTATAACACACAAAATGTTTCATTTATCTTCACTTTTTTGTCCTGCGAATGCAGCATGGGAAAATTCGTCGCCTCAGTTCTAGAAAGCATAACAAAAAAGCAAGGACGCTCGAGTTGTCCCACTTGCTTGAAAATTAAAAGTCGCCATTTTCTTTTTGTTCAGTTTATTCATCAGGATGATACGGCTTGATGGCACTTTGGCGCAGCAGCCTTCGAGCGTTTGTTTGTTGTCGGGTAAAAGTCCAACGGAACGACCTTGCGCGTGAATGTACTCCGCTCGTGCTCCAAACAATTAGGACAATAAAATACTAACTCGAAATTGCTGGATCTTTTCTTTTTTGCTCGTTTTGCTTCTGCCTATCACGCCCGTACATGGATGGGCTCTTGAGGCGTGCCGGCGGTGCTGATGGTATCGTCCGACCTTGCTGGCACTGGTCCTTATTAAGTTATTTTTGTGGAGCTTCCTACTCCATAGGGGAATTCTAATTGGCCTGCCATTATACAGCATCTCGTGCATCATTACATGTCGTGCATCGGAACGGCTCCGTAGCCTACTTTCTCCTCTAGTATTTCGCGACCTCTCGGGCACGCCGGCCGGGCTTTATCTGCCGTTTTGAGAACGCCGATAAGTGTGCAGTTCCTGCAGACGGACTGAGCCGTCAGCCTCTCGTTCTCGTTAGCCGAAAAGATTAATTAGCCCGCCGCTGCCGGGCTCCGTAGTTAGCGAAATTATGCCGCGCTCCGACCCGCATTATCGGAAATGGTCGCCGTGGGCGCTGGGGGAATGTTGCCTGTCCGTGTCATATAATGCCCCGCGTTCCCAGAACGCTTGTTGCTAGTCATACAAATGAATGGAGGACAACTCTTCTGTGGAAATATTCTGAAGGTTTCTGTGTGGTACACGTAATTTGGCTTGTTAGATCCGATTCGGAGCTGGACGAAAGCGGCAGTACGATTAGCATAAAAGCGAAGTAAAACAAATCGTAAGGAATTGCCGGCGGTTGATTTGCATAGCCGTGTCGAAAACTATCAATGGTCATGGAAAGTTGAGCGGCTAAAATCGAATAGCGCAGACTAGAGGCTTGGATGGATATAGCACCTGAGGCGAATTCCACGCACATTTATGTGCGGCGAGATAACGCAAGCGTCTTGTTCCTTGGTTACAGATGGTTTATTTGAGTGTTTCATTAATTAATTATCAGTAAAAGACGAGCCTCTACAAACAACTATCGAGCATAATAGACAGATATTCCAGCGAAATTCAAAGAGATGGGACATTATAATTCCAGTTTTAGTAGTAGAGTTGAAGATACTAAAATGATTTCATAATAAAATGTGGGAAATTATGTTGTGAATCCAAAGATATTTTATCTAAATGTACAAAACATTAAAATTAAAACAAGATCAGGGGGCGAAACGGTAATATATACAAATGTTGAAACTCATAAACACCTTGGAAACTCAAACTTAGACCAACCAATCAACTATGAAGGTCTCAGCACTCTATATATTATCGTTCATGAAATATGTCACTTTAAAATAAAAAAAAGCAGGAAAACCCCCCTTAGGGGTGTTTCAATGGGTCGAGTTTACGAGACATTCCTATTCTACTTTTTAATGAGGAGTTCAAAAAAGGTGGTCAGAAGTTTCGATCAAATTGTACAATTGATCATTATACTCAATTGTATATATTACCTCTAACTATAAGATTATAAAAAAATCAAAGATTGATTTTTTGAAGTTTTTGAAATTTTGACACCATTTTCCCATTACCCGTCCCTTCGGATGTTAACCCTAATAACAGTTACACAAGAATTATTCAGATCTAGAGCTTAAAATCGGAAGAACAAAAACAAATTTTAACTAAAGGAAAAACTTAATATTAATTTACCTGTGCAACAAAAAAATCCAATATGGAAAAGTAGTTGGAAATAGTACTGCCTCACATGTTTCGTTAAAAGAAAATAATATAAAGAAAACGGTATCTTGAGAGTTTACGTTACAATTAACACAATCAAAACCAACTGTTATTCGCTTTTAGGTGTCCACATCAGCGGGCTTTTATATAGTTTGTAATTTAATTGTGATTTTCTAAAATGTATTAGAATGGGATGCTACAGTCTCTCAGTTTTGAAAGTCTTGATACATACAAATCAATACAAAAACCGTATTCTATTAACTTGTCTTATGGTGAATGGGAAAATATGTAACGAATAGTAAAGGAATTGTTACAAAGTAAGACGCCACAAGCTCAACAAAAAGTTATTATAGCTCTTCAGTTTTATTTCTGTGCTGTTATAATCTCAAAAATTCACCATGGTTTTCTGCCCTTGGGAAGATTGTTCAGAGATTAAATGTCTGCATACACTTCCCTTGTTTTTCTTATGTTCAGTCATTTCGTCTGCCAGAGCCATCAAGATATCCAGAAATTGTACTTTTTTACCTCTTACTGCACTTGAAGAGCGACATTTTCTTGGTAATGTTTTGAACTCTTTTAGACATCACTGTTTGTGGTCTACCCGTTATGCCTTCATCATCATATAGGCTCTCGTGGTACTCAACCATTTCTCGGTTAAACTATAAAATTACAAATTCATTTTTTAAATAAAAATTACAAATTTTTGGAAAATTTGTATAAAAACAAAAAATATCCAGGTTTATCGAATGATTGTTCATCGATCCTATGATAATTTCCAGTCTGTCTACTTTTCTCTCCCATAGTTTTGACGGTTTCAGTATCGTACTGAAATTTCTTCAGAAATCGATTATTTATCATTCGGCGAAGCCATATTACAAAATCTAAAACGCGTGTTTTGTTCACCAAACGTATGTCGACATAACATGTAAATATGGAAGAGTTTGATAGAACAGTTTACAGATCGTGCAACGAAAAGTGATGACCGACTTATAGGGCATCTTTCAGTAAAACAATTGAACATTTCTATAATTTCCACCTCGTATTCTTTTTCCGTGTTTTATAGTATTGGAATAAAAGCGTTTTGTTGGCGGTACACCAGCATCTTCAGCGTTATGCCAGCCAAGACCTTCACATACCCAGCCTGCGTTTTTTATAATCACGATGTTTACATATCCTTATCGCCCTCCCGTGTTTGTTTTCTGTCGTGCTTCGGTTCACCAACGGCGGTGCTGGCTGCCTGGGCGCTCGTCGCAATAACGAAATAATGACGTTCTTCCTCCGCGCGTTATCTGCCGCGGCATCGGGGCATTTCGTTCCATGCCTTGCGCAATTGCATTAACTGCAGTTCAGATTGCATCAGAGAAACTAGCCCGAATTTGACGAGCGCGCTCCGGCGGAAACCTCCGATTATTTTCCCATTTTCTTCAGCCGGCGTCTTCATGCGTTGCGTCCTAAGGATGCCAATTTCGTAACAGTAGCGAAACCTAAACTTATGTTATCCTAACATCTACTCTCGTTCTCAAAGTAATGACCTTGAACTTAGGAAAAATTTGTCTTATCTTTCCTAATATAATGGTCCAGTTAGTTTATGACCTTAAAGACGACTTTCGCTATTTTGTGAACTTCTGTAGGATCCATAGTAACATTCGCCATCTTTGAAACACTTCAACACAAACACAAAAACCAATTTTTGAATGTTTGAGATCTTTGCCGTTGTCGTATTATTAAATTGTGATTCTTTTATACTTCTTAACATTAAATACTGCATTATAAAATAACTTACACAACTCCAGACAGTTCACGGTACAATTTCGTACTAAGAGACTTGGTAGTAACTTTGAGGACTTTAGGTTGTTGTGCTTTAAACCAACCTCAACAGATGTCTCAACAATTACATTTTAAAACAACTTCAAAAAAACATTTTAATTATTTACAAACTTCTTTATATCTAACGTCACAGACATGTGTTCAAGAAGGGACGTTGATATATTTCAATGTGAGAATGCTATAGTAAATAAAGCAGCTTCTGTACAACTGAATAATTTTAATTTTTTATTTGCCCGAGATAATAACGGGCATTTTCAACGAACTTAAAAAGTTCGTTACTGAATTCTATGTCTGTCGGTCTGTCTGTCGCTGTCACAAAATTATGGATTTTTTAAAATTTTAAAATGGATTCTTATAGGAAATTTTACGCTGATTTCAAAATCGAAATCAAAAAGTTTCTATCTCGAATAGTTTTCGAGATATTCGACTTCGAATTTCGGGAAAATTTCGACATTGCGATTCTGAGTAATTCTTAAAGAAAATTTTACGCTGATTTCAATAATGAAATCGAAAAAATTCTATGTCGAATAGTTTTCGAGATATTCGACTTCGAATTTCGGGAAAATTTTCTACATTACGATTTTAAATGTTATTCTTATAGGAAATTTCACGCTGAATTCGAAAATGAAGAAAAAATTCTATGTCGAATAATTTTCCAGATATTCGATTTCGAATTTTCCCGAAATTTAATTTCGCATTGATAACACTCCTAAAATGAACGAGCGTAAAGGGTATTAATTTATGCAATTTCAATTTATTATTGTAATGACGCAGTGATTTGATGGCCATGTGGGCCGTTCATCGAAAACAAACAGCTTTCCCATCATTAGCAGTTTAATCGAAACGCGACCAGATCGTGTCGTTAAAACTACTACGCGCGTACGAGGACCGGCCGGAAACTTGCGCTTTGCGGCGACCGTGGACAAGAATAGCTTTCGGGCTCGGGGTGGAGTTCGGAATGCGATGCAAATCGCGAGCGGTGCTAACGAACTGCCTGGCATTAATTCGGAAGGCAATCGCATCATCCCGTGAGGTCACACTGCAATTATCCGTGCTGCACATAGCAATGGGCTCATTGTGTTTTGCAGGGGTCGCATTGTCGTCTGGCCGGCCGGAGCGGCGGCGGCGCGCCGCGTTTCCTCCGCTGCGCCGCCGTGGCCTCGATACCGGAGGTGATCGGATGATGGGCTTTTTGTCAGCGGCGGCTTCCTTTCGGAGCCGTAATTACCGTCGCGTATCCAATCCGCCATGGTCACACACGGCCGACTTCGCAATGACCTGCACTTGCAGCCATTATCTGGCGGTGATTCATGACGTTGCGTTTGTGCACTGCACTTCATGTGTGTGTTTACATTGTGCATGCACACCATTCAATTTTTCTTATACTTGTTCTGATACTGTTATATATCAACATTATATCATCACTAAACATCAGTGTCAACAATTTGGAAAAAAGAGAAGTCGAACTCCATTACGTCCATAGATAGGGGAGCGTACGAGAAACTATGGTTGCTCTTTTACGAGTTTTGAGATCCTATAGAGTAGGAACGTTCATATGGACGACTTGTCATTGACTTTAAACCGATATTTGCGCTCTCGAATTGCTGTTTTTTTTAATCGTTATCAATCAATCACTACCACAATTGGCGATCGAGTTGCGCATGTAAAAGAGTGAATATCCTATCACAAAAGAAATTAACTGCCCGCGATGTAGTTGATTAATACATGCTAAATATTTACTGATAGCAATTCTCAAATACTGGTTTTTATTGGTTCGTGTCGACAAATCATTTCCTTTTAGAAGACCCCTTATCTCTTTTTTTATATTACCAGTTGTACTTGACCATATCGTATAAAGCTGTTAATTAAATAAACATGACTCCAGAGAAATGGTAGTCCATCTTTCATGAAAGAACGTAGTCTGGACTGGTGTTATAACTTGGTATATTCAATGTGCTTCAAGTCAGGGTCAGTATACTTCTGTAATACTGTTATCTACAAAACATTTCCTTTATAATAGAGAATTAGCACAGGGTACTAATATAGGCAACTATCATCATAGAGTTGTTTTATTGTAAATAGGACGAAACCGGTCGAAATGTCTTTGTACTCTTCCGCATTTAGATTTTTATTTATTTTACGAACGGAGGTGGTTCGTAAAATAAATTTGTAAGACCATCTTGGAATTTTATAGTTAGCACTGTACATTCCGATAGATATCGCTCTTCTAGCATTTGTTACACTAAGACCCTTTTATTAGACTGCTACATAGTTAAGCCTAATGTATTTTACCAAGCCATCCATTTCCAGTCGTCTACAGTCTACTGGTGTCACTGCAGGCTACGCTTAGAATTGACAATAGAAATATTAATTTCAGTATATTCTATGCTACAGTCGTTACTTGTTTTTATTTTTCCGTTTTCTTGTAAATATATATTGTGCAACGCCTTCTCTTTCTCTATCCCACTTTTTTTATTATAATTATTTACTCCCCCCCTTTCTAACGAAATTTTATTTTCGCCCGGTGCCGTTTTGCTTATTTGTTTATGTATCATTTCCAATATTTATCCTAATACTAGCTGTACCCGGCCACGGGTTGTTATGGCTCAGTCTGGCTAAATTTAAAAAAAAGAGAGAAAGCGCACGTTTTTAATGTTTTAATTTCACAACACTTGTGGGTATACAATATTATTTGTTGTTCCATTGTCTGTGCAGATATAAAGATCGTAAAAAATGACGCTATTTTTCAAAAAAAACGTATTTTGTTACCTGTCACAGGTGTGACGTATATAATATATAGGTATATAAAAACAGGCCCGTATTAGAATGCAACGTTGTATCAAAATTTCAAAACAATCTGTGAAGAACTTTCGGAGATTTAAGAATTTGAACAAACGAACATTACATTTTTATTTATATAAATTGGTAAGGTTGTTGCCTAATAAATTGGACCTATGCTCGCAAAAACGGGACAACGCTCAGTTCTGTGAAAGATTCTGTTGTACAGGTTGCGAACTCTATAGACATACCTTTGGAATACTTTTAGTTTCTATGTTGTTTTGAGTCCTAGAAAGTTATTGGTCCCAAAATAGCCGCGACAAGTCAAACAATGGGCGTGCCAGACAACAAAAACAACAAATACAACTTGCATTGGGAACTCTAAGAAATGGAAAAATAATACAGAAAACTACAATAGAAATGTACAAAAAAAGCTGTAAAACAATGGAAAAACATACCAAACCGTGTCACTGTGACTTTTGTGTAATTGGAAAGAATAAACTAGCCATTTTAAACTTTTCATTGCTGAGGATTAGAGGGATGTACTGGGGGAATCTAGGGAGAAAAATCCTTTTCATATGGTGCATATGGTGACGGCCGAGAATCTATTAGCTAATATAACAAAGAGAAAAGTGTCTGTTAATGATATTAAGGTACTGTAGAGTAAAATCACGCGACTAAAAATCCATTTGTGCATATTCAAGTACACATATAGTGGCGAGGAAGAATATGATCCTGTAAACCTGAAAAAGAAACAAAAATAATTTAGTTTTTTACAAGCATCACATTGTCTCATAAATACAATGAACAACTTCCAGTTAAGCAGGCAAGGTTAAAAACATTCTTTACCATCTCAGCTCTGTACTCCCAGTACATCGTGCATTTTATCAGAATTTGAAATTCACTGATCAGAATGCGATGAATAAGAACCGATCATAAATAGCATGTTTGTGTATGAAAACTTTCGGACTCATCATCCAAACAGTATGCCGCATATTTATGTGATTTGACATTTAGTGTAGTGCTAATATAAAGATATTTTTTAGTTAGAGAAACTATAACTTGCTATGACTAAATCTATTGTCTTCATATATTATTTTTTTATATTTAATCCTGTGTAATCTAATAAGTTATTTTTTAATGCTCACACTAACAATAACAAGTTTTGTACGTTATTTGATAAGGAAAACTGAAATAATAAAGTTCAGCATGTGTGATTCTCATACGTGCATTTCATCCATTTAATCCATACCTACACATAAGCTTTGTTTTCCCAGTTATATCATAAATAACGTTAGTTCGCTTTTGCACGCATAGTTTTAATTGGAGTATGTTTTGTTTTCTACTAAATCGTTTACGTATTTACTTTTAACTTGTCTGTATAAATTTTTTTCTCTTGTACTTTTCTAATTTTAACATTTTTACGTTTAACATGAAAAAAACACCTTTTTTTATTTTAAAATTTGGTAGAACACTTTTACCATTTTTTTTGTTGTGGATTATTAAGCCAATTCGTTTTGAGGTGCTCCTGTGCAAACGGGCTATGATTCGATTATTGGCTCTGGACACTTGGCTTATAACTTAGTCGGCCACTAAAAATAATTAACTCCTCTCCCCTACCACATCGGAGATGACACTCAACAACCGTGCAGTGAGGACGAACATATGGAAGCCTCAACCTCCCAGTTCGCAGCCTTATTAAATTTTTATAATTATTGTAACTCTGATAGTGTATCTACTATCTTTAACCGTTTTGTTCATTTAATTACAGTATCAAGATAGACTTTCATTTTACTTTGAATTATTACCTCCCATGTAATTTACACTGCTATGTATTTCCATTATAGTAATATGATTTGTTTATTGCTAATGTAGCAGATTGCAAATAAATACCAACTGTTAAAAAAAACTGAATTATAGAACAAAGTTGGTTCTGTTTCTCTTTGACCTCTGGTATTTTTTAACAACCTGATGCAATCTGATTCAAAGTTTTCCCATTCGTTGTTTTATTATTCTCCCAGTTTGTTTTTTAAAACCATTTCTGCTTTCGATCTTTATTTATGTAAAATATCCGGTCTACTTCCACTAGGTAATTGATTAATGTTTACATACAAGTGAAACGAACACTAATAAAAATGTAAATATCCTTTTGATAATGACGCTGCTGTGTTAAACTTTCATTTAATTGGCTATTGAACTATTGCTGTCTTCGTTTTGCAACAATGGTGGTGTGTAATTAAATTCGTCCTCTGTTACACTTTTCACTTTCACTGAGCACCGCTGGCCTACAATATTGCAATTGTATAATCTTCGGCAAGTGCATGCAACCATTTTACGCTCGATGACCGCGGTGAATTTCGCGGGCAGCTTGCGATCAGCATCGCTCATTACGATCCGTAATTAGTGAAATTGTTTGTAAACAAGCCCTGCGACGTTCGGAACTCTGCAACGCCTGCTATTACAAAAATCTTGCGAAAGTTGGGGCCCACGGGCCGTGTAGGCATACCCGTTCCAGGCGCGCTCCACCGAGCCGAGGTCGACGCTTGGTTCGCAGAAACGGCCCTCGAGATTCGGCATTCCGGCATAAATTAATTAGATTCCAACCTAATCGGCCTGCGATAGCTTAATAAGGGCTGCGATCGCCGGTTTCTGCAAGTTGGCGATGTTTATCGCAGGCGATGTAGTTAGCTTTGATGGTGTTCAAATTTTGCATGGCTGTTCGACGGCAGCTTATAATGAGGGCTTGATTTAATACGAAAGCGAAACTGCTAACAGCAGGATTCTGAATGAAGATTCGGGCAGATTAATGTTAATTTTATTCGTCTGCGAGATGTTTCTAACCTTTTTTATTTGTTTGTATTCCATTTGCGAGAAAAACTTTTTTAATTTTATTTGAAGCATTTCACGTTTGACTTGTATCTATGGGGCTTTCTTTAATGCCATTAACCTTAAAAGAAAAACAAGTCTTCCTTTCTAACCCTTTGAAATTTGATAACTTAACCTGACCTAAGCGAGCTAGGTATTCTGCAATGTTAATTTAAACTACGCTAATAAATTAAATTGCAGTGGCTTTATGACTAACCTTTTTACTTTTACTACTAAATATAGGCCTTTTATAAACACTATCTTTTGCACGTTGCTTAGACTTACGTTGTCTAACCATTTTATTAGAAGACGACCGAACTCCTTATTCCAACATCCCTTTATCATGATTTCATTTAGTGGGTTAATGTTTCCGTTCCATAAGCATTTATTGGCATGGATTTAAAAAATATTATGTTTAGATATTTGAGATCAAAATGTATTGTCGGTTCAACATAGCAACACGTCTTGTAGTATTGAATTATATGTTTCTCTCTATTTTCTTCAGAAGGCTAATGTGTTCTCTTAATTACATATACCTTATCTAACCAAATATCGTGTTTTTATTTTATTTTTTGTTAACTTTTAGTTATTCATCACTTTTACCTGACCGGAATTGTTACATTTATTATTTTTGTGTGCTTGCTATAATATGTATAATATGTGTATAACATGCAGGTCATAAAAGCTGGAAGACATTTAAAATACAACTGCCGTTATCGATGAAAACATTTGAGATAACTAGGTTTTTAGAATTGATATGCGAGATTGATTCAATAATTCTACCCAACTCCCCCGATTTCGCCCGAGAGTCAAAACTATCGAGTTAGACATTCTTGGTATGGAATAAAAAGTTAGCACTAAAAGTTCATAATATTATTAAATAGTTGCGTTTAATTATTACTGTCTTTTTTTTTATCTATTTAATTCTAAGAGAGCAGACATATCCATTAATTTAGCGGAGCTTGAACCTATTTATACAGTGATGTCCAAGATTCTGCGTGGAGACTTCGAACCAAAGTTTAATTTAGGTACGTGTAATAATAATTCATAGATATTTATAAATCAACAGATTTGTTGTCTAATAGAAATCCCTTTATCAAGTATTTTGGTTTGTCTTAATATACTGGGAAATTCTCATCTTTCGTCAATTCACATGTTCCATTTTAAATCGTAATCTGCAACTTAATTTGATTACGTAAATGTCTATATAAATTTATCTTTATGTTGAATAGCATTAAACAACTTAGATGATTTAAAAACAGGTCGATGACTTTTTAAAAAAATTAACATGCAAATTCGTGTGATGTAACCATTAAACCAATTTTACAACGACCCTTTTTCAGATGAAGGACTTCTACCACAATAAAAATACGCAATGTGGTAGTGAATTAGTTCATTTTTAGGAAACATTCGATTATATCCAAATTAATGTTGCATATGTATATACTATATAATCGAAAAAATTATCCTATTTGGATTTAGAAAAGGATCTGGAATTCGAGAGGCTGTATAAGCAATTAGAACCCGCATGGAAAAAACTAACGTATTTGTTGATATAACAAAAGCCTTTGATTATATTGGGCATGCCTATTTGAGCTATTGAGGAATATTGGAATCGAATACGTAAATATAAAAATCATCTAGACAAGAGACAGTTGTAAGCGTAGGGGAAATCTTGAGGAAAATAAAAATTAACAAAGCAGAGTTAGACAAGGATAGCCGTTTTCAACACCTCTCTTTAATGTACTCATTAAAAAGGTCCCAAGCAAATAATATGAGAAATTAAAAACCGGAACAAAAATGCAAAGAGAAAAAATTTTGACGGTAAGGTGTCCAAATGACATAACGGTAGTAGTAGCAACAGAACAAGATCTAAGAAAGACACTTAATGTAACACGGACATGGTGTTAAAAGAAAAGAACTTGGAAATAAACACGAAGGAACCGAAATTATTAAAATGTAGTAAAACGCCATTGCCTAAAACACATGTAACAATTGCCAACCAAATCATTGACGAAGTCGAAGAATTCTGTTATCTTGAATTTAAAATTACCAGAGCTGGTAGAAATAATAAAGAAATAAAAAGCGAATGATCGAATGTGAAAAACGGGTTCTAAAAATATTCGTCTGGAGTGTGAATTTCTAGCGAACAGAAAAGACTATAGGTCTTTGAGATGTGGTGCTAGAAATGAACGCTAAAGATACGATAGATAGACAGTAATAAAACACTAGAAAGAATTCAAGCCGAAAGAACGTTAATGAAGCAAGTACAAAAGAGGAAAGATGCCTTAATCGGACATACTCTTCTATAGGATAAACTGCTAAAAACTATTATAGAAGGAAAGTCCAGCGGAAAATGCACCTAGTTTACCGAAACAGCAATACATCTCATAACTCATAGCTGATTTACAATGATATAGTTATTCAGAGCTAAAGAGATTGCTAAGAACAGAATAAATTGGAAAAATGCCATATCGAATCAAGTTAATCGCCAAGGTTCATAACTATGAGAGAGATAAACTAGCAACAAATGAAATTAAATGCATGATATTTTCAAATATTTTGTTATTTACATATCGTTCTAATTAAATTTTAAAGACTTGTTGGTATCAGAGGAAAAATAAGCAACAATTAAAGCACTTTTAGGAGAAGAAATAAATCTAAGACCGATACATTCTCTTCAGTGGGAGGTTGAAGAACCTTTCATTAAGACCTTTAACTTGTATCACTCGGATCTATCAATGGAATTAATCGCACAATACGAAACTTCGTGTATAAAAATTCAAACCTCGCTTTGAATGCTTAGTATGGTGAGTAGATTCATACTTGAGCAACCTCGGAGCCAGCTCATCAAAGGATGCCCGGCTTTTGCGCTGCAAATTAGAATGCGAGGATCACGTATCAAGTTTCGCCACTTCCTTTGGCCGGCCGGCGGTGCGTTTCTTGAGGGAAAAAGATGAGATTGCAATGCAAAATTCGTGTATCTGCTTACCCGATCAGAAATCCTGCTCATGAACATAAGTACCACCATAATTAGTTTAGTTTGTTCACTTCT
This sequence comes from Sinelater perroti, assembly GCA_036346155.1. Lineage (NCBI taxonomy): Eukaryota > Metazoa > Arthropoda > Insecta > Coleoptera > Elateridae > Sinelater > Sinelater perroti. Next base: position 3,395,250 of record JARFIY010000122.1, read on the forward strand.
GCCTTCTCTACCAAGTCTTCAATAGATGTTATGCAAAAATATCAATCGGGCGATTTACTGAATCCTAAGAGTTGGTGAAAACGAGCAGACGTTCCGAAAACCCAGTTATGTTGGGCCGCGCTGTCCATCGAGATGTTATCAGACGCGGCGCGACGGTTTTGAGGAATAACCTGACAGCGTTCTGGTTCCCAGTCGCGCTGCTTCCGATTTATCTTCGGCTGCAATCTGGGCGACTCATCTCGTGTGTAAATCGTGAGCTCAGCGTATTGGTTTTTGTCCTTATTAACTGTATAGGCGTGTGGCCGAGGGGAATGAATGAACTTCTTCTCCATTCTTCGTCCGCAATTCCGCATCCTACCATATCAGTATCGCCGCTTTGTGTGAAGTAGGTCACAGACGGATGCAGCTGCTACGGCCAGGTGTGAATAAAGGTGGATTTATTCGGCAGGGACCCGCGGCATCGATCGGGCGGCCGAACGCGGAGGAACTTGCTCCGAGCTGAAATCCCAAAGAAGTGCTCTTGATTTGTGCATCCATCTCGACGTTGTGCCAGATTCTGAAGAGGCGGGCAGACGAATTTAAAGCCTGCTATCTTTATTGGTCACCCAGTTACCTTACCTGCACGAGGCTGCAGCTTGGTGTCTGTAAACATTCGCAACAAGCTGATTGGGAGACGTTGGTACAGTTATGCGTGATGACCACTGTAGCTCGGTCAGACGGTCAAGCCCCGGAGCTCTAACTATGACTTCGATTTCGGGCAGCTACGGGAAACCAGCTGCCTCTTCCTTTCTGGGCCTTCCCCTATCTTCCTCTTGGGGTTACTCGATATCAAACGAGCCGATGTTCATAAAACACAAGCCAATTATTACCCGCACCGTGTTAATCATAGCATACCGTTGAGGCGCGACGTTTATTATGATAAAAACGCCAAGATATTTATTGAGAAATAATGTTGTATTCAACTGACATTATTATTTATAGTCGCACTAAAAATTCGTGTACATTAAAATTCCATGGAACTAAAAAAAATCGAAAAGGTATAACATCCAATAATAATTCAAGCGAATGTGTATTCGATATCGCACATTTTCAGCTACTCACAATTGACAGATAAAACGAATATTGCCGTTACAACGCTGTAATGGTCGTGATAAGATATAGAAACTCTCGCCCAATCGTTCAGGAATCCGCACTTAACCGCATTTACTTTGTATTTCACGAATGGGTCACGTAACAGAACTTGCGCGTTCTACTATTTTTATCACTAACATAATTGACATGCTTTGTTCCGTGTATTATAACTGTACGCGTAATACCAAACTCTTAGATTTATCAAATTTTAGAAGATTGAGTATATCTCTCTTGTAAAAGATACTTAAGATTTACCACTTTGTTTAAAAAATTAGGTAACTTTTTAATTTGAAAATCGCGCAAAATTCGTAGTTGGCACAACCTTCAGTAACATTTTGTCCTAATTTCAGTTTGATGTGCCAAATAGTTTATAAATTACTGGAATTTATTTGCATCAATTCTTTGCCTTTTTTAACGGACCCAACTTCCAAGCTGATGACCAGCTTTACTTTTGTCATGTCCGTCGTCTGTCACGTCTCATAACTTTTGATCAAGGCAGCTTCCAAGCTGGAGACCAGCTTCTATTTCTGTTCTTTCTGAAATCTATCACGCCTTGTAATTTTTGATCTGTCATAGATAGAGACACAACGTTTTCAGTATTTAACTAAGAACGATAAATCAAGTCCAGACGCCAAAAATCAGTGATCGGAAAATCTCCAGACCGGTTTGACCGGAAGTGGCCGCAAAATTTTCGGTTTCGGCTGTTAAATTTTTGCCGCTGTTCACTTTCATTTGAATATAATTCACTGTCATCCGTTTCAATAAAATTTCGTTAAAACCTATAGTATAGTTTCATGCATAGGGCGGCCCGCTCTGCTTCACCTGTAAAGCAAATTTTCTCTTGTTCTATTATTAAAATGTCTAATATTATTGAACAAGGAAGTTTCATTAAATTTTGTGTTAGAAATGTACATTCCTGGTATTAATAAAACGCTTAAAATTGTGCAGAAAACATTCGGTGATCAATTTTTATCAAGAAAAACTGTATTCCGATGGCATAAGCTGTTTAGAGAAAGTCGTAAACCCGTAGAAGATGAACCTTGTTCTGGTCATGCATCAACATCAATAACCGAAGAATATATCGAAAAAATTAGAAACAAAATAATAGAAAATCGTCATTTGACTGTAAGAGAGCTTATTGAAGATGTTGGCATATTTTAATAATTTCAGTAGATGTTTTAAGCTTAAAATGTTAGTCAACAAAACTCTACAATCATTCATGAGCTTTTCGTTAAAAATTCAACAGATATCGTATTTTCAAAATTTCACCATGTGACTTTTCTGTTCAGTAGATTAAAAAAAAAACACTTCGAGGAACGAGATTTGACTCGATTGAATCGACAAAGCAAAAATCGAAAGAGATGCTGATGAAAATTCCAAAAAGTGAATATGAAGTATTTCCAATATTGGATTAAACGTTAGCATATGTATATCGCAACCAAGGGAGGGAATACTTTGAAAGAAACAAAATAAATATTGTTGAATAAATAAATAAATAGTAGTATGTGTTTTATGCAGTCATTTTACTTTTTAAACAGAATAGTATTGATTAAAGGAAATGTGTATTTATTATTTTTTGATACTTGTAATGCTACCTTCTCCCGTCCTAAATGTCAGAGTTCCATTTTCTGCACAGTCTTGACAGTATATCTTCCTCAATTGATACTATCAATTTTAAGTAATTAAGAAGCGAAATTCAATAATTTAAACAATTTCTGGACGATTACTGTAATAAAACAATTGACATGAACAATATTTATTCATACATTTCTTTTGTCTGGGTATGTATTGGAAATTTTGAAATTAAGTTTTAGGCGAATTAACATCTTAAAACTGTTTTTGCGCGGCGAGTATCGAGGCATTTATCAACTGTCAGAGGAATTAATCATCAAGTAATTTTGTGAACAACTGTATAAAATATGGCGTTCCTACGCCTGACCTACTTTTGTTCCATATTATAATTTCGTTAATTTTCTATATAAAATTTTGAATTGCTTAATAATTTTAACCTATTGTACAAAGAAAAATCAATAAATTTTTCATATAATGATTAGATGGGGATATATCAAGCATCCCACTACAGAACATTTATTTTCTTTATTATCGTTTTGTTATTTTTGTTGTTAGCACTATCCGCATTTTTAATAGATACAAATGAATCTTATCTTTAACTGTATCAATGGTTATCTATGAAACTATGCATTTACATGTATATGGTTATTGGGAACTTTAACTCAACTGTACACTTTTGAAATATGGTGTAATAATTCTCAAAGTGCGCAAGAAGAACATGGAAATACAAACGCAAAAGTTAAAATAAAACAGGGAAAGTATTTCGACATTTTGCTTGATTAAGCGGGACAGGCAAACAAAACGGTAAACAACAGTGCCATAGAACAGAACCGTTTTAAGTAATAAAAATAGAAAACAAAGCAAAAACTAAACACAACCAGTCAAAAATTATGTCGAACTTTTTTACACTTCAATAGAAATAAATGAAGAAAAATTGAAATTTTGATCTGTTTAAGAGAATTATTTAAACGACCTCAAAATAGTCTTATACAAAATGCCAGCAATATTTTGGTAAATGGAGATCTGTTTCCATTAGTACTACAGCGGAATATCGCATTTTCAACAAAAAATTTATTTTAGGAAAACTATAGCCATCTTGTCTGTCAAAATAGTCTTATAATGCAATGTTGCATTTGTGCATCATAACGCATACTCCAGCATGAATAATGGATTCGTTAGCTAATAGACACTATGCGCCGAACTTCTTGTTGGACATAAAACAAATCATCAAAATTTTCATCAAGCACTTGATAGATTTCCTCCATATTATTATGGTTTTCAGCATTATTAATTTCAACAATCATAGAATCATCTATAAGAAATGAGAACATATGTATATCAGACTAATTCATAAATGACATACCCCAAATAATACTACATTGTAAATATAAGTTTGTCAACAACAAAAATTGAATGTTTATGCACGAATTAATGTCGTAAACTAGAACGACTATATTTCAAATACATCAGTGACTTGTCAGCGCTCTATAAGTTGTCCAAATTGTCTAATATCATCCTGTCGCTTTAGAATCAAAGAATTCTTGACGTGCTTCTTGAAATTGATTAAACGGCGACTGCACAAAAAGTGTGCCATAGATCGAAACAAATCATAATCAGAAAGTGCAAAATCGGGTCTGTAAGCTGGATGCGACAACTCTCAATTCACTCCATTTCAGCAATTTTATCGAGATCTTTGTCGTATAAATTATATTACCGAAGAAGAGCCCTTTTCGGTTGATCAAAGCAGATACTTTTACTTTGAGATTTTTTAAACACGACCCAATTGCTCGCTGCACAGCTCACTATTTACGGTTTTTTAATTTGGGACCACCAAACCAAAATGTTGCCTTTTTCGCCGAAATTATTCTATTGAGCAACTGCCTATAAACGAATAACTGCAATTAACAAGGTAGGTAAATTCATTTTTCATCACAATTTACAATGCGCTATCAAAACTGGTTTCTCAAGCAGTTGGCGACAAATCTCGCCTCGCTTGTGTTTCAATCAGTTCGTAATTATCTTATCTTGGCTTCTTATACACAGTCTAGTTGACGCAAATTATTTCAGTGCATCCAAATCAACTTGTAAATCTTTTTCATCCAAAGCAGCTGATCGGTCGCAACGTGGTTAATCTTTAATAGTAAGTCGTCAGAATCGAATCAAAAGAAGAAATTTCCGCCATACTTTGTGGACAAACTTATTCAAAAACAACAGCAACTATTCTTCAAAATAAAGGCCATTATTCTCTACGATTTTTACCACCGATCTGCAAGCATCTGTATCTGGGTTAAGTACCACTCCGCCGGCTTTAAATCGAAGTATTCCTAATACGCTTCTTCAACTTCATTGAAAATCTTAAACCAACGACCGAGTAAGAAGTGTTTCAGTGAGCGAAGTGGGCCTCAGTCTGGACTGCAGGCTGGGTATGGTAGGACTACGACTTCAGTTTTTCGAATTTCTCCTTACTGTTCTTGGCGGCATATGGCGGTTTGGCATTGGCTTGTTGGAACAAAGCACGCGCTTTTATCGAACCGATGTCAAATACATCTCCTTCAACTTTTCGTAGACAAAGTCCAGCTACTGACAGTAGACCCGCGACCATTCGGCACAAGTTGAAAGTATTGTTCGGCATCGAAAGCCACTTGCAAGTCTTCGTTATCTAGAACAGATAGTCGACCAGAACGTGGCTGATCTTCAAGATCGAGGTCGCCAGAATCAAACTTGGCACGGTTATATAACTCACTATTTCTTTGCTTTCAGCATCAAAAATCTCTTTTTTAAACTCTCGATGAAAATTTCCACTTTCAGCAACAACGTTTCAGGGTTCATTTAGAATCAAAGAAGAAGCTTACTGGGATATTATAAACACAAAAATCGAATTGTTCGCAAATGTCAGAAATTTCTCGTCAACTTGATAGTTTGCAGCGATAGCAGGTCAAACATCTAAGTTGTTTTGTCAATTGCCATTTAGAATTTAAAGATAAAGATTATTACTACCCAATAAATACTAAAAGCAAAAAATGAACAAAAATTAATATTTTCACAAGTATTAAGCAATTTGTTGCAGTCTAGTATTGCGTTTAGTTAGACATTCATATTTTCGCAACGTCCATTTGTTTTTTCGTAATTCATTATGGAATTCGTTTTTTGTTTTATTTACCCATAACCTTATTTTGAAAAATAATTTGTTAATTAGTGAAAATATTTGTGTTCTATATAAATACTACAGATACCATACAAAATAGAACAGTACCTTCAAAAAGTGATTCAAGCGGATTAAGATTCAAAATTTTGATCTCCATGATGTCGAATGTTTTAAACATTTAAAAGAGAGTCTGAGATAAGGTCCTCGAACAACTTTTAGAACAGAATTGCACGCCAAGCCATACCCAAACTTCTAAGTAAGCTGGGGGAATACACAGTGCTGGTCATTGAATACTTCCCCATGAACTCGGCTTAAAACAGAAGTAGACGCTGTGATATTGCTATATTTTTGCTCTCCAGATTTAAAAACAACGACTTCTTGCAACAGATTATAATCTGCGATGAAATCGATTCTCTATAGGATTCAAAAAAAACACGCAAAATGTGTGTTTATCCAGATAAATGATGATAAAACGTAACGTGTATTATCAACATCAACTGATACGCGTGTTAGTTACTGGACTGACAAGAGAACGAGAAGTCGTTTTGCATTAGGACAACGCGCGATCGTACACCACCCAAATGACTTGGAAACGATTATCAATCTTGGTTTGAAGATTTTAGCACACCCCAGCGTATTCGGCTGACTTTTTCCTTTTAGATTATTATTTTCTCAGATTCTAAGAACACATTACCTGGTTCATAGTCGCTTTACTTCTGTCAAAAAATCTGAGTATCAACTCCAAACCATCCTCTTTTGTTGAAGTTGAAATCAACAGCTCCTCGAAAATGGCGCAAATGCATGGAAAACCAGGGTGATTACGTCAAAGTCCGCTTTTTATACGTTGAAACTACAATTCAGTGAAAAGGTCAAGAATTAAATGGTTCATTGGTGTAATTGTCATGTTCTTCTCTATGATGGTTCTTCCTCAATTAACCCTAAATTAGAAAATAGTTGGATCGAGTAAATTAAAGATTGTAGAGATATTATTTAAAAAGGGTCATTATACCAGATAAACATGTAAACAGTATATAGACATTTATGTGTAATTGTATTATCAGAACTTGACAATAACATGTTTTTCATTTTTATTTGCAACGAAATGGTAAGGTACTGAGAATTGACCTATTTTGTCTTCTTTTGAATTCAATCATAGTTTGGATTGATTTGCGTTTAATGTTTTAGAGCAACCAAGAAACGCCTTGTCTAAGGAAATGCTAAGTGATAGATGAATCGAGGCTGACGCTGTATATTCCTTTTCAGCACTTGCACAATAGGAGCGGAAAACGCCATTCAGGTCAAAGCTGGCCGACTCATGGTCGCCGGCAGTCCTCTTATCACGCTCGACCACTTATCGCGGCTTTAGGCAGTGACGTATTATCATTTTTTGCAATTCGCGGCAACGTCCCATCGGCTCCGAGACGCTATCAAGTGCAGTGTCGCGACCGCCTTTTTGTCGGCTATGGCGTCTTCGCACGTGTAATGTCTCGAGACGGTGTTCATTCAGACCGAGTTTTATGGTGCTCCAAGAATAGCTGGTCGACGCATTGTACCATGCGATACGTTCCCGCCGCCATTCACGAAAGCCTTTAATTGTTCCAGGCGTTTGTAGGTCGTAAATTCGCGTGAATGGCGTTTCGTAATGGGAGCTCTGAAATTGCCACCGAGGCAGCTAACGACGCCGTAATGACACCGCGCGCCGATCTGCCGGTCGTTCCGTTTGGACTGGCCATGAAAACGCCGGAGCGCGAATTGAATGCGGCATAAATGGCAAGGTGCGAGGTGAATGGCGCTGTTCAGCTGAAATGCCCCCGCTAGAGACCGCGTGCCTTTTCTTGTCGACCAGCAAGAAGTGCTCGACATTTACTGCTGTTGGGCTTTATCTCTGTCATCATCTCTTTAAATGGTGCACGGAGAGACGACAATAATAAGTCGTAGGTGTGCAAACGCCGAAGGTTCGTCACTGGCAAATCATAATAAAAATTACTTTATGTCTCCACAAGTATAATATTTATCTTCTTGATCATGGTATGTTATAAGAGAAAAAAAATCCTGATTAGCATGTCGTTCCCGTTGGGAATTTTACGAGCACTAACTGCTGAACAAATTTGGTTCGATCTTTGACATTATATTAGAGCATTCTGAAACGCTTGAAGCAAATACTAAGATATATTCTTTTGACCTTCCTATAGAATATAATAGGGAGCTATTTTCTCTCTAATAGTTTCACTCTACTATAGAAAGTTTATAAATTCTACACCCATTCAGATGTCCTTAGTTTTTAATCGACTTCAAAAAAGGAGGTTCTTAATTCGACTGTGTATGTGTATATATATATATATATATATATATATATATATATATATATATTTTTAATTTTTTGAGGAGTTTTCTGATGTATCTTCGAAGTCCAAGATCCAAATTAAAATGGGGCCACTCTTGAGGTATCCCCTTTCCAACAAAAAAAAAAGAATAATCTAAATCGGTTCATAAGCAAATAAGTTATGCCCGAACATCCATTACATATATATATATATATATATATATATATATATATATATATATATATATATATATATATATATATATAAATATACACTCAAGAGGGGCCCCATTTTAATTTGGATCTTGGACTTCGAAGATACACCAGAAAACTCCTCAAAATCAAATAGGAAATGTATAGTTTTTTTTTTTAATTTTATTTATATCCTAAGTTACTAAAGTATTTGTTAGTCCAGATGTTTCCATTGACCTTTTCTAGCTACTGAAACATTTTGCACACATCTCTGGCATGGCTACACTTGCACTATACTCTGCTTTTCACTACACTTTACACTACACTAGCTCAAAAGGTTTCGTTCTTTTGAGCCTGCGGAAAAGATCTTTATTGACTAGAAGTTGTAGGGCTTCTTGATTTGGATGTCTATGAAGCCTCTCCTCGTGGCTTCTGGCAAACTTCCTGATTACGTCCTCGATCATCTCCACCTGGAGTTCCCGATGCAGATCCCTGTCTCGCACGTACCAAGGGGCATTTACCATATTTCGTAGAACTCGATTCTGGAATTTCTGGATACAAGAATAATTACTCCTTTTTGTACAGCCCCACAGTTGGATGCCATAAATCCATACGGGTCTTATTACCTGTTTATAAACTAGTACTTTATTTCGGGTGGACAGTTGGGAATTTCTTCCCATAAGCCAGTACATGCTGTTATATCTCAATTTTACTTTGGTTGCTTTCTTTTTGACATGCTCTTTCCACTTCAATTTTGCATCTAGATTTAGGCCTAGGTATTTGGCTGTTCCTTGATGTGGAATTATATTGTTGTTCAGATTTACGGAAAGGTGGTTTATTTTTCTATTCGTGAAGTTTACATGAGCAGATTTTTCTTCATTAGCCTTTATACGCCACCTTTTCATCCATGTATTTATTTCATCAATTGCGCCTTGGAGCTTGGCCGTTCTTTCATCTATATTATCTCCTGTAGCTAATACTGCGGTGTCATCCGCGAATGTAGCTGGTTTAACATTTTCTTTTTCAGGAATGTCGCATGTATACAACAGATATAGTACTGGCCTAAGGACGCTTCCCTGTGGGACACCTGCTTTTATTATTTTGAGTTCAGAAAGCACGCTTTCCTGCTTAATTTTAAAGGTTCGTTCTGTTAGGTACGAGTCCAAGTGCTGGACATATTGCTTAGGGAAGTAGATGTAAGAGCATTCAACGTATGCTTATTTTCTCTTGTTCTCGATCTCTGCCACGTCTTTCTGGCTCTTCTCTTTTCTTTTATTAAATCTATGATATCTTTTGGGTAATTATTCCTTGTCGGCTTTCTATTTATTTCTGGTGTATTATTCCATGCTGCGCTTTGAATATCCATCATAAATTTCTCTGCTTCGTATTCAAGTTGCTCTTTTGTTGAAATTGGTACGTTTAGTGAAATCTTTTCGCTGAGCTCTGTTTTAAAGCCTTCCCAGTCGGTAAACCTATTAGTGAAATGTATAGTGAAGTTTTTTTTTGTTTGTTTTTTTGTTAAAAATTGTTCTTGTGATTATTAAGATCATCATTTTCGTTGAAGTATATTACTCTTATACTACTTTGTTCAAAAAGTAAGATAAAACTTATTTTATCTCCTTCAAAGTAATTCACTCCCGTTGCGATACACATACACCAACGTTTAATCTGATCTTGGAAACGCTTTTCATACTCACTTTTTGAAATCTCTCCTTTAATTTTATTTCAAGCGAATGAAATCGGGTTCCTCGAAGTAGTTTTTTGAATTTGCTGAAAAGTAAATAGTCGCATGATGACTCCTGGAAAATATGCGGTGCTTGTGGAGCAATTTTTATGAAAAACTCACGTATAAAGAATGCGGCATTTTGCTAATAAATGTTTCAAGTCCAAAATATCATTTAAAATTGCGACATCTTCATAAAACTCTCTTGCAGTTAATTTTCCTCCAAAATTAATCCATAGTGTTTCCAGTTCCTAGATTCCCTTTGGCAGAAGTGGATTTCTAGAAGATAACTCTATAATATTGATCATCCATCGGACCGATTTCAAGAACAAATGCAATTTTGAAGAAACTATTTTAAACGTAAACTCAGCAGTAACAATTGATTAAACGGATGCACTATCCTTGCGAAGCAGTAATAATTTAATGACGATTTTCAATTTTTTTTAAGTAATACTTATTGGTTAATAATAATAATAATAATAATTTTCTTTTAAATTCAAAAGACCTTTGTACCCTTTCGGTTGCAAGGCGGTTGGAGTTTGGTCACTGTATTCGTCTGCATATTTCTCTCCATTCTTTTCTATTTTGTTTTTTGTTTCATTCCATGCCCCTTAATGTTAATTTCTTCTGCTACAATTTTCACATCTATCCACGTTCTCTCTCGGCCTTCCTTTCTTCTTTTTACAAAGTTACTGCTCATTCTCATTATGCGTCTGAAATATCTCAATTTTTCTTCCTGTAGTGTATCTTGTTTTCTTTTAAATATTTCTTTATTTTTCTTTTTTTTAGTTTTTCCTTCTATTTGCTGTAAGAATCTCATTTCTGAGCTTTGAATTTTGCTTATTTGGTTCTGTGTTGGAGTTCATGTCTCGTAGGTGGGGATTGAAGTTGCTATTTTCCTAAAAATTACTGTTTTTACTTCCTTTGGTGTTTCTTTTTTAGCCAGAAAGGTGTTCTTTATTCCGTTGAAAGTTTTCCTTTCTGTGATTTTGTTGTCCCTAGGTACTTACTTAATCTTGTTGATTTGTTCCAATGTTGTTTCTTTCAATTTTACATAGTGTGTCTTCTATACTTGCAACCATCATTTTAGTTTCGAATTTGTTGATCTTTATGTTAATTGATTTGAAGCTGTTATTGTAAATATGCAAGTTATTGTTCATTGTCTTTTCATTTTTTGCAATGATGACCATATCATTCAGGTATAACAGTTCTGAAATTTTTGTTTTTTAGCTTCCAATGTCCTGCTTTATATTGTTTTACTTGTGTTTACCTTTTTTATTGCTTTATCCAAAACTATTGTGAACAGTAAAGTGCTTAGAATGCACACTTATCCTCCTCCTTTTGTTGTTTTGAACATCTTTTTTTGTTTATCTTCTAGTATTTTCTATATATTTTTGCTAATTACTTTTTCTAAGCTATAAAACAGAGACGAATCTTTTTTGTCTTCCCCAATTAGCGTTAGAATTAATAATAATAATAATAATAGTATAGGAGTTTATTTAAATAATTAAATTTAAAATATTACATTTTCGCATATTTAGCGGTATGGAAGAACAAATGACGTAAAATAAATAAATTTAAATGCTTGAAAATTCTTTTTTATAGAGATTACAATGGTGATCAACAATTTCATTATCGTTTTATCCTTTTTTATTTTGTCACTATCACTATTAGAGAAAAAGGAAAAAGCCATGCATATAAAAAATATCATATAATAGTAATATAATAAAAATTGACATTAACTCCATAAAGCTATGGAATTGTAATTTTGATTTAGAGAAATCGGAATAGTCTTAATAACCTTGAGAACCGTAAAAATGCAAAATATAACTAAAATAAATTAAAGTGTGTTGTGGCGATCAAATTAAAATTTCATATGGAAAGCACTTTAAAATATTAATGTTTACTATAAAACGCCCTTGATGGGGAGATAATAGGAATACAATACATACAAGAATATACAATGCAGTAAAAGTATACTTATAAAATTCTAAATATGACGACCACAACTTCTGAGTGGATTCGGAAACCATATTTGTAGCTGTTCAAGCCAACTCAACCACAAGTACAAGAGATCCGATGAAGTTGGAGCTTCGAAATAATCCTTCTATCCTTACTTTATTGCACTTCGAGAGATAAGGAAGAGTTATAGTAGTGTACTGCATTATTTGACTTGAACACAAACGCAGAGTTAAAGTTTAAAATCAACCGACCACTTCGTCAAGTGAATTGTTACGTTGCTCTTCTCCCACATTCTAGTTATGCGTAAGCAATAGGACAAATACCAAAACGTAACAGACTTGAACACAAATTAATGTTGGGCATTTTCATGACGGTATCACCCAATTACAAACCCACAATTCGACACCACCGGCCGAAGGCCCCGTGAAAGTGAATCTTGAAGCTACTTCTAATAATCTGAGAGGAATCGCCAGTTTTCTATGCAAATGCGGTTCAAGAACCTGAGATTAATTTCATCTCGAAGTGAATGTTGAAGTGGAGTGTCGGTGAGACAATTTCGACGTTGCTGCTAGTGTATGTAGATCATTTTCCTGCAGCGCCGGCCGCTAGGGCTAGCACGACATTAGAAATTGCGCGCCGTAAAACTTCGCCTTGTTCTCGGAGAAAGGCGTCAGCGAACATGCAGACGTAAATTCCTGTCCAGAAAATGCCATAAAAATCGATTTCACCTAACGGCCGTTTATCGGTTTTTAATTCCACTTGGCGCTGGTTTCCTTCGCGGACAAAAAACAAAATCGTAGCCGCTGGCTACCACCAAAAATCATTTTCCAGCGCGAATCCTTGGGCGTGCGATACAGCGATTCGGCTTTCATTATTACACAAATATGCAACGAGTTCCAGCGTTTTGACGCCTGCTTATCTGGTCGCAAATATATAGCGGCGACACTTGGTTTGATAGTCTACTTTCGTCGCTCGCCTGCCCTCGTTGTAAACGCAGATAATGTTCGAGTTAATTATAGGTAAATGAGTTAATTTTGTAATTTTCTGTTGGTACATACATGCACTAGAAAGCAAGGTTGCTGCTGCCGTTCGCGTATTGGACTTCGGAACTAATTTATTTCAATGTTTCCATACTTTCAAGTCGATGAGAGCCCATTCCCTTTTGCATGCTGCCGTTTAATTGACTAATGTGCAATTCAAAATATAATCGATTAGTCTTGATCATGCGGAACCGAAGAAATGCATCTATATCGATAAAAATTTCTAGAAATTCAGCCTGTAATATAAAATAACGAAATCTTTTCAAATCAAAAATAAATCCTGAAATCAGAATGGCGAGGTCGACTATTTTGGCAGTCAAAAAATTGGAAAGTTCAATGCCTTAATGCGGCTACCCAACAATAACTTATAAATACGCCTGTTCTTTATTATTCGATAAAATCAAATTAAATAGAAAATATTTAAATCTCCCGTGTGATGAGCACGATGCTTTTGAAATAAACTGCATTATCTACTTGCAGTTTGGTTGTCGAATGTCACCAGGAATTCTGAGCATTTGCAGTAAGAATAAATCTTTTGGGTGCTCATAAGTAGTTTCGCCACGTCGCCTATTCGCAGAAACAACTCATCTGTTTTAATAAAGATAACTTATCGCTTGCATAAATGTCTGTTCAGTTGCAATTTCTAAAGATAAAAAAATTGGCGAAAACCACTTCCATCACAAACGGTATTGTTTCGTGCAACTTGCGTAACGCTTCGAAATGCAGTAAATTTGTTAATCAATTATGAGTAAGATTAAGCCTCAACTTACGGTTTTCGATTGCGAAAAACAATAAAACTGCCACTTTTATGGAAATTGTTTATTATTTGATTGAATAATAAAAGTACAAAATCTAAAGCAGTAATACTGTGTAGCTACTATTGTAATGTTTAATTGAAAATTAAGAAATAAATCATAAGAAAGCACGAGCAAAATACAAAAAAAAAAATAAATTGCCAAATAAAAACCCCACACGGGTAGTTGAGCAGATGCGAATAAATGAGAAACTTTAAAAAATATACCATCTGATCGAAAATATTCAGGTATTTTATTACTTAATTCGCAAACTGACATCTAGAAACCAACAGGTATAAAAAGGGTACAGACCTAAATGATGTCCGGTGCTAAGCAATACGAACAGAATAAGCACGTTAAAGAAGCTTTGGCCACATAAGCAATAAATCGATTACCGACATTTCAAGCTTTTTTCAATTTTCCCAAGTCGACTGTTAATGACGTGAAGACACAACAAGAAAACCGTCGTATGTTGAACGTGGGTAACAGAAATCGCCAGTCATTTTGTAAAAAATTCACCCAATGCTATTGACATCGAAATAACACTATGTTGGTTGTAGGTCGGTAATTGAAGCGAATGGGTTTTTATTGATGCACAGTTGCTTACAAGCCAACATTTCTACTGTAACTATTAGGCGCCGCCTGTAGTTTGTGTAATGAACGATGAGCTGCTCAATACGTGTGGTTTAGAGTAATGACTCAATTTGAGTGTGGGCAATGCCTGAAGGTGTAATTCCAACAATAAAATTTGACTGGTGTTACATTTGGGATTGTTTTACATGGAATAAAATAAGTTTTCGTAAAATTAAATAGAAGGGGGGGTACAAAAACATTTTGATCAGTTTTACCCTAACTACAATAGAAAAACAATTGGACGATGGCGGTTATCCTAATTAACATAACGCTTCTATGTTGTAAATTAGGGTCTTAAGGGGAATATTTACAATTGGTCAACAAGTTCGTGCTCAATATCAAAAATGCACATTTTTCAAAATAAAGGCCATCAACCTCCACGATCTTTGGTTACCATTCTGCAATTTTGTCTCAAATCTGAGACCGCGCCAAAAGTTCTCCATTGATCAGAAGGGAAACCGTAGTCGGGTGGAGCAGCGTCTGGACTACAGGCTGGATGCGAAAGAACCTCGACGCCGTCCAGCTCCTCAGACTGTCGCTTAGTTAAGTATTGGCGGAAGATCTTGACTCGCTTGCTTCGGTGAGCTCGCGCGAGGTTCGTCGTGGCTTGTAACCAAAATCAAGTTGATACAAATGGTCGTGCGCAGTTTAGAGGAATGATACTGCTAGATCACGGCTGGTTGATGAAAGCTCATGGTCCAATGCTGGCAACAAAAATTCGTTGTTCAACTTTGATGGCCGTCCAAAGCAAGGCTTGTCTTCAAGATCAAAATTTTCTTTGTTCAAGCGCTTGAACTATTTGGCCACTAATGGTTGAGCAATTCAACTTTTTAAATTGCATTGGCAACATCTGTTGCTTGTTAGACTTCTTTCCAATAATGTGGTAACAGACCTCAAAGTTCACTATTTGTAATTTTGTAAACAGTGTCAGCCACCCTGAAAAGGGATTTAAATATGTTGATGACAATCGCTTCAGACTCCGACAGTTCTTCACAGAGAATGAGCTGCTGTTTCTCCAAAAATGTTTCTACATTTCAATAGAAAGTCTCCCTTGCAAAGTTAGGACCGCCTAAGAAGCAAATAATCTGTGTACTATACATATGTTAACGACAATTATTGAAACTTTTGATCAAATAGTATAAAAAATCGTGTCAAAAATAAAAATCTTTATAATATGATGAATCGTATCTCATAATGAAACATGCTATAGACAAACAACGAAATTTGATGTAAATTAGAGTATTCAAAATATTAATAGAGTCCGAAATCTGCTAATTATAATGCTCGTGGTTTATACTTCAACGTTTTCTTTCTTCGCCCATTCTTCTAAAATGACTTGCCCATTCTTTCCTGTATTTTGTAACTTTATCTGTTTTCGTGCATATCGGAGGAATTACATTTCTACTGTTTTAATTTATTTTTGTTTCTTTTCCGACCTAAGCTTCGCTGTCGTTTAACATTGCAGCGATAATCATGTCTTTTTTATAATTTAGTTGTATCCGATCTTGATTTGCTTTTTAGTGTGCTTTTTATTGCTCCACAAATAATTTCAATTTATTTTATTTTTGCTTCTTAATCTCCTTTATAGACACAACGTACATAGATCATTGGAGTGTGATACTTTTGTTCTAATATTGTATCATTAGTAACGATTTTGGATCTTATTGGGGTTCTTCCTTTAAGTGCCATTATCTTATATCTAGGTAACAGCGTTGGTGGGAGACTGCATTCCTGTTTGATTTTTTCGTTTGTTGGCATATAGTTTGTTCCTTCAGTTATTTTTATCTAGATGTTTTATATAGATTTTTTGTGATATCTATTAATTGATTGGGGAATCCGTTTTTCTCCATAATGACTTCAAGTTTTATTTGTACCAAAGGATTTCCCAGTACTCTGGTATCTAAAATTAATTTCGTGTATTTTTCGTGTAATATCACGTAATCTATGCGCCTTTGAAGCCGCGCGGTTAAGGCGTGCGGTTGCGGTGTGAACGGTCCCGAGTTCATTTACAGAGCTTTCTGATGCCTGTCGGGTGGAATACTAGGTCACTAAAAATAATTGAGTACCTGCGATCATTTCGAACGAGGGATCATAATCGCCCCGAATCAGAGGGAGTGAGAGCCTTAACCTATCAGTTCGCAGGCCGTATTCTTGCGCGGGGTGTAGAGCCTCACCATTATTATTATTATAACGTGATCTAATATACTTCTTTCTTTTGTGTATTTCTTAATTTCTCTAATAATTTGAAATACTTTTGTTTTAAAACTTGCTGCTTTCTACTTATTATCTGTTTCATTTTCCATGCGTTAGGCAAAAGTACTAACGGCATAGCCTCTTTTTTTATCCGGGCTTTGGACTTCCAAGAGGGGTTTGATGAGATCCCTAGTCCACTCAACCCCTCCCCCTTCCTAAGAGAGAGACGAATAAAGTTGAATAGCAAAATTAAGGTGTTCAAAATTTTAGAGTTCACAAAAATCGTGTGTCTGTCCAACTACTCCAGACTGGACACGATTATTACAAAGGCAGATCATATCTTTTGTTGACTTCTTTCTTCTTAATCCGTTGTTTCATGAATTCCACATAACTTCTGCTATTGAATAAAAATTCAATAAGACAAATGCTTTATTTTTTGCGAATAATACACAGGGGCGGCGCAGTAAGTCAGATTTATCTCCCGATTACGAAATTGCGGAGTATTGTTCTTTTTGAATTGCATTTAGTGATGATTTATGACTCCCCGTTCCTTTAGCACTTAATAATATGGTTTCGACTACGAGTTCAATTTACCTATCAAAAATGAAAATTTATAATTCCGCGGCGAGCCGGCGCTCGGCGGCCGGCGGTCGCGGATTAATTTCATGCTGCACCTGCGCATAAACATCATAATTTGTTAAATTACCTTTGTAAGCAATAATTTTTGCCGTGGCCATTAGTCGTTGCGTTTCTCTGTCCGCGCTACAAAAATCGCCGGCGAGATGCATTTAATTGGCCCGAGACAGGATGCCCGCGATGTGGTAGATCGCAATCTCGGCTGCAGCGCCACGATCTTTTTATTTTAATTACAAACGCGATTATTGATTCCAAAGATAAGCGATCGTCCAGTGAGTGATGCGGCCAATACAATTAAACTGGAATTCAGGAAGTTAATTTGTAAAAATGTTTTCACTATACGTATACGAGGGGTACTCGTAAAATGTAACACTGGTAAAAGTTGGAAATTGTCAAATTTTACAGGAATTACTGCACAATATTATATTAACATTCTTAAGGCTTTCTAAATTTAAAATATCTAGGGATGATCATTTAAAAATTATTTTACACAAATAAAATTGTATCTAAAATTAATCTCCTCTTGTGTCTGATCCTGGTATAAGATATAATCTTGGCGTCTCATTAATGTAAAACTTAATTATGGAATGGTGCGATTTATAAAAGATAATTAATAACAGATCCTGTCATTATATGGAAATGCCTTTCTTACCAAGGTTCTTCTGGTGCATGAATTCCAGAGCAGAACCGCAACTTGCATATTTGTTACGTAAAGCATTCAATGCACCATGCATTACGACAATAAATGTCTTGCTATTCAGTACCTTCAATTATCCAAATTAAAATTTCGTTCCGCTTACCGTTAGCATCCTAAACCGCAAAATTCTGTAAACAATAGCCTTCTCACCTGTAATCTTCCAAAACCGCGCTTTTTTGCGAAAGGCCGCGGCGCCACTCAGTTTTGTGAGCTCTCATATAGGAGTTCAAGGCTGCCGATCCGTAATTTGCGAATTTGGCCGCGCTTCAGTTCCCTTGCTGAATTGTTTACGCGTTCTTGACTATCCTTTCGCATTCTTTTTCGCATGAATAATGCGCCAAGGATAACGGCCGCTGTAATTTAGAAATGAATATTTTCATGTTATTATGATGCGTCCTTTAGAAACATAAGTTAACTTAGTGTGCCATGATTACTAAAGTTTTTCTTTAAACGTAATTTGTTTCATAACAGCCTAACATATGTCACAATTAACATTTTGTGTGCTCACCATTGTTAGTACGGCATTCAACAAGGCTTTTAACAAAAATTTTCTACCAAATTAATGGTATAGTTTTAGGGAGTATTTTTCTATTCTTCTTTAACTCTTATTGTTTCCCTAATACATTGTGTGGTTCTAGCGAGTTGATGCAAATACTACATGGAGGCTTCTGTCTGGAGTGGTTCTGTCTCAATCGACGGATTTGACATGGTGTTTGTTTCTTTTAAGCCCAAGTTCCTTCCTACTGTTGAAAATTGAAAAAGTTAGCTTCTTACAAAATTTCTTATTTTAGAAACTTTGTTTTTGTATCTGACGCCATTTTTTCTGTATCTGTAAACAGACCTTCCTTTTTTGCTCAACTTCTTGTGATGTTTTTATTCATATTCACACATAGGGTATTTTCTTTTTAGAGGTCTAAGTTATTGAACGTAAAGATTTTCTTTCACATTAAAATTTACCACGATCGTTCGTTCCGGTTATTAATAATTCAATGGAAAAAAGAAAGGCCCACGGGGTCTAATCATCACTTTGGACGAAAAAGTATAAGTTTATTTTGAGCAGGTACACAGCACTGTATTTTCAACGAACTGAAAAAGTTCGTTACTGAATTCTATATGTCTGTCTGTCGGTCCGTCACAAAATTTGAGATTTTTTAAAATTTGAAAATGGGTTCTTATAGTAAATTTTACGCTGAATTCGAAAATGAAGTCGAAAAAATTCTATGTCGAATAATTTTCGAGATATTCGATTTCGAATTTTTAAGTTTTAAGTTCGTTCTGGGATTGCTTACAGAGCAATCTCTTCGCCGGCCCCATGTTTTATTAATCAAAATGTTATGATTAACTTATACGTATGCATCAAAAACACCAAATTTTTACAGGTAGTACAACAAAGTTTACCTTAAAAATCTCTTGCATATATGAAAAAAAGTTCCTCCTCTAAAACAAAGTAACACACAAGAATGATGTACATCAGGGATGTTAAGAAGTAGTAAATATTTAAAGGTAAAATTACGCTAACGCGCGATGTTTTATGATTTTGGATGGTCGCTTTTCTTCAGAAAAATATCCCTTTTTTAACAACTCCCCGTTTAATGCAAACCCACATACCTTCATCTCGGCTTTAAAAACCAATAAAACAGAGTCATCTAGATCGTGCAAACCGAGATTACTAGAAATGATGCACTTATTTTAAGTAGATGCCACAAAAAAGATGCGGCAGTTAATTGTGATTACGTCCATCAACATTGTTGGTGTCGGAGCTCGTTTTGCGTGGGAAACGAACCCGACGACCTCATTAGTGTTTCTAATATTTATCTTTTCAATGTTTATATTTAACTTCTGTTGCTGTTTTTCTCTCGGACGCAGGGGCCCGCCCGTTTATCTGTAAACCAACAGGTCGTTAACACCGGGGGAGCCGTGAAAAGCGCGATCTGCGCCGGTTTTCCGGGTGCGGCGCATTTCCCGCATTAGTACTTTCCAGTCCGCTCAGCTCGAGTAAGCCGACACCAATTACCCGACAGCCGCTCAGCCGGATCGGTAATTCGATAGTTTATTTATTGGTCGGTATTGATTGCGCACTCGTGTAAATAAAGCAAGGCTGCTAATAATCTCCGCAATTCGATACGTTCTTCTGCAATTTTTGCTGGTTGCTGGAATTCTTGGCGTTGTCAATTATCGACCGTGGACGGCGCTCGTGCTTATCGCCGGTTTAATAGACTGGTTTTACATTTATGCTGATCACATTAATGGATTAGCGCTTAGAAAGATGTTCCTTGCTGCAGGTTTTCTAATCTTTAAAAATGTTTTATAAGTTAATGAAAAAAAGACTAAAACTAAAAGTTAAAAACTCATGCATTAAAGTTTTTTCGCTGTCCGATTTATCTTTGAAATTACCTCAATATTTTTAGTATTTAGTGTGTGCTCGTATATTATCATCCTTTTATACCTATTCTTACTTTTACTTTTAACACTTTCTTCCATAGCTTATTTTTTTATTTATACAAAACTAATTAAATAGTGTAAGAATAATTTAGAAACACTCATTCGCATAAATTAATTAAAAATGTTCTGCCTGTGCACTACATCATATGAAGGACTCATGTTTTATCAATAATCGGTACGTTTTATTGTGCAAGAAATGTATTTATCTATATCTATAATGCTTAATGTATTTTTTCATGTAGCTTTCATGACCTTAACTAATGGAACTATGAAGTTCATTAGAGAGATATAGTTATACATAATCTATTCTTTTCACCACTTTGTTTTGGTGTCAATATTAAAGCCATGTCGTGATCATTTTCAAGAGAAAGTGAAAGTAAACAAACAATGGTTTGTGTCTAATAATTTCGTCTTTTTGTTTCATGAGAATTCGGTAATCCTTTTTCAGGAAACATTTTTGATTTTCTTTTTGTTCTGTTCATATTGAGCATGCGAACAAATCTTTATAATATAATATATTATCTTTGATAGTTTCCGATATATAAGGTAATGCATAAATGTTATGCCATTGGTCGTCATGCATCATAGACTTTTCTTTTCTTTACGTATTGAACATGTTTGAAAAAAGAAACAAAATAAAGGAATTTAAATATAATTTACTTTTTAATGAAGAAAAACAGGTACCTTTGTACACTAAAAAGCAGAATTTTTGGAAATTGTCATGGTAAAGTACACAGTTGCACGTCTAGTAATATAATGATGAGTTGGCTAGAGGTGACCTATAAAGCAAGTCAGCATCTGTCTTGATGTAACAGATTCTCCCTCGTTCTAGGTATTCCAAACGCCTTCAATATTATGAGGACACAATCTCATTTTTAGTAACAGCTATCCTAACGCAATACATTGATCTATCATCCAACTAAAAAGAAAAACATTCAGATTACCGTTACTCATAAATTGACGGCAATGGATTCTGACATACATTTGCACATGTTTATTTGTTTTCTTAACAAAAACGTTTGGCTTTTTTTGATTGAATTTAAATATTGTCACGGCATTGTGCCAAATAAATAATTTCAGTCTTCGTGCGTTCTCGACTTCCACTTTCTTGTTTTTAACCATTTTCCGTATCAGATACTTCTTCTAATTTGTTCTGTCGACTTAAAGTGTCTGTGCCACCAAAACTCTGCTGTAAACTCTACTATTTGTATCAGGGAGTTGAAATAATTGTCAAAGTACAGCTTGGTCTTTGGTCGTCACATTTTGCTATTAAGATAATACATTTTTTTCTTAACCAAAGGCTTTATCGCTAATCTCTGTATCAGCACTCTCTAACACAATACACGTATTGTGTAGCCACAAGGATCAGCAGGAAGCCGAAGCCGAACCTTTTAAATTTGCCTCTTATAAATTTGTTTTGTCCTATGGCGCTCATAGTGGAAGATCATCTTATCACCTTATCGATTAAAACCAATGGATTTCCGGTAAGTACTTTGGCGGTTCAATTTAGTTGACTGATGTATGAACGAATCTCAGTAATATTGTCAGTGTCGTCGAATAGAGTATTGTTAATAACGTACAAGTAGTCAAGTCGTCCTGTTGAAAGTCTGTGGTATCCAGAGAGTACTACAATTCCAAGAAACTTTAATTTTGTCTGCGAATAACAACCAATGAACAGTACATTTTTGCAAGCCAATAAAAGTGCATAATACATTTAAATTGGGATATTGAAGGTTATCATGTCATTGTCATTTGACTGCCGGTGATTTAGACACGGGAATTGAAAAGAGCAATTCATTTTCCGACTCCGACTTCCATTCCTTTGGGTGTTGAATAGCCTCTGTAGTAGTAGTCGGCGCATTTCGTGAGAGATAGTTGATATCTCCGTCAATTCAAAATCATGTTTGTTACTGCTGATTTCGCTGAATGCTGGGCGCGATAAGAAAATAGTCTTTCTGATCAGAGTTTTCGCTTTTCAGCCTCGACAGAATCTAGTAGGTCGTTAAGATTAATATACGTTAAAATATTTTCTATTCTTGACCAAGAAAATCTGAAAATGAGATCAAAATAGAATCTTCAAATGTAAGCAGTAAAAGGATATGTACTTTCGGTTCTGACAATGATAACTAACCAATGACCCATATATGTGCCATCTATAATAAAGCGCTCGTATTTATATTTAAACACCACATAAAATATACACTTGTATTAGTCTGCAATTTAAACTGTAGTTACAAGTAATAAATTCGATAAATAATTTTAAAAAAAATTGTTATTGACAAAAGAGCGTTCCCGAAATAAGATGACGCACGATGTAAATTGAATTCATAGATGTCAGCGGGACTGATTCTGAAATGTCTGCTAGTTCAAAGAAAGTAATGATCATAGTAGTATGTATACGCCTTATTCTGCAAAAAGTCTTTTGGCATATATGTGTGCTATTGCTCACTAATGGTTTAAATGAGACAAAATAATAAGTAAAGCAGAATTTATTGGTATCTGCCCTGTCTAGTTGTGCTATGGCACGTACTTTGGGTTAAAATGCGCTTTAAGACTTACTACGGTCATTTCGGTTACTGCTAATTCAATATAAAACAATAATGTGCGAAAAGGACAACAGGATCGAACAGTTTCTCATTTAGGATGAGTAATCATCAGTTTTCTTCAAACGTATGTTGTGATGGTGTAAGTACACGGTACTGTAATTTTTATAATTGAAATGTAATCTGTCCCGAAAGTTAATATGATGAAAGCAGATCATACTGCTGCGATTTAACTTGGAAACCGATGAGAGCAGACTGTAATGCACATTCATGAATAAGGACGAATTCACTGACCGAGTCGGTTGGAAATTATACGCCGGTGAGTGAGCACATGCTGTGTGGTTATCACATTTTCAATGACTGGGCGACGAGTAAAACACCAAATCTGTATTAATTTTGTGCGAAGTTGAAATATTCGGGAATTTGTTGACAGTAATTCATGTTCTGGAAGACCGGCAACGAGCAGAACATCAGAAAATGTTAAACGCTCGTGGAGTTCAATTAAAAGAATTAATTGGCAACTAACAATCTAAGAAGTGGAAAATGAGCCGGAGGTTCCAAAATCTAAAGTCACATCTCACAACGAAATTCTTACTGCAGACTGCTACCAATGAACTAGATTTCTTCAAGGAGATAAAATATAGTATACCACTATGATTCGGAAACTAAGGTTCAACCATCCTAATAGAAGACCTCATTCGTCACGTCCCAAGAAGATGCATAAAAGTTTTGTAGCATTATTAATAAATATATCAATATTTTGTATGATATGACCTCTTATAGGCTTCATATCATTATATCCATTCTTTCTTGACAGTAAATGGCTTTAAATACATTTTTGTTGGTGAGATCAACATCTTCGATAGTCTGAATTTCTTTTCAGCCACACACACTCCATTTAAATACTATTTGGTCAGGAATTGGAAATATTATCTTCTCTCCATTTGGCGACAATAGCAACAAAAATTAATTCCGTGTCATTTTCGTAATTATAAATCGCGGAAATATTCTTTTTTAGTTTTGCCTATAGACCTCAATTCATAAGTAACGTAATATTAGAAGAACGCTCGAATATAACATAACACTGACAATGTGGAATTGCTCGGTTATAAAAATAAAAACAAAAAGCAACTTTCAGATAAAAAGCTATTACACAAATGGATTAAGCATCTAAGAAGGTGGTGCATAATTCGGAAGCAGACTATGTATTTGATAAAGGAAACAGAAAATAAAGCAAAGTTAGAAGACTAAGAGTATTCTACATGTGAAGAGGTGGCAAAGATAAAAGAAAAAAATTAAAGCTTTAGTAAAAATGGAATGACGGCGTAGTTAATGTAGGTATATTAATATACAAACAGGGAAAAGAAAAAAAGATGCTCCAGGAATGTCTAATTGTCCCAATTTAAAAAAAAGGGTGAACGAAGGCGTGCCGTAATTACCGTGATATTGACTTACTTAACATTCCATACAAAATATTGCATGTGCTTTATAGTCACGTAACGACGTATTCAATAATCTAATCGGTGAATATCAAAGTGCTTTAAACCTAATCAGAAGAAGTCAAGATTATATACATATATGGTAATAATGGCTTTACCACCCCGAGGAGCACGGCCTGCGAACTGAGAGTTTAAGGCTTTTATATTAGCGCCATCTCTGATGCGGGGCGATGTAGCTAGTACCGCACCTTAGACGGGTGCCATTATTACTCTTTATTTAAAGTAAATGCAGGTACTCAATTATTTTTAGTGACTTGAGTATTTTTTTATTATTAACCCGGATCTGTCCGCTCCGCAGCCCGTTCTTCCACCTGACGATACGAAAAAATATATACTTTGCTATAATACAATCAGCCATAACATATCCATGTTAGACTTGGACATTAATTAATGAACTCGGATTTAGATAATTTGATGAATCACGCGGATACAGGAAGTTTCATAAATTCCAAATGCTTGAATGGTTAGGTCATCTGTTGCATATGAACAACAGTCGACTATTTAAAAGTGTAACGGAATAAAACCTGGGATATGGTAGAACAAGAGAAAGGTCGCAAGACAAATGGTGTGATATGAAATTCAAAATTTTAATTAATGGGAGAAGATAGTAAGTACATGTACTAACGTAATAACAGAAACACGTATTTAAGGATTGTACAATGAATATGAAGTTGCTTTTAGGAAACTATAATTCAATTGATTCTTTATGTACAGAGTAGGGGTAAAGTAAGTAGGTATTAAATGTGCCATTGGAACCATAATGAAAACCGTCTCCAAATATATTTCATATTTCTCGCGTCGATAGTTCAGACGTCAGACCGTTTGGTTGTTCAGAAGCTAGCTCAGATCGCAGCATTTTATGGAATTGCATGGTGCAGAGATAGTGACGTACAGTAAAAGAAAGGAATGCAAAGTGTCATTGCAAAACAGATCGATGAACGTAGCAAAAAGAAGTGGCCGCCCATGGAGAACGTGAGAACAATATAAGAGATGTTTACCCACAGCCCGCAGAAAACCACAAAATGGACTAATACGGACTTTTCGTCCGTGGAAATCCCATTACATGCAGGAGTTATAACCTGAAGACTACGACGAATGTGACGGGGGTTAATACAGGGTTGGCACGAAGATCGGCCTGAATTTTTGAAAACATCCTTTGGAATGACGAGGCCGTATTCTATGTCGGCGATTTTCTTAGTTGTCATAAGTGAAATTTCTGGGCGTCACGTGATGGCGATCCGAAAATGATAGTTGAGAGGATGCAAATTCGACCAAAAGTGACTATGTGCTGCAGAATGACGTCCACAAGACTCATATTTTATGCATGGTACCATGAATGTAGATGCTTGAGAATTACGTATGTCCCACGGTATCTGACTGGGTAACATCAGCGATCTTGTTTTTATGCAATTTGGTGCATCTCTGAGAAGTTCAGATCTTACTCCATGTGATTTTTATCTGTGGACATACACAAGGGAGGTGTATAGCGCAAAGCTCTCTCACACTGGAGGACTCGAAAACACGAATTCGGGAAATTTCCGCAATATCTCAGTCTTCCTTCAGAAGACTGCTGCATTCCATCTACGACCAATTTGAAGAAACTAGTTAGGTCATTCTGTTCAACAACGTGGCTATGGTAATAACCTAAGATAAATTTTTACTGGGTTAATAATTCGCTGCATGTTATTTGTTAGTTGTTTTTTTAATTCCTATCAATTTGTGCATTGTGTTTTGAAGATTTCTCTCCATATGTGTAAATTGTGAATATAAACTTGTTTTGACGATAATCAAAATTGGTGGCTTTTCTACTTTTTCTTTTGTAATTACTAATTGCATACATGTCTTTAGTCTTCTCTATTTTGACTTTATGTTTGTTTTGGTAATTATATGAGTTTCGGGAAGATAATGAATAAAAGAAGTTTATAGGAATTGTATTTTCAGGATGTAAACAAAAATTGTCTATATTTTTTAAATAAAATACAAAAGATGTAATTTTATACAATTTTTAAAATATTGTATTTTGTTTTTGAGTATATTCTTCATTCCTAACTTGACTCTCAAAGGAGATTAAAAGTCGTATTTTTCAATTCGTTTTTTTTTTAAATTAGTTTTAAGTGGAAGCATAAATCACCACAATGATGTGGTATATAATTTTGACATTTGAGCTTATAATGGAAATATAGAAGTTTCATTCAACTCTATTAAGTTAAATGGTATCGATAACTTTTGCAGATGTTACAAGATCAAGATTACATTATGTTTTGAAACCTAAACTGAAAAAATGTACCGTTGACTATTTACAAAGTTCAGTTTTGACCTTTTTCCAAAAATGACTGAATTTTGCTCCAAAAATATCATTCGACTATTTAACGGTTCTCGTTTCTCATTTTAACTTCTATTATTATACTTGTAGAAACAAGTGGCGTAGTTTTTCTGCGGATAGTGAAACGAGTCTACACCATTCAACAAACAAGTCATACACATAGAAAGTCGTTAACAAAACGACACCCTAGGCGTAAATAAAACCAGGTCAAGTGAGCAAGTATGAAATTGAAAACCCATCGCCGCTCTCGCTGGGCCGTTTCCGGTGCCGGAGCGGAAGCGTCAATTTTCCATGTCTTGCGCCCTAACGAAGATCTCGGCATTCTAATTATCTCCCATCTGTCATCAGTACGTTGGTTGTACTTTGCATATTGTGCCTGGATTTCATTTTTTAACCCTTTGCATTCTTGTTCTTTTCATTATTCCTTATCTTTTCTTCAGTAATGTTGACGATTTCCTATCATTCTAATTTTTTCAATTTCTGCTTATCATCTTATTTTGTTTAGTTCATTTGCACATAATTTTATTTAAATTTGTTATAGTAGAGCTTACAAGTTGCTCTGGTAATTTGTTAAAATGAAACTACTTTCATTATCATTTTCCGGCTGCAAAAAAGTCGTGCCTACGCGAAAGGTGTAGCAAGCAACTTGTGAATATCGTGCGCCGAAAGGCCGAAACGTGAAGCACGCAGTATTAATAAAAGTGCTAATTAAACGGCTCTAAGTTACGCCAGAGCCGGCCCGATTTTATCGGCCTGTCTGCGGCTGAATTCCTTCATCCTGGCGCAGGACGAGCCCCCAATTAAGCCGCAGCGCGCGGCCGCTGCCCTTGCAGGGCGTGCAGCCTGATCGACGGCCGTAAAAAGCGACAATCGCGGCGTTGCGTAACGCCCATAGTCGCGTTTGCCAAATAAATGTGCAATCGAGGCAAGGACGCCGCAGGATTATGCATTTATTACTTAATTGGATGGGAACAGACCGAGTCGATGTGGAACTGGCGTTCTGCTGTAATGGGAACTTTGTTGCGCTGCTTATACGTTTCCTGTTGCGTATGCCACGCGGTGTGTAACCGCCATTGTTTACGGACTGTTGTTTTTATGGCTGGCGTATTGTGCAGTGCACTCATCGCTAGTTGCACGCCAAATTAAATTAATTACACAACGGAGCTGTATGGTACTTCTTGAACTAGAACATGGCAAAATATAAAGCTTGTTTTTTCCATTCGACATTCTAAATGAAATATTAACAATAGTGAAGCTGGTTACATTACATTTATTTAAAAACAACTGTGCGATGAGAACTACGTTACTTAAATTGCCTTTAAGCGTCTACGACTGTACCGTATTGTGTTGTGCTATTTATATATGTCGTTGCGTAACTAAAACGGAATCTGAGATTTTTTACCTCGCCCAAACGACTAAATTTATACAAAACTTTAGCGGTTACTTTATAAAGGAATAATAAATAAAAAATAGCAATAGTAAAAATCAATCGCTTCCATTTAATGTTCTTCAGCTTCAATTAGTCCTTTTTCATAAATCAACAAATTGCAATCAAAAATTGTATGGTTGCTTCAATTTCATACGAGCACATACAGTATTGGTCAAAAGTTTTTGAAAATCTATGATAAATGACCATAACTCACTTCAAAGACGAGCTACTTCTCTGACTTGGATATGTGTTGGGGGATGACAAGTCCTCAAAATACCCCAATTAAGGTACAAATATAACGTTTGGGCGCCGTAAGATAATTTTTTATCGCCAACCTTCTAAAAAAGCTAATTTCAAGCTGCTCTTTTTCCCTGAGCGAGGAAATCTTTTTTGTCTATCTATTCTAGCAATTTGATATATGTTATATGTGTGCAAGCATTCTAGTAAAGCACTGATTATTTCCGAATAACGGCTGGTCATTTGCTCTATTTGCATTTTTTCTAAAATATTAGTTTTCAAGGATAGTTGGTGGAATTTAAAGCTGAAGTAAAAAAAAATAAACCGATATATGTTTCTGCGGAGATCTGACTATTTTAGTTGAGCATACTGTACGAGGTATGCGCCACAAGTTTCTGGCCTGACTATGTTTATTCCAATAATAGTAAAATGAAAATAGCGGCGTTAGCATAAAAGCTTTGGTTGTACGTTCATAAAAATTCACCAATCGGTTCATCTCAGTTACGTAATAACTGTCACTTGAGTTGTTGATACCACATCATTTTGCATAAAGAAAATTGAGTACCGATCTGTGGTTCAATTTCTTATTAAACACGATCTGTGTCTCAGCGATATTAGACAATGTTTGAATAGTGCGTATGATGAATCATCGCTTTCATATTCCACTGTAAAGGAAGAGGCAAAATAATTTCGTTTGGGTAGAAAAAGTATCGAAGACGAACCGCGTACAGGTAGGTCAGTTGAAGTGCTTTCCAAATAAAACGCCGTCCCCGCCAAACGTAAGTTACTGCAAAATAGGCGTTTAAAAGTAAAAAAATTACCAGCAAGAGTTTTTTGATAATAGTCGTGTGACGCATTCTCTTTGAGCACCTTCATACAAATAAAGTTAATGGCAGTTGAGTAACTCCACTTCTGTTACCGGTTCAAAAACAGCAACATGTGATTTGTTGTGGTCAATTTTTAAATCTCTATCTCAACAACAAAGAAGTTCTTTAATTCATTCGCACAGGTAATGAAACCATGATCAGAAGAAAAACGGACAAGAAACCAAGGTGGCCCAATCGACGAAAAAGATCATGGAAATGGTGTTTTCTGATTCAAATTTTATTAGTTGATTTTAAGAAAAGCTAGCTTACTTCATAAATTGCGCGATGTTATAAAAGAAAAGATTAGTGGCATGCTGAATCGAAATATCCGCCTTCTACCCTATATAACACGCTTGTCCATGATGCTGCTGTAATTGCTTTCAAAAATTATCAGCTATGAAAGGTTGCAGGAGGCTATTGCAGCACGTTACAGTACTTTTCCAAAGATATTGAAATGCTAATTTCGAATTTAAATACATGAAGATTATATGGAAAAATAACTCTATTGTTTTATTTCTAAGCGTCATTCCTGAAATATAGTTTTGTCGGAAACTTTCGCTCTTACTTTGTAAATCTATGTTCAACAGAACAATTTAAAATTACAACAAATAATCGAAATTCTATGTGCTAATAATTTTTTTTATAGACTCTACTTATATGAATGAATATTTAGAACGTACGTTTTGTTCGTTAGCGCTTGTTTTTCTCGTTTTATTCAGATGAACATATTATTCTGTGCAAAAAATAAAATGATTTTTTAATTTTAAACTCACGCGAAAGTCGTAGTTCAAAAATGTTTTTATGTTGGCACAACCTTCCAATTTCAATTTTATATGTCTAATAGTTTCTATGTTATAGGAGTTTATTTACATCAATTTTCTTTGTCTTTTCTCGATGTTTAATATAGTTAAACAAATAAGTTGCATTAAATGTTGTGTTAAAAATCAAATTAATGATACCAAAACTGGCGCAGAAAACACTTTATCGAGAAAAGTTGTATTCCAGTGACGTAAGCTGTTCAGATGAGGTCGTGAATCCGTAGAAGATGAACCTCGTTTTGGTGGTCCGTTAACATCAATAACCAAAGAAAATATCGAAAAAATTAAAAACAAAGTAATGGAAAATCATTTGACTGTAAGAAAGTTTGTTGGGGATGTTGCAATATTAAATAGGTTCAGTAGGTGCAATTTTAAGTGATGTTTTGGGTTTAAAACGTTTATCAGCAAAACTCACTAATCATAAAATGTTCCTCTACGAGTACCGTATTCTCCAGAGATATCGCAGTATGATTTTTTCCCGTTGTCTATTTAAAAAAAATCCTCTTGGAGGAACTCGATTTAACTCCATTGCAAAGGAAGTAGATGGAGATAAAAATTCCAAAAAGTAAATATGAAATATTTCCAAGATTGGACGACAAAATAAATTTAAATGAATAAATAAATAGCATGTGTTCTATTCAGTCCATTCGATTTGTTCAGAATGATTTGCTTAAACCAACACTCATCATTTAATAAACGTAAATGAACTAGCAAAATATCATTTGAATAGTTCAAAGTTAAATGTTATTACCGCACTGACGTAGACACGAGGTGCTTAACACCAAGATACTAATTTTTGGCGTAAATCTAATTTCAGCTAAGTCGACTTCGAACTGAGCAAGTATATAAGTGATATTTATAATGTTGAAGATCACTTTTTCAGTGATACACATTTAGTTATTATACTTGAACATAAAATTATTCAAACAATAAAAAATTATCGGTGCAATGCATCTACCCGTACTTGCCCCGCAGGCCTTAATTCTTAATTCTTGACCGCTTTCCATTTTATTCATCTCAAGGCGTCGGAAGCGGGCGGCCTATGTGCCGTTTGTTTTGGCAGACCGATATTTGCATCTCAAATCGGGTCGGCTCCAGCTGAGCATTGTTGCGGGCAGGGCGAATACTAATCACATTTCCTAGCTTGTGCAACTGCGATTTTCAGCCGCCGACCTTATTAAGCCGAACAGGTTTTTTTAAAGGCGTCCTGTCTTTGCGTTGCTGGTGCAGAAGCCGCCTTCTGCATTTTGTTTTGCCTTGTTAGCGCCGTACGGTGTCGCCACGAAGGAGAACTTACAGCCCCTCGTGTATGCGCTGCTAAATTGAAAATGTGATAGATGGATATTCTCGACCCGGTGGGATATGCAAATGGAAGCCTGCCTATTAGGCTTTGCCTAAGTGTGCAGGAGTGCATATTTTATCCTACGAGAGGCGGAACGCATTGCTGGCAAGGACGAAGCGGACAGCATAACGCCACCAGCAAGTGCATAAGCGGCGCAGAGCGTTTCGTAACAGGCATTTTGATTTTATGTTGCCAGTCAGAAGGTACGAAGTGGGAACAATAAGTTATGTTCAGTTACCTTACTGGTTTGTAGTCCTCAGATATTCGGAGTCATGTCAAGTGTAAAAAAAATAGATAAATCATGCTCAAACATCATTTGATACATCTATGTATACTACTAATTAAACCATCAAAGGTTTTTTTGTTCATACTTTCTATATAAGTTTGAGAATTAATTAATATATGATTTTGTCTATTAAAATTACTTTACACATATAACTAGTAAAAAGGCAAAGCGTGCGCCTCCTGACAGCTAACAGATAGATGATGACGCAAACATTGGCGAGGACGTCGTCGACACCAAATACTATATAGATTTGATTGCAACAATCCCACAAATTATATCTCCTCGTCCTTCAGATATCAATCTTGATTAGTTCGTGCTTCATATTCTTCTATTTTTAGTCGGTCTTTTCACTTAAGTATAACTGTTGCACTGCATATCTTCCATGATCTCAGAGATATATTGTGTAACCTTGGTCTTCTCCATGCATTTCATCCATCTACCACTTCTACACTTCAAGATCTCCTCTGTTCTTAGGACCTGCCCTATTAGCGTGTCCCTCCTTTTTTGTCAATTATAATTCTTCGGCAGTCATGTGCTCATTCTCTTATTTCTGCATTAGTAATCAGTAATCTTGTCTACCCAGCTCACCTTCAACATTTGTCAGATTTCGAAAGTTTCAATTATTGTTCATGTGTTTCATTCGTTAAGTTCATTCAACAGGTTTATCAGCTTTTTTCCTAGTTTTTAAGATTTTATTTGATATTGGTAACTTGTTCTTCTTAAGAAACATGATTTCTGTCTTATATTTTTCGTCTTCTACTTCATTTATTACATTCCATTTAGTTTAACTTATCTATGCCCTCTACCAAATACTTGTTTTAGGCTGATTTATCCCCATTCTTTATCCTTTTATTACTGTATTGTCCATTTCGTTAAGCGCCAATTTAAGGTTGTGTGCACTTGCACCTATTGTAGTAGTATCTGCGTATATTGTCATCTTTATTTTTCTTCTTGTATTTTGGCCCCATATGTCTGCATTTATTCACTAAGTTTCAAGTGATAACGGTAGCAGTAGCGCGCATTCTTGTGTCTCCTCGGATAATTGTAGCTATTATTTAAGCGTTTTTCAAGTTTTTTTATCGGTTTGTTTCTCTGTATTCAATACCTGCTCTACGAAAAACCTTAAAAAGTACCTTTTATTTGATTTTGTCGAAGGTTTACAAGTCTGCAAATGCTGTGTATTTTTTCCTTTCCTCATTCTCTTTTCTACTTTTAGTCCTAGAGCTAGTATCACTTCTCTTGCACCTAAGTTTCTCCTAAAGCTAAACCGATCTTTTGTGAGTTTTCTTGTTAATATTTCCTGTGCGTGTGATGCAAGGCTAATTATCTGCTAGTTTTTACATTTGCCTACTTTTCGCTTTTTGGAAACTCGAGTTCTACTTTATCCAACAATTTCCTCTTGTTCTAATACGATTTTTCCCTTCCACCATAAATCCATTAATATTTTTAAGTAGTTCATCTACTTCTCCTTATATTCCTCCTATGTAGTTTTCTTTCAGTTTTATCGATTCTCTAGTCTATTTCTTAGTTCGTTATAGCGTTATAGGCTTTCTATTATGTTCTTGATTTTCCTTTTTTTATTCCTTTTATTTCGTTTGTAATCCACGGTTTTCTTTTCCCTGCTATCTGCTGCTGTTATAATACTCTTCTTGATGTTTTTTACGATTGTTCTACGTAGTTCTGTTGTATTTATTTTTCTGCATTCTTTTTGGCGATCTCTTATTCTAGTTTTTACAGTTTGGTTTGATTTTTGAATATTTATTTCGCTAGAATATAATCAATTTGATGTCTTCTATTATTTCGTGATATTTTTTACGTGTATTTTCTGCGTGGATACATGATATTTAAAAAATGTGTTGTACAGAATTCAACTAATGGACCCGCCCTTTCATTTCTTTTTTCGATAGGTTTTTTCTTCTATCGCATTCAAATCTTCTGTTATTATTAGCTTCACTTTCCCTTTTACATACTTTATTACTTTTTCAATATCCTCATATATTCTCTCTACTATCCCGTTCTCGTATTCGATAGTGGGCATATACACTTGAATTATTATTGTCTTTTGATTTAGTTGCTATTTTTACTACTATTATTCTTTCGTTATATAGAACATATCCTTTTATTCTCCTGCCAATCTATTTTGTCGTGACTATTCCGATGCTGTTCCATTTGTTATTGCAGCTGTATTAATTATTCTACTATCTTGTGGCCACTTTATTTTACTTACTCCACTTATTTTTTCTAATGTACCACATTCCAGCAAGATTTTTGTTTCATGTCCCCACTCTATTTATCTTTAGTGGTGTTCTATCTTCGTTAGTTGTCCTCACTTGGAGATTCGATAAGGGGGCTATTTTAACTCTGGCATAGTTAACTTTCAACGATTCTCCGCCATGGTGTATTGATTTCTTAAAAATAGCGCTATGACGCAGTGGTTTCTCACTACCTCCCGCATGATATCCAGCATGATTTTATGTATAATCTTTGCCTCTGGAAACATTTCCTTTCCAGATCATTTGTGTGTATGTAGTTATACGACTAGTGCTCGATTGTTAAAGCCTCCTCGTTCGTGAAAAGGTGAGCTTAATGTATTTATAGGGTTTGTATTGCAGTGTAAGTATTACAAAAGCCCAATATGCTAATCGGATGTTTTTATTTCAATTTTGAATTTAACCTTCATAACTTTTGCGAAATATTTAGGTATGACACCTCTTTATCACCGAAGACGTTTGAGCTATAAGGGCATAAATCGAATCCTTCTTCTAATTTTTTACCAATCTTTTGGATATTCTACAAACCACACTTTGAAAAATGTTATTTTAATGAGAAGATGAAGGAAAATACGTCTGAATAATTTGAAATTGTCATTCCTGTAGCTGTCTACAGCTAGACTGAATTTGCATCGTCTTCCAAGAATATTTAAATATGTTATGATGTAATTTTAATTATGAATTGACCGCATTAGCAAATAGAGATGGAGGGGGGGATTAATTTTTAATAAAACACTAATTTTTTACTACAAATTTCAGATAACTGTGTGATGAGTGGTGTCATAGACCTACATTTCATTAAGGTGTAAATTAGTACTAAAAATGAAAACAGTTTAAAACTTTGTCAAATCTAAAAGTATTTTAATAAACTTCTAAGAAGACAATTAAAAAAATCGCGATATATCAATTTTATCATATGTTGGAGAATATATGCACATGTGGAATTAGTATGTTTGTTTGTAATTGAAATCTTTTCTTCGCATAATTTTCTCATTCATTTTGGGTCGTTTATTCGTTCTGAAAATTAAACTTTAATGAGTACCAACCAATATTATCATATTAGGATATGACTTTCAGATATTTCATTTCGTTTCTTTCAGTGTAGAAACACCTATAACCGTGGAAAAAGCCTCTTGGTATTCGTTTCCCAGTGCGATTTTTGTGTTATTTTAAGAATTCGGCATCTCCCAGCACACAGTGAATCACAGACGGAGCCGCGGCATATTAATTGCGCGTTCAGGTATGCGAAGACAGATGACTAATACTGGGGGCATTTCAGACCGTTAAGGAATTCTAAGCGGCAGTATTTGTTTGCAGGAGAAGCAACAAAGGCATGGGACCTGTAACGGAGACCGCAGAGCAACAAGACTTACATGATAATTTCGATAAAGGTCAATGCCGACGGATGATACGGTGCCCCGTAAACAACCAGTCGAATTGTCGCGAAATAACGTCGGGGAGAGCTAACGAGACGGAGCTCCTGTTAACACCTGCGCACATAAATCAATTACCTTGTGCAACGAACATGCCTGCCATGCGGTCGTACCAATTGCTAGACTCGAGACCGTACCACCAAGAGCCGGAAAAACGTGAACAATAGAGCCGGTGTTGCAATATGACTTACAGGCGGGCTGGTTCGCTAAGGCCTCGCGGCTTCGAACGGCGATAGAAAGGGAGCTCGTCGTGAACTTCGCGCCCGGCTCTCGTGACGGCGTAAGCCGTTCGTTCAGCAGATAAAGCGAATAATAAGATTACATGACATTACAAGATATGGCTAGCAACAGTCCCGTTTTCACCCAGGTAGACCTAGTTACAGCAGATTAAGTTATTTGAGGAGAAGGCGTTGCAGTTTTGCAACGTTGCGATTGTTGGCTTTCGAAATTTATTCTTAAATGTAATGTTCGCCTTTCACAATTGAAATTGAATGAAAAATCGGTTGGTCTGAAGCAACATAATAATTAACGCCACTCGAACATGCTCGAAACAAATGTGGATACATACGTGAAATACTGCGAAAGTTTTCTAACCCTTATAATTTACATTTTCTTTCAAAATACGTTTTCAATTTTTCGTCATTAAATCACATTTCCTCTGAGATCTGAGCACACATTTTCCTACACCCTCGTTGTTATAAAGCCTTATTTTGGACTTTAGTGAACACGTCACAACAAATTGACAAATTTTGTTATCTATTATAATGTTATCATAGCGAGATGTTCCGTGTTTAAACTTTTTGAGCATTCCGCGACATCACAAAACGCGTTATACCACTTATTTATGGGTTAAAATATGGAGTGGTCAAAACGAACAGACTTCTTAATTTCAAGATGGTTCTGCAAAACCGTACGAATTTTGTTATGTGGCGATAGGTCGCATGCCTGTTGAACTTTCTGACAGCAATGGTGTTTTCTGCCGTGACAGACGAATACAGGCGTCTTTACCTCAAAGCGTATTACAAACTGAAATTTCCGATATTAACTGAAGACGGTTTTACTATCCTCCAACGCATGAGTCATTTCTTTCAAACGTTGATCAAAACTCAAACCGCGTGTAATTTTCCGACAATTTATTTCGTTTTTGGTCAACATGATGCGAATTCTGTTCATTTATATAGTTCAGAAACAACTAACACTCGGCGATCACCCTGTCAACTGCTATGTAGGTTTAAACCCATCTTAATCCACTTTAACTTATTACAACATACTGCCATCGCTTACGCCATATGGTAAAAATTTCCTGGCACCTTATGTATAACACATTTTTAGTTGGTAACGTGAATACTTCAGTATTTTAGTGATATTAAATGACCATTTTATTTACTTAATGCACCACTTTTCTGGTATTTGAATTTCCAACTTATTGTGAGCCTTTTTAAACTATAAGCGAGTCGGTATTGCATAAATTAACAAATTAGCTTCATTACTGCTCATTGAAAATGTAAAAGATTGACCATATTCCATTTGAGAGTAATAATAATAATAATAATACCTTTATTTATCTGGAAACACTGAAGCTTTAAATGCACCTTTTGAAAGTTCTAATGAGCTTGTAATATGCCTACAGTTATAAGAAATGAAGAAGGAAATTCGTATAAAAATAATAAAAAAACTTCAAATATGGGAACATTTTATATATCAAAGATAGAAATGTTATCGGAGCTCGGTTACTTTTGATGTAAAAATTATGTTCTGTAATATTTGAAACTTTTTTTGCAGTGTATTTGACGTGAAAGTAGAAATGGGAAGTTTCAGAAAACTAAATTTGTTTCACACGAAATTAATCTGCACTATTCTAACCACATTTTCAAATAAACTTGAATTCATTAACTTTGAAAATTACATAAAAAATATTTTTATCGATCCCTTTTTCTGAAATTACTTCATTTAGAATTCTCGGTTTTGATCGTAAGACCGAGTTCTTTTAAAAAATATCTTCACCGCTAATACTTTTTCTGTTAGAACCCCTTAGAAAATATCAACTTTCAAGTGGCCAGTTTGCTGGGAAGTAGAAAAACAACAAAAAGTTTACTACCAAATGTATTAATGAGTGGGTATAATATAATACCGGTATTGATTATCCAAATATCATAATAAGTAAATGTTGATCATTGTGTGGTTTTAAAATATCAAACGAGCTATAACCAGAATACACTTTTTTATGACTTCACGCTGTTTATTTTTCAGCGCTTTAAAATGTTGATATAGTTGATTCAGCGTATAATTTATTGATTTATAGTATTTGTTCAAGATTCAGTTTTCACAAGAGGAAGGAAAACGATTCTCAGTTATTCATGTAAGCACTGATGGCATAACAAACTATTGCGTCTAATTACATACATAATCAGTTGCCGAGAACAATATGTATTATTCGTCTGTGATGTACTAGAATCAGGACATGTGAAATATTTTAAAACGAAATTAACGGGGTAAGCAAAATGTCGAAATATTTTAAAATTAAAATCTCTTTAGCAAGTCTATTCCATGCTTTTGAACTATTTCTAAATTTATTTGCTTTGATCGGTAACATACCATAGTTTTTATGTTTCGGTACGCTATTATGCTCCGAAAAAACCTACATTTTGACAAATTTACCATTTTTTGAAGTTTTTTCCATGAATGAAACCATTTCAAAAAGTCGTCTTAACGAATTTATAACTGTTCGCGTTTTTCAAATTACAGATCAAAAATCCAACGAATTATGTGTATAAAGTACATGATCCAGTTCTGAATCATGTATAATCTGATCATAAAGGGAGTACAAATAAGTCTCCGCCGTTTGAAAAAAGATGACGCCACCAGTAAGTTATGGTTGAAATTGTCAGATGTAAAACGTCATATCGTAAGGTTGGACATCTAGCAACACCATAACCTTAAAATATTAGCGATTTTGTATCAGCATCACATAATTTTTTTCGTGCGAAGGGCATCGATTACTTGTAGAAGCATACGGTGAGACTGCTTTAAGTGAGAGAAGTTGTCGTGAGTGGTTTCATAAGTTTAAGAACGGCAAGTTTGACGTCGAAGACAAAGAACGTAGCGGAAGGTCGAACGTGTAGGAAGACGCAGAATTGGAAGATTATTGGAGGAAGATTCCTGCCAAACGCAAGAAGTGCTTGCACATACGTTAGGAGTGACTCAACAAGCAATTTCACATCGTTTAAAATCATTGGGGATGATTCAGAAGCAAAGAAATTGGATTCCATATGAACTGACGTCGATAAACGTTGAACGCCGATTTTGCACATGTGAAATGCTGCTTGTCAAGCATAAAAGAAAAGGTTTTTTGCTTCGTATAGTCACTTATGATGAAAAATGGACTCACTACGATAACCCAAAGAAGGGGAAATCATGAGAATCACGTGGCCATGCTTCAACATCGACAGCCAAGCCGAATATTCATGGGAAAAAATTCATGTTGTATATTTGGTGGGATTAGCTTGATGTCGTGAACGAAACCATTACTGGGATATTCTACCGAACACAATTGACGAGATTGAGCTAAGCACTCAAGGAAAAACGCGCCCACTACTACTCCAGATACAACAAAATTATTCTCCTGCATAATAATGCTCTTTCACATGTTGCGGCGCCGGTCAAAACTTACTTGGAAACACTCAATTTGGAAGTCCTATCCCAACCGCCGTATTCACAGACATTACTGACCTTCTGATTATCACTTGTTTCCATCGATGGCACATGGCCTGTCTGAGCAGCACTTTTCATCATATGAAGATACCAAAAATTGGGTCGATTCGTGGCTAGCCTCAAAAGATGAAACGTTCTTCCGACGCGGTATATGTATGCTGCCAGAAAGATGGGAAAAAGTAATGGCTAGCGATGGACAATACTTTTAATAAAACATAAATAATGCCAAATACAATAAATGCCAAATTTTTGATAAAAAACGGCGAAGACTTATTTGTATTCCGTTTACAATTTTTTTCATGACGGTCTTGCTGTACTTGCTGTTGATCTTGATCTCCAAGTACTCAAACAGTTATCGTATCGATGAATTAGCTCTACAGCTGTTAGGCAGCACATCATCATTTGAAAAATCTTTCACACATACTCCAAAAATGCTGATAGTAGACTTTAACTGTTACCATCCTTTGTTCGGCAGCAAAATGCCGAAGAAATATTGAGTTTGAGCATTTGAAAAATGGACGCTTGGTGCCAAATTTTATTGAATGAATGTGATATCACTTCCGTACTCTGCCATCTAATTTTGATTTATTTTCCATATTTTTCGTTACCAAAAAGTCATTAAGGAACTAATAATTCTGCGTTGCGATAACATTTGCGCAGACTGCTATAGCTTAGTCTTCTCATCGGCTAAATAAACTGTGACACATCCTTTGGGTTTACTAAATTTTTTCATTGTTTTTCTACGTTGTACCACTATCAAAAAAAAGTACTCCCAAGTTCGAACCGCGTCCGGTCTCACCAGATCCTGGTAAAAGCTACAGTAAGTACTATATACAAAAGTTCCTCGATTATGAAAAAACGTCGTGTTATTAGGGTCTTTCGATAAATTAATTGAGTACAGTAACCACATTCTGTTAGATCAAAATTTGACTACCAACAAAATAGATTATGTGTTACTTGCACACATTCTAAGATATAAAAATATTATTGTTTAACGACATTTTTTTATTGTCAACGAGATTCTGTTTACAATCTGCTGTAGTAGTATTAAGTAAACTACGAAACGCCCCTTGTGGGATAGCAAAAAGGATGCACCACATAATTATGATTAAAAAATTACTATTTAAAATTTTTATTTGATTATTTTTTCCGTTTAATTTTATTACGACCTGTATATTACAAATTTAAAGCCCACTGTAATTCGTTTTGACAGATTCTCCAACCCAAAAACGATGTGGCAAAGCAAACGTCGTTTTGACCTCTTAAAAGTTAAGTTGACAGCACATACCTAATTACTTAATGATATTTGGAAACGCTCCCTAGTGGAAAAATTCAAAAATGCGTCTTTTGGGCATTATCTACCGATTGGCTGTAGTTCGAGATAGCTAGCTTTCTTTGTTTCGAAGACATAACCTTACAAAATTTTAGATTTGACCCTGTTTGGAGGAGCCTCCCCATGTAATTAAAATTCTACGAAACACGTGTCGACTCATTTTCGATGGAGTACACTCTCATATGATCAAACTTGAACTTTACTCAATTTGAATGTTCAGACAGTAAACAGCTGCTATTATATATAGTATAGATTATTTAGATGATAATAAGATTTGACATGGGGAAGTAGACGTCCAGCGATATCTCTTCAACGTTATCTTACATAGT
Organism: Sinelater perroti; assembly: GCA_036346155.1. NCBI lineage: Eukaryota > Metazoa > Arthropoda > Insecta > Coleoptera > Elateridae > Sinelater > Sinelater perroti. Next base: position 3,436,152 of record JARFIY010000122.1, read on the forward strand.
TTGTGATATTATTGGTTGATTAAGTTTTTAAACTAAATGAAGTTACTACTAACTAATTAAACCTGAACAAGTTCAATGTATACTATCTTTTTAAAGGTCGATTTTGTTTACTATTATCTAGTAAGTTTAGTGCTAAAACATTAGCATGGAGCTGACATTTATTAAGATAATTTTCAGTAGTTTTCACTATCATATCTTTCGCAGAATTCATTTTAAGGTCGGTTTGAATGTCTGCATTGGTAACATAACACTAGTGATAATTCACAACATCTCAGATTGAAATATTTCCAATATAACTATTATACATTAGAGTTTAATGCTGTACCCCATAACTGAGTCCCATACATCCGCACTGGCTTGAATATCCCTTTATAAACTAGTAATTGTTATCAAATGAAAGCTGAGAATTTCTACCAAGTAGCCAATAATGTTTGCTAAGTTTCCAATTTAACTGTTTACGCTTGATCTACATGTGATGTCGCCATTTGTCTAGGTGCATGCCTAAGTATCTAACTTTATCACTTTGCGGTATTGCACTTCCATTAAAGATAATTGGTGGACATATCTCTTACGTTTGGTGAATGTTATTTGTATAGACTTCATCTTGATTATTCTTATTCGCCACTTTTTAAACCAAGCCTCGATGGGAAGTGGTACAGCTTGAAGTTTTTCCGAGGCTAATACTGGATCCTCGTACCGCCGTGTCATCTGCAAAGGTAGCTGTAAAAATGAGGTACAGTACTGGTCCCAAAACGCTGCCTTGGGGAACGCCAGAATTTATTGGGAAAAGTTTTATTTTTTCTTCTTCATATTTAACCAAAAATTGCCTTTCGTATAAGTATGATTTCAGTATAGGATAAAAATTATATGTTAGATGCTGATTCAACTTGTACAAAAGTCCCTATGTCAAACTTTGTCAAAAGCCTGACTTACATCGATAAACGCAACTGTACAGTATTTTTTTGTTTAAAAGTGCTATTTACAAGGAGCCGCGCTATTAGTTCATTAGCTATTATGATAGACGTAAGTAGCAACTTTTTGAAAAATTTTGCGTTTATTGGTAAAAGACTTATGAGTCTATATGAACCTTCCTCGTTAGTTGGTTTACTAGGATTTTATCTGAGTATGATTTTTGCTACTTTCTATTGAACCGGGATGTAACTAGTTCTTAGCATTGCGGTGATATAAATTTCATCATTTTGATTCCTTTCTTATAGTTTTTGTTTAACGACATACAGTTTTGTTTTTAATTGTAAAATCTGGATCGAACTAACGATAAGTATAATCATGAAATTTTTCTCATAATAAAATAGAAAATATTCTCGCCTTCCATCTTCTTCAACAATCTGATGTAAAATAAAACGTCGATTACCTGAAATACTGGTTATTTGGATGATTATTTATGCAGGTCGACTGTCATCATCATTTTCAGCGTGTTTCACTCTATCTCTGGATATATGCCTCTCCAATATTTCGTCACTCGTGTCTATTGTTCATTTTTCCCATCCATTGCACTTTTGCTTCTTTCTGGATATCACCCTCCATCGTATTTTTGGTCTTCCTGGGTTCCTCTTAGTTGTCCGTGGTCGCCACTCTCTCACATTTCTGGTCCATCTTCCGTCTCCTATTCTCATCAAATATTCAGCCCATCTCCACTTCTATCGTGACACATATTCTGCCACGTCTGTCATTCTTGTTTTTCTTCTAATCTATTCGTTTCTCTTTCTCTCTTGCAATCTGACATTCAGCATTGATCTTTACATTTTCCTCTGCATTAGACCTTTATTTAAGCTCCACGTTTCTGCTGCATAAGTCATAGTTGGTAAGAAGCACTGATTAAAAACTCGAGTTCTGAGGTGTTGTGGGAAGTTGAATTTAAAAATACTACTAAGTCCACTATTTGCCGCCCATCCCAATTGTATACTTTTTATTTTTTTATTCCTGGTTATTTTTCTGAAAAGGTATTTTTTGGTCTAAGTAGGTATACTCGTTGACCACTGTCGCTTCCATTTTGTTGTGAAGAATAATTGAAATAGTGTCGTTCATATTCGACATATTTATTTAGTGGGCTGTATGAACTAAAAAACATTAAATAAAATTTTATCTAACCAATCGTAGAGATTTGTACTTTTTAAAAGTTTCATTTTTATGTATAAACAAAAAGGGACGAAAAGAACACGTGAGAGCTGTTTTGATTTGTCTAATACATACGATATCGCCAGAGTGGTCCAGTGGTTGAGGCGCGGGCTGCGATGCGGACGAACCCGGGTACCATTCTCGAGGCTCTCTGATGCCTGGCGGATGGCCTACTCGATCACTAAAAATAATTGAGTACCTACGCTCGCTTGAGCAAGGGGTAATAATGGCGGTCGTCTAGGCGCGATGCTTGCCATATCGCCTCGCATCAGAGATGGTGCGCGACGACCGGGCAGAGAGCAAATATATGAGAACTTTAACCTTTCAGTTCCCAGGCCGTGCTCCCACACGGGGCCACTATTACAATACATACGAAGAATTTGCTTTAAAATTTGTTAAACGTTGTAGATTCTTTTGCCAGTTACATACATTACAAAAATTTTATGTAAATATTTTCATTTGTGTTTATATCTAACTCTTGAATACTTTTTATAAATTTTATAGTTATACACAAAACTATTAGTTCGGATAATCGGTTTTAGTGTAAAACAAAACCGATCATACACTGTTTCAAATTTGTTTTTATTACAATAAACGCATGCATAGAGATAATAAGTTTCAACGGCGTTGTGTTAATAAGTGTTTCGTTAAAATTACCAAACTGGAATTTTTATTGTTCTTGGAATACACAAAATATATACAATAGTTGCGTTGTTGGTAAAGAAGATTAAATATGTTTTGTAATATATGGGTATTGTAAAGGTATTTGTGTGATTCTAATTTACGTTACATGTTCATATGTACATACATGCAAGAAATAAATAAATAATAATTTTAATTGAATACAAAGTTTTCCTAACATAATTAGGCAAATAATAAAAAGGATACGGTGTGATAATGATTATGAAAATTATTAAAATGAAATGTATGTATGCGTCTTCCAATGACGAGCAGTATAATACCGCCCTCCATTACTTAATTGGTATGTATGAGCTCTAGGCGGCTGAATGAAACATCATGTTCTCATATTTTTTTGCATATTCGTTTTCATAGTGTGCTGTATACGTAATAACAATGATTTTGATGTATGAGCTCCCTCTGAATAATGGATTCACATTGTGTATTAATTAAATAATTCATTTACTCCCAGAATGCAGAATGAGAAGGCTTCTTGGGAACTGTAAATTCCCATCAAAAGGTTCCATTGTGTTCCGAGTGAACGACACGAATCTCTGAAATTCCACTGAGCTGCCAAAATACCGCGTCTTACCACGTCCCCGCTTACAATTCAACGCGCCTCCGCGCCATGGGTGCAAAGTCGCGACGTGTCAAAACTCCGCCATTTTGCAATCTTACTGCGGCATATTATAAAATCATTCCTGCATCTAGGCGCTTTCGCCGCCATCAGCCATTCAATGCGGGGCGCTCGCAGCGCTTACGTGCACCAGAAATTACCATGCAGCGCGCGCCGTAGAAAGCGGGAAGAAGTGAATTCACTTTGTTGGCCAACTCATCGCAACTGGGGCGATTACGAAACGGCGGAATTGCTGCTTGTTCGCGATTAGGTTCCCGATCGGGCTATTAATTTTGCCATATCGATAGTGCGGCAGGCGGAAGCTCGCGGCCTGCCGATGTACAAGATTCGAAAGTCCAGTAAGAGGCCGCGCGGTTCTCCATTTGCGATTTTTTTTGCCGGATACTGACGAGTAGTCGCGCACCGAGATGAAGATGGATGGATGGACCTGTCAACTGCTGCCACTTAGTGCTGGTAGATCTCGCGCGGCGATTACGGTTCGGCGATGCTTCCGAAAATGCTAATGGAATCATTGTTTTCACTTTCTATGCAACTCCGGGCGTCGATTCCGCGAAAGTCTGTAGCCATGATATTATCATGGTATGTATGGTACCTAAGCTTGGAAATTAATGTTTATACAGACATAATGTGTCATAAGTAAAGAAAGGTAGAGGACTAATATGTACACATACCATACATAAAAAACTAGGATTACCTTTTAAACTGTTTAAATTCCCACAAATTAAAGCTGTTCAATTATGGTTTGTGCCTTCTAATTATAATTATTTACCTTTATCTTGCTAATTCCAGTTATCATAAATCTGTGGCTTGATTTTACAGTTTTATTTTAACCTTAAGAAATATCTTGATAGTTTCGTTTGCGTGCTACATATATTACTTGCATACCCAGTTTAACAATCGCTTTTCGGCGACATAGTCTCCTGACAGTTAATTCACATTAACAGTCTGCTAGAATGACTCTTCAATCCCTGATTAGCTATATCTAAGTTTAACTATAGGAATTACTTAGCTACATTTATACAAAATTAGTTATTAGGAAAAATATGAAAATTCACTAAATTTTTTTAAGCAACCCAAACATAACCAGGATTTGTTTACATAAAGCAATGTTTTAACGAACTTTGCCTTAAGGTAAATAAAATTTTTTTTAATCAAATTACAACAATTATTTACAAATTGTTATTAACATAACCTACAAATTTGTGATTTTATAATTTTTATTTCAGCAGCCTGAAATGTTAGAAAAATAAGAATGTTTACACAGTAATCAACAGTAAACATAGCATTAAATATGGAATCGACTCCAATCTGAAACGGCTCGCTGAGAAAATAAAGAAGCAACGAAAAAAGTGTTTGATTTTATCTTATACTATTAAATAATTACTAACGTTGAATTTTATATTTTGTTAATAATGAATTAGGCTTTGAATTTTCGGTATCATTTCATATATGCAATTTGTATAAGCACGATCAACATGACCAATGTTTTTGTCTAAATGTAATTGGAAACTGTGGCACTGATAAATATAAAAGAACTTTAAAAAATAGTACATCACTCAGATGGATGATGCCTAAAAAGGTATTTAAGACAAAACTAGATGAGTGATCAACAAACAAAACGTTAAATTGAGATTATGTTTCTGATAAATAAAAATATCTTCCTCATTTTCTTTTAATTTTATTATAGTTTTGTTTGTATGAAGATGCTTTAATCGGTGCTTTTCGAGCGATTAATTTCATGAACTGTTGAACGTCATTTAACCGACTATTACAACCCAAAAATGCTTTGTGCAACCGCAATACCTGCTAACAACCTGTTAAACGCGCAATAATACGTTACATGTCATTTATTTTGTTAACTACCCTCGGTCTGTCACAAAATAGTTTCTGCAAGTCTTAAGAACCGCATTGGTGATTTAAACATCCTTTTAGATTTAACATGCGTTTGTGCAAGCGAGGAATAGTTTTATAATCCAGTTATTTTAATCAACTTAATTCTTCTTTTTTGACATTCTCGTTTTCTTCATTTTTATTTACTAAAGATGATGTATTTTCATTCTTTGTTTCTAATTTTTGTCACCAATCTTTATACGGGACTGTTGAAAAAATAAAATCAATTTTTATAATCTCTATATTATTTTCATTTTATTGTACGTACCACAAACTGCATTTGTATATAATTTCTGTCCTTATTAAAGACTCATGTACAATTTATAACAAGGAATATTAAGAATTCATCACTTTGCTCCATTGCAATTCTTCCAACTTGTTTCTGTTTGTACTTCTCGGTAAGTAAATTTAATACACAAGTGGTGCGACTTGCAAAAACCAAAATGATTATAGGAAAATGGACGTGAAAATATTTTTTAATTATTTATTCTCTTTGCACAACATTGACGCCTAACGGTCTTCTCTGACCATCACACACACGTTAATGATCCTCGCTGAAGGTTCTATTCAATCTTTTTACGATTGAATTACTTCTAGGATATTCTGAATGCATTTTACAAACTTGGAAATGAATATCTCTCGATGTAACATTTTTCATTTCAAAAAATTGACAGCTTACAATTAGAAGTAGTAATTGTTGCTGACAACGATATTTGCAAGTCCCTGTATCGTTAATATAAACTTTTTGTCTTTCAAAATATTTTTAATCCAGTTTTATTACTAATATAATTACGACTCGTTTTAGATTTTCTTAATAATTTATCACAGCCACTTGCAATTTTTCCAGAACCATTAGTAAATTTTAATAACATATAGTGTATAATCAAACATTTCTTATATTTTTACAAGCGCTAAAAGCTTGGTTAAAGTAAATAAATAAAATGTAAAAACTATTCGCACTTGTGATTCTACATCTTTTTTGTTTTCTTTCTTTACTTTGTTGCTAGCTAGGATGGCGAGTTTACAAATAAACTGAAATCATATTTCGGTAATTTTCATTTATTTAATTTACCTATATATCAAAATAATTTACGAAAATTTCAGCCGACCGTACGACACAACATTGTTTGTTAGCCGTTATATCGAAAACCGTCCTACGTAAGAAAGCTGAATTGTGGAAGTGGTGCAAAAAATATTTATAACCATAAAATCATCTTCACGGGGAGCTTTTGAAAAGTATATAAGGGTATTTAAAAACATTTTTATTGCCCAAATACTTACAACGCTTTAAAGTAAAACGAGATTAATAGAAACTTTCAATTGTAGTTAGACAATTAGATGACATTCCATGAATGTTTGTCACATAAGCAAAGAAATTGCCTGTATTATAAGAGCTCAGAAGAAGCCAACATCCAAGAAATTTAATTTGAAAAATTTGAAACCGTGAAAGTCGATTATATGATTCGTTGTCATGAACTTCGATTTGTTATGGATACAATTATTACTATCACAGTGACCGCGTTTGATCCATATAAATGTTTAAATTTCCTCTCTGCTATACAGATTTCGGAGAAATCATACACATACAGCCTGTCTACACGCGAATTCAAACTTTCATTAACGGTAAAAGTAGGGCAAATTAAACATTATCGGAATCTACTCCACTCGCAACAGTCCTTCTTGGCCTTAGACCATCCGTTCTCACAACATTGTTATTGTGGCCCTCCGCGACACTTTCAGTAACTTTTTGCTTACACCGTTTACGTATTTTATTCCCTGGAATCAATCTCGTTTCCGTTGCCTTACATTTTTGACTCAATTCTAAGGTAATAATGCGCAGATCACCCCGAACAGGTTTTTTATGAATTCCGTATGGATCGCAACATTTTCTCCTTTCAGCCGTATAATTATCGACAAACTTGTTCTTGTGCCTTTTACATATGTACTCACTTTCATAAGCACTCAAATTACTGTTTAATCTCAAATTGAGGATATCCAATTATTCGGTATCGAAATCACTTAAATAACCAAAATTATAAGGTTTAGAACAACTGTCGTTCAGGAATTTCGCAATAGCACACATCATTTCCAGTACAGCCATTGTCCACTTACTTTTCCACTAAGACACGTTACACTTATACAACATAACCTCACAAGTGTTTAGCCTTGTATGGCGATAACATAAGAAACTGAGAAACTGAAAACTGAGAAATGGCCATCCACTCCCCGTAGAAGACTTATTCTAGATTTGAAATACGAATATCGTAGTATTCTGAAATTGTTCGAATGAACTCGCAACACTGAGCCGACGTGATAATTGAAAAACTTCAGAATTAGAATTTCACCCAACTTAGCAGACGGACTTACACTGGCTGTTAGCGGGAGTAATATCTGCGACTAGTAGAGCGTAATTGTTTTAAAAAATAACTACAGTAAACAATGGTTTAAGGTGTCGAAAGATTATTAAAATCAGGTTCTATCACCGTTTAATCTGTCAAAAGAGTATTTTGCCCTGACTTCGGCCTTTTTCAACCCTTCTTGAGCCCCTGACACGCCGTATAATTCAGAAATTCCCACAATTTCCGTTTATTTTCCCTTCGAAAAGAACAATCTGCGCAGTGGCGATCGCGCATGCTACAAGTTCGGGCCAAGGATAAAACCATTAAGAAATCATTGTATTCTAGTAAAACAAGAATTTCCCCACTTTTCAAAGTATTTGAATCGGTCAGGCGCGATTGGTGACACTTAGAAAACCGGAAAAAACTCGAATTTCGCGGAAATGCAATTTTTTAAAAATTCGTATCTGAGAAAGTTTGGGTCCAATCGGGCTCAACTAGGACGCATTTTTTCGTCTATGAGCCTATTTTCATGCCTATTACGTCTAAAATGTTTTCGCGCTGTCGCTGTAATCTGGGTCCATTTTCAAGATGAAAGAATTTGCTGTTTTTATGTTCTCGAATTTCAAGCTGCCAAGAAAAGAGAGGCACGTACAAATAGATCGGACCCAGATGGCATGAAAGTAGACTCACAGACGAAAAAAATGCGTCCTATTTGAGATCGATTGGATCCAAACTTTCTCAGATACGATTTTTTTAAAAACAGCAAAATAAGGGTAATTTTCAATTTTCAAAAATTCATATCTCTGGATCCGGAGGGGGTGGACGGCTAAAAATTGTAGGATTTTATTTTTTCACTGCCTACTTTTAGCTCCTAAAATTTGAATGAAATCGGAGACCCTCGCGCGCACCGTATCTTCGAAAATTATTGGACGGGCTCATATATATATATATACATATATATATATATATATATATATATATATATATATATATATATATATATATGGACAGGTAATAAAAATAAATAAAGAAAACCAGACATAAGAAATAAATAGGAGGGTAAGATTAGGATGGGCTGCCTTTGGAAAAACATCGCATGTACTAAAGAACGAGAAAATACCGATTAAATTACGAAGTCAAGTATTTAACCAATGTGTTCTCCCGGTAATGACATACGGCACCCAGACCTAGACATTAACAAAGTCAAATATGGACAAAATGATAAAAGCACAGACAGCAATGGAACGCCAGATGCTGAATATAAAATTGACTGACAGGAAAAAGATACAATGGATTAGACAAAAAACTAAAGTAATAGATGTAGCAGCACACATAGCCTCACTTAAATGGAACTGACTAACTGGTGTTCCAAAAAGTATCTGCAAGCTGAAGCCCCCACTGGCCCCATATGCCTTCCCAAATTCGACAAAAAATGATATTTTGTTCAGGAATACCTTCCCTACACTAAAAGAGCACTGGAAGGATTAGATTTGAAAATTTAAACTTAAACATAAACTTATCGTGTGTATAATATAACTAACAATCATACATATATGTTCTAACTCTGCAGAGAAGGTTACAAACTTTGATAGTTAGGTGTAAAACGGATTTGATTATCCTTATAATTAAAATAAAAAAATGATAGAAGTTTTATGAGGCGTTTATTGTAATTTGATGTACTTATTGCACTAATTGGTTTCCTTTTGATAATAATTTGGAATTATAAATAAATGATTGACAAATATTTTCGAGTTCAACAACAAAGAGCCTCGATATCCGACTTGCAAACATCACAAATAGGATGTTGGTTCGTCTTCGGGAATAGGGTTAACGAACGACATTGCGATGGCGACTGCTCGTAGTAATTAATCGTGTGGAATATTAAGAAGTATAGCTGGAAATGTGTCCGCTAGAACGGTACGTCGAATGAGCGAAGAGGTATAAATATGGTCTTCTTTCCCCTTCCTTCTTATTTTGCAAGTACCTTTTTAGAATGGTGAATTAATCGTTGAATTTCTTTCATTCGGTTACACACCTCTTATATAAGATGAGTCATTAACACGTTTTTAAACTAAATTTTGCAATTAGTTTACATGAGGGAGGGGGTATATATATATTTATTATATTGTTCACTTTGTATGTATTAGCTGTATAAATAAGTTCTCAGCTTTAGATTTCACAGGACGCAAATCACCGTTTACATGTAACGTATTAGTCCGCCCTCTTGCGGTTTTAAAGCAATGACATTTGGTCTTTCGAAACATCATGCGATTTGATGTTTGATGCACATAACCTCAATAAGCAGCTGTGTTCACGATGGCAATCACCAAAGAGCAGATTCGATTTGCTATCCACTTCGCGTTTCATCTTAAGAAAAACGCTGCTGAAGCCACCGAAATGATTTGTGCTGCATAAAGTGGTACCAAAAATTTCGCGTAAGGGAGTTTAGTCTTGAAGATCAACCACGCGCTGGACGCCCTCAAACATTTGACACGGATGAGCTGCAGACATTGCTGGATCAAAACAATGCGCAAACTGAAAAAGAGCTTGCAGAACAGCTTGGCGTCACTCAGCCAGCCATTTCCATACGTTTGCATGCAATGGGTAAGATACAAAAGGAAGACAGATGGGTTCCGCATAAACTGTCCCAAGACAACAAAAATCGACGGCGTGACACCGCACTGCATTTTCTTTCAAGGAACCGAAAAAAGGATTTTCTGCATAAAATTATTACGGGCGATGAAAAATGGATCTTGTACGACAATCCCAAGCGCATAAAAATCATAGGTAGACCCTGGCAAACCTTCTACATCAACTCCAAAGCCCAATATCCACGCCAAAAAGAATTTGCTCTGTATCTGGTGGGATTGGAAAGGTGTGCTGTACTATGAACTCTTGAAACCAGGTGAAACAGTTACGGCGGATCGCTACCAACAGTAACTCATCAATTTAAGTGACGCAATCGAAAAAAAGAGGCCATTTACTGGACAAGGAAGTCGCAAAGTCATCCTGCTCCATGATAATGTCCGACCACATGTTTCGAAGGCGACGCAAAAACACATCTTTGCGTTAGGCTGGGAACTTCTCCCACATGCGGCGTATAGCCCAGACATGGCCCCTTCCGATCATCATTTATTCCGGTCGTTACAGCATCACTTGGCTGATACGCACTTCAAAACAGAAGAAGAAGTCCGAAAATGCATCGATAACTTTATCGTCTCGAAGCCGGTGAGCTTCTATCACCAGGGAATTCGCAAGCTACTCGAAAGTTGGCAAAAGGTCATCGATGCCAACGGAGAATACTTTGATACTTAATTTTTTTTTGTTTGTTTTTAAATAAAACTTTAATTTTGCAGAAAAAAGCTGAGAATTTATTTATACACGTAATAAATCATCTTGCAACGCGCGTTTTCTCCGACTAGTACAATAAAAATATTGAGAATACTCAACAAAAAAATCTTTTGTTTCGGAATTCATTGATTATGCTATCAGAAGTTTTCTGTTAATTGTAGCCGTGTTTGAAATAGAAAAGATAATAAACCATTAAACAATTAGCTGCATATTATCTTTTATAATTAAAAATTTCCACTGTCTATCAGAACAGATACTACCTGACAGTCTTATGTAATATCGCACTAAGTTTTAAATTTTGTCACGATTGTTTACTTAGTAAACAGCAAATTAAGCAAATTTCAGAGGAAATTTCTTAGGTGCAAATGTTTTATAAATTCTCCCAACTAAACAAAAAATTGGAGTTTTCATTCCAATTCACGTATGGGAGACTGATATCTATTTAGGTGGGTTTTTTAACGCAAAAATCAAAACAATAAAGATGTAACAACATGATGTTAATGCTATTTATACTGCCTCAAATGGGTATTTGCGTTGGTATGTTAATGTTATTTGCACACGATGTTCGAAAATACAAAGGTAATAAACGGACAAAGCGGTAACTGAAGATAGCCAGACCTCGTGGCGACTTCCTTGTGCTTAATTTGTTTATTCGTCATTCCCGTTAGACGTACATGCAAGCTATCCGGGCTATTAGCGTAAATGTATGTGTAAACAGTCAAAGTGGTACGGAAATGCAATATGCATGAGAAAGCGCTTCTCGGGTACTCTGTTTTTAAATACAATAGTCAGAGATTGCTTTGTCGATGCAAGAACTACTACTAATTACATACCTAACCGGTTACGAGGAAACCATTATATATTCTTCTTTGCATGTGAATAGGTTTAATTTGGGAGAGTAGGGAGGGTAAACTAACATGTTGATTCGGTGATTTTTTGAAATCTGATTATAATTTTGTTTCAGGTACAAATCTATTCTGTTTCCTCAACTGTGCTGCTGAACCCTTAGAGTGGGTGAGTAATATGTAGTGATTCAAATATTTTTAATGTTGTCATTAAAACACCATTTAGCATGTTAATGAACTTCTAACGATTCTAGTTTCTTATTTGCCTGTTTACTGGATCGGATGTTGTTCTCTAAAATTTCTAAAATATCTTTGTTAATTCACGATCGCCTTGACAGTCCCGTTCTCTCAAAACTCATCCTTTTCTGTATTTTAATTTAAGGATATAAGTTCCGCTAATCTGTACATTTAAGTTTATTTCGTGATATTTAATCCAAAATACCGTAGAGAAACCTCATTTTTTTAATTATGATTTGCAATTGTGGTGCGCTGTTCAAGAGTTTGTTGTGGCAGTTTCATAGTTTGAATCAAAATACAAGGTAATGCAAAAAGAAGGCATATTTCTCAAGTAAATGTAGGTTTTGATTTTTGTTATGAAAATAATGTGTAATAAATACAGTTATGACAGGCATACGTTAATTATTTAATTAATTTCTTCAGGAAAGTTCGCGAATGGCAACTTCTTGCTCGTCTACTGTACGAGTATTTCAAATGTAGACTTTCGAAGTAACCCAAAATCTGAAGCCAACCACATCGCCAAAACGTCGGATTATGCTGACCAAACATAAGTAGAACAACTGGCATCAAAGCACTTGCCATGTAAGCTGTGGTTTCATCTGTTGGACCCATATTTTTTTCCTTATTAACCCGTAAATATCGTAAAAATTGCGTAGCTTGTCAACATAGTGCTTTGAAGTCATTACAGCTCTTTAAAAAAATAAAGTTCAACATTCCTTATTTTCAAAACGCAGCACCAATCTGTAATCTATGAAAACTGTGGTATAATTCTCGTGGGTTCTCTGCTGTCTAAAATCGACACACAAGTTAAATTTAATTCAAATTTTATTTCTGATAAATCTATTCTAGACAGACTAACCGCGTGCACTGGAAAACCTTCCTTTTATACCACACCCACAACTGACACTGACAAAACATAATATCCAATATATTAAAAATAGTAATACTCAATATTTACTAAATAAGTTGCTCAACTAACAGAATCGACTAATTAGATAAAGTAGAAATCAATTTAGATTATGAAGAGCAATGTGAGAGGAGAGTGTGATTTAACCATGGTAGCAACAAACGAATTGACACATCTCTCACTCTGCTCAATGAGACAATGGCCTCAATTACAAAACTGCCAAGTATGAATAATGCAGAGCCCTTACCACAAAAACTGTTTACTGTTTCAATTATTTTGCGCTTTCCCTGTATGTTTATCAGTTCATTTGAGCACATTGCAATACCGACTGCATTGCTCACGTCCCCGAAATAGCGCTGGGCAATTAAAGGGCGGACTCGCATCGTTATTTTCGGCAACACATCACCGTGGCGTCTCGTCCCCGCTGCTCGCAATTGCGAGGACACTTGTGCAACCGCACCCTGGAATTGCTGCACTTCCGCCGCGGATTAGAAGCTTCGTCAGGCTTTCCGGAAAGAATGCGCCCAGATAAGATTCCGCGAGTCGCGCCGTTATGACTACAAGGCGCCACGTCGCGCCTTTGTAAGGAGTATGGAATAGCTAGAAGTGACCGATACCGTCACGTACGATCTGCACGGCCTGAAACGCGGCCATTGTTCGGATTTCGCAACAATAGAGATGCACTTGTCGGTACTAATTAGGCGGCCGTGATTGAGAGCTGCTTGTCGTCGCGATTAGTAGGCGAGCTGGCATGTTTAACCAGGGAAATTGGCGGCTGATGGACTTCTTGCTGGTTGAGCGAGTAGTGATTCCAATTATATAAAATTGTTTGATTTATTGCGTAATTAACTGTTTTTTAAATTTCGATGGTACAATATTAATCAATCATGCAGTGTTCTATTTCTTAATATTGGCAATTTATATTTGATTTAATTGTATTTTAATACCTAAAGTGCAAGCTGAAAAAAATTATGGTAAAAAATGGAAAGATTCTCTCAAAATATAAAACGATAATGGCAAGATGGGAAGAGTACTTTAGGAAGCAGCTAGAAATAGAGACAACAAACAACGACAACAGTAACATCAATCAAGAGTAGAAAGAAGAAGAGACAACAATATAAATTTAGATGTATTAAGGGAAAGTAGCGGGACGTGATGGTATAACCCCAGATATTCTGCAATAAATGCGCGAAATAAGCCTAAAATTGTTACAGAGAGTGTTTGTCAATAGAAGAAAATACCGCAAGACTTGCAAATAGCAGTAATAATGCCACTACACAAAGGAGGGCATAGTAAAAGCTGTGAAAATTATAGAGGAATTTCCCTACTAAGTGTACCGAGAAAGCCATATGAAACAGTATTGGAGAGCAGGTTCAAAAAAATTGTTGAACCACCACTAGATGATACTCGAAGCTGGTGTAGACCGGGATACAATACGAAGGATCACATATAACACTTGGGAAATTAAATGGCAGATTCATAAAGTACAATTTAGTGGCACATGCATGCTTTATAGACCTCACGAAAGCATTTAAAAGATTACCAAGAAGAGCAATATGGCAAAGCGTCCAGAACAGAAATGTGGAAAAAGGCATAATAGGTGACGATCAACATAGCAAAAAATATTTAAGATCAAATAATGCAGCCACTGGACTGTTTGTAATTACGGAGAGAGTGAGACGATATAATAAAATAGTGTAGATCACGAATAAGGAAGTTACAAGTGGGGTATAAGGTAGGGCGTTTGGGAATGATAAGTCTTGTTCGAAGGGACTGAACGTACTTTGCAGAGTAGCCTACATGTTTGTAATAAAATCGAAGAACGTGAGAATTAATTCTAATAAAACAAAGATAATGGTGACACCCCGATAAGAGACACAGACGAAAATCTGATTCAACAATGAAAAAATTGAACTGGTGAGCAGTTTTAAGTACCTAGAATCTCTAACTGATGGCAATGGTGCGTGCGAAACTTATAAACAACAGAATTAATGCCTTATCAAACTATATCGAGCATTAAACAGATTATTTAGTTTAATAAAAAAGAAATCTCGAAACAAAAAAATATTCATATTTGTATAGGTACTGACAGTGACCAATGGAGGTAAATTGTGAGTGACTACGAAAAATATAAGTAAACAGAATACAGGCGACAGGGATGTAGTTTTTGCGAAAACTGGAAGGAGTCACGAAAATAGATAAGATACGAAACACGGAAATTTGGAGAAGATTGAGAGTAGTGTCTGTGCAGAAAAAATTGAAGAATGGATAATAAAAAAAAACAAGTAAAAAATATATAAAGCGAGAAAACTAGGAAAAACCAAGAGGAAGGCCCACTGAAACATGGAATTAGGGAATTGAGAAGATACTGTCAAAGAAAGAAAAAACATGGTACCATAAGGAAGAAATAATGCAGAATAGGAAAAAGTGACGTAAGTTTATTAGAGCTGAGCTAGAGAAGTAGGACAGAACAATCCAATCTTCGACACGTGCGGGTACGGGATTCCAACTATATATGTATGTATGTTTAATAAACCAAAAACATTTGGCACATAATGCTCAAAATGGACATCACAAATCACCTCCTTTGTTTTATATGCAATTTATATGTGCGCATTGGTGGTATAATACAAACTGATATGTTAATATTGATACGTTACAAAATTAAAAAGGCGCAAATCCTTTTTAATACCCACAGAGAGTACATCAAATTGGAACAATTGCGTATTTATAAAGAGTATCATGATAAATAATTTATATTACTCAAATGACACCGTTATGCTGCAGAGAGGAGAGGAGAGAGAAAAATTAGAAGAGAAGGGGGGAGGAAGAGCGAAAAGAGCAGGTTGAGAGTCACGCTAAACAAAAAAAGAATACTTCCCATAGTAGCGTATGAAGTAAAAGCATGGTCCACGAAGACGACAGGTGGGCACACTACAAATATGGTGTTGGAGAAAAGTACTGAACGGCCAGAAAAACAATTCTCCACCGATTGTCTACTGGTGCGTATTAAAATTCTTTGGACAAATCTCAAAAACAAACAATAAGTGCGATAATGGAAGCATTAACATTGAGAGTATAAGAACTGAAACAACGGTGGGTTTAGTTACCGAATACTCTGTTTAACGAGCCAAATACTGAGGTAGAGCGAGAAAGATGGTAAAACGTCGCAACGACACTAAAGTAAGCTACGGTGAAAGAAATATACTTTATACTATACAGATGTATACAATCTAAGTAATTAAAATTATACTTCTTTTAGAAAGGAACCGTTTTTGGATAGATATAATTAATCATTAATATACTTCATTAGCGAGTTGTTCATCAATGCTAAAATTAGTGATCAACAACGTGATTTTGTGCCGGGCATCCGGATTGAAATTAGAAATTACGAACGCTCCTAAAATTCCGGATGCCTAATCGTAGAAATCCTTGGGCAAGGCGCCGTCTTCTGTCGCTATTTATTTAATTAAAGACAGATCTGGAAATAGGTTACGGTGCCAATCAAACAAGTGAGCGAAAACGGCAACTTTAATCCTCTCCAAAGCAATAACAATCGAGTATTCGTGGAGATCGGAAGCGGGTTCTTGCGTGCCATCAAATAAATCGCTCGTCCGCCCCACCTGGTATTAATAAACATCTTATCTTGTTTAACGTGTTTCGGTCGTCTTCCCAAATTTGTAAGACTAATTTCGGTTTCCCTTTTTCGTCCGCCATTACAGCGGATAATGCGCGAGGCGTCCATTAATTTTTCTCGTTATCTGGCTGCCGCGATGATGCAAGCACAAGTGGAGCGTTTTACCCGTTTTTACTTTATCTACCTGAAGGTGCTTGGTAGTATTCTGTTTGTCCTTCCATTCATTTAGGACAATTAAATGGTTAATCACAAAATATTTTTGTATGAGATTTGAAGGCCATTACGAAAAACGTATTTGTGCAGTGTGTTAGGAAGCATTTGCTTGTTCAATTTGATAGAAATTGAAAAATAGATGAAAGTATTCTCGTAAAACTATCCTTACTAAAGGAGCTCACACGAGGTAACAACCGAAATTTGGAAGGCGCTTCTTTTAAAGATATGTTCATTTGTTCTGAATGAAATAACAACAAATATGGGCAATTTAGTATTTCGTACGATTTCTTCTTTTTAGGCTTTCAACTCGAGAACTACTGAACCTAAAAACATAAGGGGGAATATCATTCGAAAGCCTATGGCTTATCGGGTTCACATTCGTGAGCTGGCATAGATGGGATGTCCTACAACAATGCAATAAGGACCCAGCTTCCAATATGTTATTCCTTATAACTTTTGATCAAGGTACCTTCCAAGCTGGAGACCAGCTTCTATTTCTGTCATTTCTGACATCTGTTACGCCTTATAATTTTAGATCTGCGATAGATAGAGAGATAACGTTTTCGTTATTCAACTAAAGACCATAAATCAAGTCCAAACGCCAAAAATTAGCCTGATCGGAAAATCTCGAGACCGGTTTGACAGGAAGTGGCCGCAAAATTTTATTTATGTATAAACACCACTCCCCTCCCCTCACGACATTGGTGGAAAATGAGTTCCACGTCCGTACTTGTTTAATTTTAGGATGGCCATTTTTCTTATCATTCTTGTTGAAATATTGTAAAATTCTGGAGTTTTATTAACAGGTTTGCGCCTAATGTGCATGAGTGCATAAATGGTTGATCTTCAATCCTTTATTCTTCTGCTTCTATTAGGCCATTGTCTGGCCGCTTTAGGTTCATCTGCTATAAGGAATCCTTCCATCGTTGAAGTCTACCAACACTTCTTTTACTTCAAGGTATTACTTGGATTATTCTATCATTTTCCATTCTTGACACATGCTCTCCCCATACTAATCTTTTTTGATAAGTTTAGCTGTTAATTGTTAATGTCCATGTCGTAGTCTACCTCATCTTAATTTGTTCATTATTTTCCATAGTTTCTTTATTTCAGGGACTTCTAATTTTTATTTGGTGCTAGTGGTGTTGCATCGTAATTCTGTTGCATACATTAATATTGGGTTACATTTTTGCATATTTTACTGTTAACTTTGATATTTAGGTATGTGTTTCTCCATATGACTGCGTTTAGAGCTAATTCTTAATTGACCTTGACAATTTGCGCTTAAACTTGGTTTTTAACTATACCTGAATCAGTTATTTTAATTCCCAAGTATTTAAAAGTCGACATTTGCTGTATTGTACTTTGATATTTAAATTGAATCTCATTGGTATTTTATGTATTGCCCTGTCTAAGGTCTATCTGCTGATTTTACTACTCCACCGAATGTCCTGTATTCTAATAACATGTTGTGTACATTCTCATTTTAGTTTAGTAATTGTCTTTATGGTATCGATGAGTTTAATCTTTTGTCTGATCCATCCATCTTTCCATTATCATTTGTTTGTTTTTGGTTATGTCTTTTTCTACTAATTGTCTTATTGGCATTTATACCTGCTCTAACAATTCTATGGTCATTATCCGTGTTGAAAGTGTTCAGAGCTATCACATTTTATATTAGCAAGTATCGTAGTTTTTTTTTAAAGTATCCTAGTATGAAATCGAATTGGTTTTTAATTTTTCCATCGACACAAATCTATTGTCTTTGGTGCTTTTTGTTGTATAGTGTTGATTACATAGTTTTTATCACTCTAAAAAGCTTGTGAGTATATTTCCTCTTGTGTTTCTCTCACCTATGTACTCCTAATATGCGTCCTGTTGACATCCCAGTATAGCATTGAAATCGCCCATCACGATGTTCTGGGTATATATTTGTTTTCTTTCCTTGCCGTTTTTATATCTTTATATAATGTTTACACTTCTTCATCATTGTGGATGGATGTTGGTGCAAATATTTGAGTTATTTGCATCTTCTGTTTCTTTGAGAATTTAATAGTTAAGTATACAACCCTATCCGTTATACCTTTGACGCAATCAACAAGAGGTAGTCCACTTCCTTATAGTATAATGTGGTACCTGAATTTAATATCCTAAGAGTCTCTCCTATTCTTCTAACTTCTGAGAAGGCGATTAGGTGTCATTGAATTTTAGTTGTTTCATTTTCAGCGTTCTGCAGTTGTAGGTGGCTATTATAAGTTTTATGTGTTGTCTTGCCAATTTCCTGCCTGCCCCAGAATCCTTTAGGCAGACTGACCTGTTGTAAGTGCGGGATTGTGGTCTTCTGACTCTAATCCGGCTAGGGTGTTTCCATTTGAGTTTTTGGAGCTTTGCATTAAAACGCCATACTTGCCAATCGTGTTGGTGAATTTTGTGAGGATTGTATTTGGGGACATGGTTTCTCTCGGTTATAGGAAATGTGAGAAAGAAACATGGCTATGTAGGCAGGATCGTTTCCCTAAAGTAGGCTTATCTCTGCTAGCAACACGAAGAGTCTACCTGCTACCTGATCTTTTCATTTATATAATTTAATTACAGGCATTTACGAAAATGCGAATTGAATATGAATAAAAACATATCAATTAATGTCGTCTCCCCGTTATGACAGTAAACAATAAAATTGGGATTGTGGTGGCATTTTTGTGCCTCCATGAAGGCATCTTGGCGTGTGCCAGCTGCTGTCCCACTTGACGCACTAACGGTATCGTCGCCTAATAAGCATTGTTCATACAAAATTGCCTGAATACGGCCGTTATGGCTATGGGAAGATTTATGTTACGATCAGGCCGACTGAAATTGCAGGTGTAATTACATTCCGCCGTGCTTTCGTGTGCAGCTATTTTTTAATTACTGTCCTCCTCCCGGTTCCGGGCTTTTTGCCCGCGCTCTGCGAGAAAGTCGCGGATTTCTAATCACCCGTGTGCGTTTCGTCTAATTGCTGCTTTTGAGACAACGAATGGCCTCGCTGTATAATTTGAGCAGAATGATAAATATTTATGTTTTTTAAATTATTGACAAGTTCTACTATTTAAAAGTCAAATATGGCTCGCTTTTGGATAAAAATATTTACTTGTTGTGTTAGTAGTCTCGAGGAATCTAAGGAGTTTAATAAAATGAAAGGTTAAAACAGCGACCGTTGTTGTAAATACATATTTTAAGATGAGGGAGTTGGCAGTAGACGAGCATTTTGAAGACTCTCAACCGAGCGGGTTCGAATCCCGCTTGTAGTTAGAATTGGGGTAAGTTATAAGGTATTGAGTATAAGTTAGTAAGCGCAATAGATTCGTTTCTATCGCAATACGAGTAGTGCGGATTAAAAAAAGGTGCGGAGATATCAACGTAAGGTTAAGCTTCAAATGTAATACTATTTAATAATGGTTTTACATAACACATGTAATGAATGAAGTTTAGTTTTAAGTTCAACTTTTTCGTGAAGCTACCAATTTCTCTTTTTTTCTCAACCGTAGTACGTACGGAGCTCTGACTCGTAAGAGCCATTAATGAACATTCTTAAACAAGACGTTCGCCGGCATAACTGTTCAACAGAAATAATTGCTTGCCTACTGCGAATCTATAATAAACCGACCAGTTGTCCTTCCTGGGACGCTGCCTGCCGTACAGGGAAATCGGCCATTCCTCGGCTTGGCTTATTTTTCCTGTTGCACGTCGTGCACTGAGCCCGGTTTTTATCTCACATGTTGACGTAACGCACTAATGCTTGGGAGTGACCGCAACACAGCGAGTACAGTTTGTTGTAATTTTTTGCACTGTGGCGGCGCTACGTAATGTGTTTTTTGCCAGACAATAGAGGACCGGTTTCCAATATTAATAAGATAAGGATAGTATTTTGCGTTAATATATGGTTTTTGTTAACGGTATTCATCCGGAGGTACTGAGCGTGATATTTATTAGGAGTATCTGATTTTAAATTAATAGCACGGTATTATCACAAATCTACGTGTAAATTATACTTGGACTACTACTATTAGTGATTTATTTGTTATGCTGGTAAATAGTTCCGGAGTTAAATAATCAATATTTTGAATATACAATCTCAAAATGGCAACAGCAACCATTTAGCAAGATAGTCGCAATTACTAATTATATGTAAAATAACAAGTCAGAATATAAAAATCTTTATTAGTTTTTTTAATTTTAAGTCTATTTACTATTTTTATGTTTTAATTTTTGTTGAGTATAAATGTTTTCTTATTAAAAAAAATAATAAAAACTAATTGCAAAGAATGTTGGCATTTCTCATCCGGCCCCTCGAACCACGCAATTACCCGATGCGGATGACATTCCCAAAGAAGGCGATCGTCTGCGTATTTATTATCATCTGTCCTCCGCTTCCGCTATTTCGTAGTTCTTGGAAAGTAGCGAACGTTATCATACTCCCCGAGCCTGCGGATTCAGAGACTTTTCGCTAGGACTACCAGCGCATCGGCTTGCTGGTAAGTTTGGGAAAGCTAGTGGAAAGGATGATTCAGAAGCACCTGAGGACAACTGTCCAAAACCTTCAACTGATTCCGGAGAGTAGTTTCGCTTTCGTTCCAACCACTCCACTACCATCCAGCTTCTCCGGTTAGTGGAATACATCACTGAATACATAAGGAGCAAACGACTGGTGTATTTATTTTGACTTGGCCAAAGCCTTCAACAAAGTGTAGCACAACGACCTAGTGTACAAGATAGCCTCCACTCCAATTCCGCTTTCGATGGTTTAACTTGTCAGATCCTTCTTCTCCGGAAGGAAGTTTCGGAGAAGCGACTCCGTTTTGGCGTTCTCCAAAGCTTTGTCTTGTCCCCGATGTTCCTCAATATGTACGTCCGGGACATGCGACGGTGCCCTTCACAATATTAGTCTAACACACCTACAACACGATGGTGTCGCCCAGCTCGCTGAGAATATCCTTTATTACAAGATTGCTGCAAGAGAACTTGAGCTCTTGGAAGACTGTGGGCGACCAGTGGAGAATAGGCTTCAACACAGAGAAGATTTTGGCGCTTTTATTCTCCACCTCACTGCCAAGACGACCTGACAATTCCTAAGATTTTCGTAAGAAAGATATCTTGGCAGCAGGAAATTACATATCTCGAAATGACCCCGGACCGAAAATTAACATGAAGAGCTCACATTGATAGGGCAATGACCATGATAAATGCAGCTTAAACAATTCTAAGCTTCTCTCCTTTATTCAAAGAAGGCCGACTGTACATCTCCAAGCTGACTATATACAAGTCAATATTTGCCATATAATCATGTATGCAGCTCCAGTTTAGGGCTGGTTCACAAAAACCCACATCCACAAGCTCCAGGTCATACGGATCCGGGCTCTATGGTTTGTTAGAATGTACTATCTCTACAAATTTGCGGACATTGAAATAATCAAGACGTATATAGTCCTACAGTACTCATAGGAGAGCGTAAGAGCCGTAGTAACTTCACAATCTATGTCTTCTACTAATATGAAGTCGAGCACCCGTTATAAGCCCCTGAACATCTTAATTCTTCCTTAAGGCGGTACGGAGGCGGCCTATACAGCTATCCAAAATTCCACGCCAGGCCAAAAGGTCTGTGGTTAAGGGCTGGACTCAAAGAGACCTCTCAACGTCGATGTTGTTTCTGTATTTTGCTGCTATAAACTTTACAATAGCTCAAAGTTGGCTTATTTGAAACGAAAGTATAAAAATTATTGACGGAAATGCCTTAACTGCTGTATTGTCACTTGTCTAGAAGTTGGAAATCGTTGAAAATTTTTACCTCAAAATTGTTTATGATATAATTTCACTAGAAGTTTGTTAATCTGTGAATTATAAAATATTTTTGAATGTAACTACAGTTGATAAAGACCATGTTATTACAATAATTCTACGCCAATTCGTAATATTGGTGGTACTTCAACCAGAATAATCTAACGATGTTTTATATTCGTTTACTCTTTTAAACTCCATTGTTCTGGACGACTTCCCCACCAAAAAGGCATTGAACTCGACGGTAAAGAATATCTGACATAGGCGTCCCTGCGACGAAGACCCCGAGCTTTTCGAGGCATCCCGGGTTCATGGCCGTCTCATTATTCCCGCAACTTGTTAATTAATAACTGGAACGGCTGCTACGTACAGCCGCGTGAGAAAGCGAAATCGTTCTTAGTTCCCTGCAATCGCAATTTGTGGCGTTTCCGTTTCGACCGGCATGCAGTTGCAGGAATCCGCGCCCGAGATGCACACGCATGCCACAAGCACGCAGCGAAATTGGCTCCGTTTGATCCAATTGTGGGTCGTAGCGGCCTTCGAATTGTTTTGCCATAAGTCACCGTTGAGGTGGTGATTTGTCCGATTGTTGATTTTTCATACATTGGTTGCAAGAATTTATTAATACGAGGTTAAGTTTGAAAGATGTTTACAAATTGTATTTTCAAAGTAATTCCTTTGAGGGGATACACGGTGGTAGGTGACCCGGTCTCTTCTCTTTACAGCGGTGTTGAAATTTCCTTCGATTAATTAGTTATAATAACATTTTATGAGAAATTTGAGGGAAAGAATTCCACAGATCATTGAAGATAATGTGGAACCATTAGGATAATCTTTTAGGTTAAAATTTTGGTGATGGCTAGTACTGTTTGTAAATTGTCCTCTTGATAATGTATATGATTGTCTGAGTTTGGTACAAAACGTGTAGACGAGATTCAGGTCAATACGACGAGGCAGTCTGGAAGAAGTATATGAAATTCAAAAACACTGCGAAGGAGATATATAGTGATTCATGTATCTTATATTCTATATATAAATGTTTGTTGTTTTAATTGTATTTTTTGCATTATATGGCTCTATACATTTGATACAGACCACGTATTGTCCATAAACATACCACATTATAATTATTTTTTTAATAATAATTAAGTTCCTCCTGTTCGGCGTTCGCATTCGGCTGTAATATAAATCTTCTGCATAAATCTTCATTTTAAAAAATTATAATTATGATAAATATAGATAATATTATTAAATATTAGATTAGCGGTCGCCAACAAAATACGTATAACAGTGATGATAGCCAACCTCCGATTAGGGGAAAAACGATAAGAAGAAGGAAAAAAAATAGATTTTAATACCCTACCATTTTTACTTTGAGCCTATTTACTACAATGGCGCATTGGAACCAGATTTCAATTATCTTTCTTGAATCTTCATAAATTATATATTCTTTTATAACTAACATTAGATATTTTGCCTTTTTATTTATTTTAGTTACTTTGGTGTAAAGGCCAATCTTTCAATTGTTACTTTATAAGTGTTTTTTTGTTCAGTTCTTCTGTAGTTTTCAGTTCAACACAGGTCTTGTCCATTCGATATAGAATTTATAAAACTTGTAGCCTCTAAGTTTACAGTCTTATCAAATGTAGAAGTATTGCGAACTGGTGGCTTTTCAAAGTTAGATACATATTTGTTACTGTGTTTTTTCACTCGGAAAAGTTCTTTTTGAATATGCTTATTTCTTGAATTGATTTCAGCAACGCTAAGTTGAGTAATACATCCTTTTTCAATTTTATAAATCGTCATTTTGTGTAATTAACTTTTCTATATATGGCTTTGTTCATTTACCCAGAATCAGAAGCAGCGCCCCTCGTCATTTGGATTTACTTTAGGTTCATTTGAAAGATAAAAACTGTTGTAACGTTGATAGAGCCGATCAAAGTTAACAGGACCCTCCATGTCAGCCAATTACCACAATTTATCTCTGCCCATTTGGCACTTGATTTTTTCCCAATTTTTGTACAATGCTTTCAACGCCATATTCGCCTATACTTGAAAATTGCAAAAGAAGACTCACCAGATAGAATTAAAAGAGACAACATTGAAACAAGTCAACAGGTTTAAGTATCTACAGACAATAATATCACAAAACGCAGCGGCAGGAAGACTTCAACGCAATAAAAGAAATACGAAAAGTCCGAGACATGGACTCTAACATAAAACTGAATATACAAAATTCAAGCTTATAAATTAGATTCCTATAAAAATAGAAGGAAAAACTAGAGAAAACAAAATAAGTAATAATACTTTTAGAGAAATCCTGAAAACAAAACCAATGCAAGATACAGTAGAAGGAAAACCGAGATGGTTTGGACACGTAATGAGGATGGGAGTAGAGAAAACGGCAAGAAGAGAGTTCGAAGCAGAACCTTATAAAAAGAAGAAGAAAGGAAGACCGAATAGAACGTGGATAGAAGAAGCGAAAATGCAGCGGAAAAAGTAAGTGGCATGAAGCGATACAAAAAACACAAGGCAGAAAAGAATGGAGATATGCAGACGAAAAACACACTGACCTAACTTTAACGTTTTTACACTCGAAAGGATAGAAAAGATTTAAAATTAAGTGAAGCAAATACGATTTGCAAGCTTATAATTACACTGGAGGGTATATTATTGAGTGTTGGATAAGAAAAGGTCAATTGTTGACATTAATACTTTTCATTGGATTATCATCATCTTTGTATTGCTTCTTCATTCCTATTTTGTTGATTTATAATAATTAAACCACATAAATTTTACTGAAGAAGTTCGGACAAAATTCGTATTTTTTATATTAGAGAATCTCGCTGCAATTTGTCCTCAACTGGTAAGAAAACACTACTGAGAAAACATTGTACAGCACAGTAACATTTGGTGCATGGTTACTTGGAATATATTGCGCTATGCGAAGCGGTGTGAAAAGCAGCAGTGGAAGTGCAAGAAGTTGGCAAGATCAAGGATAACGATAGCGGCAATTATTCGGCGCGGCCAAGGCGGTAAGCAACAGGCAACAAAGAGCCCGGCGACCAGCGGAAACCTTTCATCTGCATTTTTCAGTAACGCGAAAAAAGTCGAACTTGCGAACCCGCACGGCAACGCGATTGCATTATCTACTCGCAGGCAGTTCAATAACTATAAATTCAGCAGCCGAACACTTTATTGCTCGAAGTTATTTCATCATTATACTTTGTAGTTCCTGTTTATCTCCGCATAGCAAGGAGTCCATCTCGACGAGGTGCATGATTAGACATTGCGGCTTAATTGCCGGTGTCAATAGTCGGCCATTACGTGGACGAAACGCTTTATTGCCTTTGTGTGGATACGTTTATTGCTAGTTTGCATTTATTGCAGCGATGTGTTGCCTTCTCAAATCTTAACAGCTGCGCTGAAATAATACCATTGAATTGAACGGCCAATTAGAGGGAGCTACTTGCAGCTTTATTAATTCTTGCTCGTAAAGTTTTAAGGTCGAATGGTTTTGTTTGGTGAAAATGCCGTAACCAATTTGAGGTGCAATTGGTCATATAAATACCGTTAATAACAGACCTGGACAGATATTTTATAGATGCTAATTTGTATAAAGCTCATTATATTGCTTTATATCGACGAAGCATATCCACACATGAACCGTAGAGAAAATGATTGAGGTCAGAAAAATAAAATTACTACCTTAATAGTAATATGTATTAGTTATAAGGGCGGTTGGTACAAGGTTTTATTTATCCTTGTTAAACAACACTTTTCGCATTCCCATTTCTTTAATTTGTCCAAAAATATCTCGTAGTATTGATTAATAGTGCATCAATGTTTCGCCATCAATATTTCATCCCACTGAACGAGCTTTGCCTTTTATGAAACTAATTCGCCTTTTTTAGTTCTGGTGTGTAGTGATTAATTTTGAACAATTCTATTGAAAATATATGAAAATACACTAGTTAATAAGGAAGTATTCCTTAACTAGTAAACTGACGCTTAATCAATAGGGGTAAAAAAGCACGGAGCCACGCATTGTTTGGTGCTAAGTAGTCTGAGGAGGGTGATCAAATGAACGTGGTGACTTTCAGTGCAGAACTACAACAACAAATGACAGGAAGTGACTGTTATGCTTTGAAGAACAAGGTTCATAAAAATCGCCAAAAGTTTCTGAGTGCTATTTATTGTTCAAAACAAAAATGTCTGCTGTAAACACTAAGCATAATCTGCAATGTTATAAAGAACACTGGACTGTGAACGACTGCTAATGTGTAGTTTGAAATGAGAAACGTTTTTAAATGTGGCAGTCTGATAAGAGTGTTTAGGTATTGCAAATGAGAGGAGAACTATACTTGCAAGGATCGTAACTCCAACAGTGAATATTTGAAAAAAGCAGTGTTACAGTGTGAGTGCGTTTTTTATGAAATATAACGGGCCATCTCGTAAAATGAATAAAAATCCAAATACGGAAAGGTATAAAGACCATTTGACCATTTTCTTCCCATCTTTAATAGAGGAAGTCAGTAATGACGGTGGCTTAGCACAATGTTTTATGTCAATGATTTGTGGACAATAATAAAAATCTGTCTGAAATCCTGTTCAACACCTTTGGGATTAATTAGAATACCAGATTTTCCAGGCCCCAACAATTTACATTGCGAAATGCTTTGGTTATAGCTCTTCGAGAAGAATGAACTGCCATTTTTCTAGAGGTGTTCCGATGCCTGATCGAAAATCTTATTCCCAGTATTTGTTATTAATGCCACTGAAATTACTAGATAAATCTGATAGCAATTTCGCGTAGCTCTTTGGATACTTTTGGTTAAAGTACTATTACCTATTAGACGGCCAAAAAAAGAGATTTTTCAAGATTTTTTTGAGCTTGCTTTATTAAATATAAACATGAAACTTTTTTCATACATTAATTTGTCTTTCAAGAATACGAAACAATTCACCTCCACAGTGAAAAAAATCTATGAAAAAGAAAAAATGGTATATGTTTAAAAGAAGTATTAGAAAAAGTGCCTTTTTTCCCATCATTTTGCTATTGCCAGATTTTCATTTTTGAATTTTTTTGAATCAGTCTAGTGGATCCGAAGATTGTCCGCAGTGTCGAAAAAAGTCATTTTGAAAAAACACGTTTTTGAGCTGATTGCCCAAGAACTCGGTAAGATTTTTTTTAGTTTTCGCTTTTCTCACTTTTGAATTTTTTGTGCCTTTTTTATAAGAACTCATTTTATCGGTACACTAATATTCTTACACACGATCAAAATAAGACTGAGCACGGTCGTTCAACAAAAATATAAAAAAAAACGGTTTCTAAAAGAAAGAATACACAATAGCAGCAGCTACCGAGCGCGCATACGTACAATCAGAAATATTGCTATAACTTTTACACTGATGCGAGTTTCGACTTAAAATTTTAAGGTAACATTTCTAAGATATGTTAGATTTATGTAAAAATAAAAAAAAAACAATTTCTTGAAATTTCTAATAGGTAGTAGTACCTTAAATAATGTACAACATCTGTTCAGCAAAAAATGCTCTTGCATTAATATGCTATGTAAAACATAAGCTTTTCATAAAATAACCCGTATCATCCTCCTCAATTTTCTGTATCCTTTTATTGAGAGCTTGATCAAAACATGTAATGGATTTTATTGATAACTTGGATTTTCTGAATGTGGTAGTTCGTCGTAAGCACGTTTAAGGGGATGTTCTCATCTAGCGACCCAAAAATGACACGATTTCTTTGAATTTTTTTTTCTATAGAAGAAAATAAATGAGGAACTTGATGTTTTTGGTACTTATTTAATAGGTCTTAAAGTATGGAAAAACATTTTTTATATTGAAAAATAATGTAATAATTATTGCTTATTTGTACTGAAACGTGGCAGCCTCAAAAAAAAAGTATCCAAGCGGGCGGCACTCTAGCGCTCGTTCCTATCATCTGAAATAAGAAATCAAAAAATGTTTATGAAATATATTACATTTGTTAGAGGATGAACCTATAAAACCAACAAAAAGTAAAAAATTGAAAAAATGGCGGACATGCAAATTTTAGTGTCGCGTTTTCGCGCTTTTTTTACTCTTCAAAGTGCTGTAAAAAATATAAATAATAATAAATTTAAATATTTTTTAGGTTCATCGTCCAGTAAATTTAATCTTCTTTGAAATGAAAAAAATATATAGCGATATATTCAGTAGTTTTTGAGATATCGTGCCGCCCAGTTTGAAAAACGTGGTTTCGAGAAAAACGCGTTTAAAGTTTTCGGTACACGAACTGCTTGTATTCGGAGCACGTGGTCGACTAACACTACACGCTATAACCGTTGATATTAGTATATATAGAAGCACATATATAAAGTAATAGCATATATTCCGACATCTGGTGACACTAGAGGTAGCTATATCTACCATGGTCACCTATGGTATGGTCGTAACGGTGGGAAATTCAAAAATATTACGGAAAACACGCGCTGCTTTTTCACTATAACTTTTTTAAAAAAACAATTTCATACAAACCGTTTTGGGAATATATTCTACGGATAATTAGCTATCAAAAAAATGCAAAAAAATATTGATTTTTTAGTCGGCTCTGATGAGAACCTCCCCTTAAATTCTCATGATGATGAATTGCAAGGCACCACATTCTGTCTGGACTTTATTTCCATTACAGTTTCTTCCCCTTTTAAACAAAATTTAATAACCTTTTAAATGTTTGTTTTATTCGATGTATTACTTAATGATTAGAAATATCCAAAAAAGCACTAGCTTTCTTCTCTGCACTGATCAACTATTTATTGTATGGAATTATTTATCAAAATTTTACTTTGCTTAACTAAACTTGTTGAATAATAGATGAGTAGTAACTCCTCCCCCACCTATTGATGCCAATACCATTTGAATACAAAGCAGGAGATAAAAAAACCCACGCCATTAATTTTGGCTGATTTTTAACATACATCACTATGTGTATATTGATTTGCAAAAAGTTACATCAACAAGATTGAAACAATACGTTAAATGTGTATAGAGTAATTGTAATTGCTAAATTGTATGATAATTCTTTTTATGCAGAAGAAAAAATCGATTGATAATTCAGCTGTGCTATTAAGGCGTTTTAGTTTCTTTTGTGTTGAGTATTATATTATGAATAATGAATATTAAGCCTTTGAATTTGTTATTGTAACAACAAGTGCGACAAATTCGAAATTGCAGCTGCTTTTATGATTTATGGGGTACTATCGTTAGTGACATTTTGAGTATAAGAAATTAATGAGAATATATTAACAAAATGAAACTACTTACAACTAATACAGGTTTGAGAAAAACTCCTTTCCTAATATCAAGGGTAGATTATGACGTGAAGGGTGATGTAAGAGTCGGAAAGGGCAGATTAGAAGTCGGGAAGTTTGGACGAACGAGCAGAGCTTGTGGTACCAAAAAGTATATTCAGAACAATGGTTGTTGTGGCCCCACAACGTGTTTTCGGGTTACGCCTTCAAGTCTGTTACTAATTGAAAATCGGTTTTGTTGTAGATAGGGAACTGTAAATGTACTGATTCTATAGTACCAATAGGATGAGAGCACCGGAAAAAAGTCGATGCAGTAAGAAGTTTTATTTTTCAGTCTCCAGATTAATCTGCGCACAAACATGGTGATACTCTTCACTTGTCTAGTCCCACTATACGGCGAATTGTGTACCAAGAGCTTCATTTATATTCATACAAGATGGTTATTTTACAGGAATCTTTCGAACATGATTTACAAAATTGCCTGTAAGTGTCGTCGGTGTAATTTTCTTTTACGAGTATATGATATATCAAGGCTGTGGTTTACGATCATCGTCTTAGAACCCTCCAAATCTTATGTCAAGAAATTGAACATATTCTTCAACACGTTTGGAAAAAGTAATGAAGAATTTCAAAATGCCACGTTAACAGTACATCGAAAATGAAGGACACCACTTTGCCTATATTCTTTAATACACATTCAAATAAAACCTCCAGTTCTGTAGTTCTTTCCCGTATAAATTCATTTCGTATGCTTCCTACAGTTCTTTTCTTATTTAATTTGAAAATGAGGACGGGAGTTTTGACCGAATATATATTTAGGGTGGTTTTTTTTATGATATTTCGGAGCTTTTTCTTAATAATTTCTGGATTTTAATAATCATTTTAGTTTACAGTTTCTCTTTTGTGGTAATAGGTATATATGCATACACATACAAATTTTTTTATTGACTTCCAATCTGTTTTACGTACTGTTCAACTGGAGAACTGATAAAATGTTTAATAGGACAAATATGACACAGCAGAAGTGTGCTAATACGCTCCTTTACAATTAACCTACTAATACATATATAATTACATTAGAAAACCTGATAACAACATAACATAACAGAACGAGCACCAAATTACACAATACTAGGAAAAGGGATAGTTGGAGGACCGACAGAATCATGGAGAAGGACAATACAGGGGGAACTGGGACAACATGATGTAAGATGGCATAAAGCGAAGAAAATAGCAACAGACAAAGAGGAATGGAAAAATTCCTCTCATCCACAACAAAATTCTCGAAACATCTACTGTTGCTGTTTGTTCCTACGGAGCTATAGGAAAAAAATAAAAATTTAATTATATACAATATATTACTTTGACTTGATAGTATGTAGTATTTATACTAATACTAAAAACTTTCCGGCAGATTTAATGGGTTGAAACGTTTATGCATTTTCGGGTTTAAGGATGTCGGTATGTCAGCTATTAGATTGTTTGAGTAAGTTTTTCTAAAATGATCTTGATATCTGGAACTATCTTTTTTGATATTAGGAAAATTGAGGGTAATGGAATTATATAGATTATATATAAACTTAGTCTTGAACTAAAAAAGTTTTAAATAAATAAATGCTACAATACCAAGTGAGTTTTATAGATACTTTGTACACCAACAATTTATTAACTTTCTACAGCGCAGCTTATAGTAGAAAGTTAATTAGATTATCATCCTGTCTGTCTGCCTGTGTGCCTGGAGACACTATAACTCCTGTTCTATCCAACGGATTCACTTCAAACTTGGCGTATACACATCTTAGGTCAGTACCTTTCATGGGATTGATTTTCAGCCAAATCGGTTAACGGCAACCGGAGGTGACCGTTACGATTTCGCACCTCTGTAAAAAGTTTCCTATACACCGTTCTTATTTTCAAAAGCTAATATTAAAAAGTAAATGTAAGTTACATTTGACTGAAGTTACGATAGAAGACTTTTAGGGCCTTCGGTTCAAAATGCATTGGGATTAATGTGTCTTTTTTTAAGTTTGATACACCATCTAATTTAGAGTCTTCTGTAAGTAAAAATTTTGAGAATTTCTAGCAGTTTTCTTTTGCATCATAAATTTTAAAATTGCCTCAAATATTCACAATTATGCAATGCTTAATTATACTTTGATCAAATTCTTAAATTTAAATCACTACTTGAAGATGGTCTTTTCGAATAAAAAATGTACCTTTTGCTATTTTGTTGGAAGGTATTGCCTGCCAGGTAATGCCGCTAACCTTTAAGTAATACAATGGGGGACGCGGTGGCTCAGATGGTTCAACCAGTTGGCTCTGTCCTCTAGCCAGCGCGCGCGATTTCGAGTCTCGCTCAACCCATGGGTCCTAGCATTTAAGCGAATGTTAGTGGGCACAATAAGCCCTTGAGGCTGCAGTGTCTGTAAGTGCGCCAAAAAAATGTGTATAAAATGTATAAAGTAATACAATCTTACCTTTTGAGAGATTGTTAGTAACAAGCGTGGTTCTTTCAGGACAAATCAATACACTCAACGGTTTAACGAGAAATTACTTGAAATTCCTCAATTACGTATCTGTGTATTACATTATAATTAGCATCAAAGTTGCTTGTAACTGATACTTCGCCAC
The DNA here is from genome assembly GCA_036346155.1 of Sinelater perroti. Taxonomy (NCBI): domain Eukaryota; kingdom Metazoa; phylum Arthropoda; class Insecta; order Coleoptera; family Elateridae; genus Sinelater; species Sinelater perroti. The sequence continues at coordinate 3,468,774 of JARFIY010000122.1, forward strand.
TAAATTACGATAGTTTGTTTCATTTTGAGATCATGTGCGTGACTTATTTTTTACGTTTATTTTCAATAAACATTTTGACTGTGACTTAAAAAAAATATCGGAAAGCAGCATTTATGGCTCTTAACAGTTGTAGATGCATTTCAAAAATTAAACAAGAATAGGTTGATATGTTTTCTTTTGATTTTAGAGATTAGATAAGGTTACAATTTTCATATTGCAGTTACATCTTCAAAGATTACATATTCTTGACTTTTTATTGTAACTTTTTTAAAGTAACTTCCGTTGATCGGTATTTTAAGATTAAGTATACCCAAAATCTCAATTTTTTGAATGTTTATGCAAACAGGGAAACAAAAATTTGGAGGAACGTGGATATCCCACCTCCATTTTCAGATTAACCTTACTAACCTTGGTGGTTCTTACAACGATTTCACTTTTCTAATCCATTTTGCAAGTTTCAATTACCTATTTAAGTATATAAAAGCACCTGTTAATTAAAGGACGCGCGTCATGCGCGGGCATAACATCTGATCAAATTTAGATTTGCGGGGTACAATTGATACCAAATTCATTACCACGAGCCATGACACTAGAGGAGGAGTGATTTACAGTCCCTTTGTAACGGTCTGTGGACCACTCAATTTCATAAGGTCGCCGTTGTCACTCTTTATCTCGGACAAACTGTTGCCAGTTGCGATAATTTGACAAGTTAAATGTGCTGTGTCGCCGCGATTAAGATCGCATTTTGTAATGCGTGCTATATGGCCGGATAAGACATATCCAGCCCGTGTACATTTCAGTTTTGGCAGCGTTATTTATTGTTCCTTCGAAATGCCGAGATGTTGTTTGATGTGTGTATCGTTCCCACTGCTGCACTGTAATTGACAATTAGTGCAGACTTCTATCCGGGCCATTTTTCTATTTATCATGCCCTCGATGGTTGATTTGAAACGCCCAGGGCATCGCGATTTTGATGAAGTAATTCGACTAGCCTTGCGTTTGAATAGCCCGGATTGCAACAACTCACATTTTTCGCTGGCTCCAGCGTTCCAAGAGTGGGCGTGGGCGCGACGATAAAGGGGATTTGTTTACGCGAGCCCAATTGTTTGAGGTCGCGAGCTGCATAATGGAGCCGCATCGTAAATTAGCGGGCCCATCGCGCCCGCGCTGCCTATATTTGTGCAGGACGGCGTTTGGCATTTCGCAGGTTTGGGGAAAATGTGCTCTCCGAGGATTAACCGTTGGAATCCTAAAAAGGGAGCGGCGACGAGCCGCGGCCGCCAATTAGCACTTGACCACCTTAGAGGCCCGATCGGTCCAAGTGGTCCGAGTGACGGATTTGGCCCACCTAACGTCACGGCTTCGTAAATTGGCTAAATGACTAGGCAAACTTCGATTATTAGCAGCCACCTTTTCTCAGCGCGTCAGCTGGAGAAAGCAATCCTGCTGAAGCTGAAGCGTGGAACGAATTTCGATCGCATTGTGTTCTCGTATCAGGAGTTGTTCTACGGCAGTGAAAGATGTCCTTTTTGTGGAGTTTCCTGCAAAGGCTCGCGAGGGTCGTGCGTGGGGCCCGTGACTCACCCGAGCAGCTTTTGAGTAGAACGAAACGCATATTTTTTGTGCAACATCTGAAATTAGCAAATCAGAGCAATAGAAACAGTAATAAAATCTTTCATATCTTTTCCAATTCTAGTTTTTAACATAACTAGGCTCGTTCTTTACCTTAGTGGGACGTCTTATCATAATTTTCACCGTATTCTCCAGTATGAAAATTATAAGTACGTCAAATGTTTTGTTTTAAACAAATCATTTATAAACAGTTGTAATTATGACAAAATATCACGTTTTGATTCGACTCGTGTCAGACATTGCTGTATTTACTTATACAGACGATAGGATATCGTCTTACATTATCATTTTCATTTTGAAGCTGTTGTTAATTGTATGAATGAAATCACAATTTTTTCATATTCTTAAGTTATTACATTAGTATTACTAAGAATAAAAATACAAAAGTTAGATCTACTGTTTCTGTAAACTCAAAAAATTGATGTAAAGAACGGTGATTGTCGAAAAGGAGAGATTAAAGCTAAAAATTATGAACGCCCCACGTATTATACAAATCTGTTTTTGATGTTAATGTAAATTATGTAATACCTAAATAACAATAATTAAATTATTTGGCCAATTAAGCCAGGAATATATAATCTGATACGTAAAGTTCCGATAATGATCTTTAGTCTAAACTTCTCTCTGATTAGACAAGGTAATTTTACTGTTAACAAACTTTGAAAATTGGTATCTGTCATTAGGAAAATTTTCTCAGTTTCCAATTGTGGGTATTGATCATGGTAGTCCCCTCATATTTGTCAAATCTTACTTATTTGATAAATGGGGTAATATTTTGAAAATAGATTACTTGACCTTTTGTCACAACACACCCTTTTCATCCTGGTCTAGATGGGCATCAGTTATTTGGGTTAATAGGCATTTATATTTTCTTATATGATTCATACTTTTTTCGTTCCCACACAATATGGTAGGTTGTTATTAATTTAGTATCAATGTGATTTAATATTGTTAGAAAGGGTCTGAAGTTTCAGCATTATTCTATTTAGATAAATACATGTTAATATGGCGATTTTTATAAATTTGTTTACTTTATCTCTGTTAATATTAAACTCTTAAAGTTTTCAACAATTATACATTATTAGAAGGATAAAGTAGTATTGAGTGCAATGGGTTATCATTATTTGTTGTAATTTATACCACTACTATCGTACAGTCACACATGTAACGCCAGTAATCTTATTTCGCACTAAATCTTCAGGTTACTAAATAGAAAACCAAGAGCAGACATATCCCTTAGAACTTCAAATAAAGATTTCAATATATTCTTTTGTGTATTTTTAGATAGATATCATAGAATAGTACCTATTGCAGACGCCAGCATGTCAGGACTTTCAAAAATTTCACTATAGTTCTTCTTTTTATACTCCATAGACCTGAAAACCACATCCAGTTCAAAATGTTCATATATGTGTATCACTACCGTAATTTTTATTTGATTTGCGCAACATTTTTGTTGTGTTCCTGCTTCACAGAATGCTATTGTTGTTCTGGTGCCTCCTAACAGATTTCAGAAACTAAGTTTGGCAAACATTTTCCACCAATTTAAATTTATTATCACCGAATCAATGTACATACAATCGTTAGAAAAGATCAGGACTGGACTCGCAAAAAATGATTTATTCAACTTGCCAACTAATGATCCCTAGGTCTTGTCATAGCAGTCCCCTCGGCTATCTGTGCTGCCGCTGTTTCTGGAGGTTAAACAAAGTGTTATCCTGGATTCTTCTCAGCAGATTTACCAATGGATTTCTGTAATATCTTTGACGCTTCACTTTCAGCGGCATTTTTACTCAGGGAAACAAAAATAAAAGCACACGACGACAGGTCACACATCACACATCACTAAAAAAGTTTTGGTTTATCGTTTGTTCTCCATGCGGATTATCATGGTCCACCAAACCCCTAACATCAAAAATATCTTCAACTCTGCCTTTCCGAAATCTATTATGTTATTTAAATACACCATATGCTTGTTGTATCACAATTCAATATTTCACTAAGGAGGTTATCTCTAGCTTAACACAGAATTTAATGTTAACCGTCTGTTCGGAATCCGCGTCCATCTCGCTACTTTTGTACTTCCAACCAAATGGGTCTACAAACCGAACAGCGGGTTGCTAAGTACAGCCTTGTCACCTAGTGAGTTTACATTGGAAATACTTGCAGGATCATGTCTATTCAGAATAGATATCAAATGACTGAATAGCATCTAGTTCTTGTAAGTAAATAATTAAAAATCACTCTTGGAACTTTTCTAAAACAGGTTATACGCTGATTTCCAATTCTAGTAAAACAACTGCAAAAAATACCGGATAAGATTGAATTTTAGTGGTAGCTACAAGAAATATTTGTTTTTTTTTGTACGCGAAGCTTATAACAAATTTTTTTGAATGTGTGGTTTATTATTTCTTTAAGTCAAAGCATCTAAAGGGAAATAAATTAATAGGCTCTAATTTAAATTGATCACTTTTTTGAAATATAACACTAAGTTAATTTTTAAATGATTTTGATATAAATGCTTTAAATATAACTGTTGTTTTCGATCACGCTATAGATGGGTATTACCAAAACCACGGGCGCATACTAATAGTCCAATCACATTTTTCCTAATCCCACTTTAATAGATACCTTTAAGCCAAAACACACTTCGAATAGCCATCTCGTTAACTGGCACTTTCCTTTGTTTTCTACCTACGAATAGTCCCGCCAGCATTCTCTAGAAAATACTTTCCATTCTCAACTGTAATGGCATAATCATGGTGCTTTTGTCTTTCCCGGTATACCGGCTGATGGCTGTTTAATAAGAAAATTTGCGAGCGGTGTCATCGGACATTAGCGGATAGAAATTTCACCGCTGAAAATAGTTATTATTCACCATTCGCACAACCACCAGGTGATGCATAGATAATTACAAACCGCAAGCCGTGGGCGGCGCTTGCAGGGACCTTCGCCAGTAGAACACACGTCTTTATCTATTTTCTGGTTATTTGTGTAGCTTTTCTTGTTATAACCTCAACTCTGTCGATTTTACGCTAGAATTCAATTGGAGCGTGACACCCTACTATTACTGAATAAGATTATCTAAGCAGCGACAAGTGCATATGTTAATGAATAGTAATTTGCTTGCGGGCTTTCATAACTTCACAGTCAAATTTTCTAACAAAAGAACTGATTTGCACTACAAAAAATACAACATGGCACGATTGCTTCTTAACATGTCTAACGCCACAGTATGTATTTCTTTGAATATTGTCCTTCATTTGGTGAAGGACAGTATTCATCAGTGTTATTGACATTTGCCCGATTCTTCAGGTAGTTTAAGAGTAAGTTTCAAAATTTGTTTGTCGCCAATTTTCTGTAATACTCTCAGTATATATAGACCCCATCTTTCTACTACTGCGACTCAGGTCTGTTCTTACAAGTAACATTGCTTGATATCAGTCGCCGATGACTAACTATAACTGAATTCCCAATTTCGTCTTCAAAAAAACTGAAAACTTATTAACTTTATAGATGTTAGACAGCACCAAACCGAGATTTTTATAGCAATTTCTGTTGAGGGGTGATGGATTTTTGACGCTCCAAAATATAGTACTTACTATTTACAAAAACCAATTGGTTACAAATAGATATCGTTATCTATAATTCGATTGTAGATAAAGTTTTTATTTTCTCTAAACATCTCTTGGACTTCATAATTTTAATAATCTACAAGTTTTAATTCGTTAAATTGCATCTGATATGAATAGCTTACATGCCCTGCAACAAAGTCTGTATGTATTTTGAGGTTCGCGCGAGTATGTTGAGTGAACATTCTTGGTTTTTCCTAAATTTTTTGCGCATATGCGGAATGTTTTCTGCGTACTCATTTGACCGCGATCTTCTGACTTATAGAAAATTTGCAACGTTCTCTTTTTGTAGTTTAAATATCCAGCCAAATAACGTGAATTCCTAACATTCATATTATATATGTATTTATCTACACGTCCTATATTAAATTAACAGAACGTTGATCTTTGTAATAAATAAAAAGCAATGCTTTCTTATGTGTAAATTCGCCTTTAATTTTTTCACAACGAATTTCCATAAAAAATGTTTACAAAAAGAATGGAATTAGGAATCACCTTTTAAATATCATCTGAAGGTTTGATGTAAAAAATGTAGAATCACTATGTTAAAAATAGCCGTTGGTGCATTTTTTGAGTATATATTGTATTTGGTCATCGGAAGAACTAGTGGTTTTATTAAAATCGCTTCTTTACCACAAGAGTGATTTCATTCACATATCAATGTTTACTATTTCAACTTTTTGGATGAGGTGATAGATGATTAAGAATTTCAAAGTGAATATGTCGGGAATGTTCTCTCAACCACATTTGTTTTAATTGCAGGTGTCAACTTTCCTTATCACTTCAAGGATGCGCATGGTGCAGCCATCTTTCCGCATCGAATACATATTCATTAACCCTCATATTATGCATACAAGGTTTATTCGTAATACTTTTCCACTGCTTAGTTAATTTATGGTTCAGTCTTCCGGAGAGCTAAATGTGAGAGGCTGTTGGCTAATTCTATTACTACACAAACCCAAATTTAAGCAATGGCCGAAACTTATTTTTAGACTTTTTGACCGCAAAAGAAACTGAGCCACCTTGCACTGCAATTGTTTTTGTTCTGCCCGGGACGATGATTCAGCAAACTGCGGGACAAAAAGCTACCTTACGCTTCACCGACTGGGTGTGCAAGTGAATGCGGCGGAACTGCAGCAATTACGCAAAATTAAATTGCCTTTGTCCGAAATGTTATATAATAATCACAAATTTGGTTTGATTGAGCTTATTGGAAATTTCGATTAAGCCTCTTTATAATTTTTACTTTCCTTATCTTATAATAAGGAAAGTAATGTAATCGGCGGAAATTTGATCTACCCAGTTTTTTACATTTCTGGACGAAATATAGCCTCAGGACACCAAAAAAGTTGGTGTGGGCCATTGGTTCGTGTATATATGTGTGTGTGCGCGCGCGTGCGTGCGCGTGTGGGTCTGTCTGTCTGTCTGTCAGTAAACAGGATATCTCGAGAACCGTAAGAGCTAGAGACTTGAAATTTGGTATGCAAGTTACTTGTAGGTAGGGGACGCAGTGCGAAACTTTTAAACGGTTGAAGATACAAAAAATTCATGCGAATAAAAATGATTTGTTATCACGAGATATACATGAATTTAAAATAAAAGTTGGTAAAATAGGAACTCAAAAAAAAATTAAAGCACAGAATTTTTAATATACCGGGTGTTCATAAAATGTTTCAGAAAATTTATATTACCGGTTTGACCAAGCCGAGACGAACAAAAAATTACAATGAAATTGATGCGAGGTCAAATAAATAAGTTATAGCCGATTAAAAATTAATTAAACGTACCAATCGCAGCGCGCTCGGAGAGCTTCCTGGCCGACTGCGTGAGGACGGGGGGGGGGAGCGTTTGGCCGCTAGGAGGGAGCACGCAGGCGATAATGGGGAAAGCCGTGCGGCCGAGCTCGCACGGTTACTTACCTTCAGTGACGTAGCAAAATTTTAAGTACGAGTCCATTATTGTCTTGTACTGTTTATTTTAATCAGCTTTCGAGTGTTGGACTCGCGCCTCGTCCTTTTTTAAAATAAGAAGTTCCGGGCCGAGACGATGGACCCGGCATAATATATAATAATAGGATAAGGAAAGTCGTATGATGTTTACACCAGATTTTTTCTAAGAAAATCACTAAAACGATATTCAGGACGAAAAGTTTTGAATTTACCTTTGGTAGTAGTTCTAAAAGGAATTATGATAATGATGTGTATTCGAACCTGCGACCTCTTGCTTATTGTCTTCTCTAGAAATCTGTTGTAAATGTCGGAAGAGGCAGACGTTGCCGGTTTCTCTTGTCCATTAGGCGGAAAGCGGGGTTCACTTGGAGCTTTTCTAGGGAAATGCAAATTGCGTCGTGATGCGAGCAATCGGCTGCATCATCGTTGCTTTCTACCCGCAATGCATGTTTGCTCTCGACTTTGATTGATCGAATCCATTTCATTGTTTCCCCGTCGTAGAAAGGCTGGAACTGGAGCAGCGATTTTGTTGGCGAACAAGCCCTCCAGCCCATTGTCTCTCGTTTCCGTGCGCCTGAATTGTGGTAATGATAGCAGCAGAGAGTCGGTGTTGTTTCTGATTGCCGTTTCTGCCTCAATCACGAAGAAAGCGCTCGTTAGCGGCTCCTACGTATCTTTGGAGCGCCTGCACTCGGGTTGTTTACCAATCCGTACAATATAATCGCAACTCATTGCGACCTTGCTTGGCCTAGTCGTGGAAAGCCACAATTAAGCGGCCATAGGTTTTTTCGCCGCCGATACACTTTCGCCCGGTACCTCTCCATTAGACCCACTTAGCAGAAATGCACCGGTGGCGCGCCTTAAATCGTTCGGCCCCTATTTGGCGTTATTTGAATAAGAAATTGGCCTGTCAAAGAGCGCAATTAGTACTTCCTCTTGGTTCTCTCGCACTGGTTTTTGCTTTTTTTGCGCTCGGAAGTTTCCACATATCTGACCCGAATACCGAAAGCTCGCCGCTGCGCCGGGCAGGCGCAAGAAATAACTCGCTAGTGCAGTCGTGGCTCCCTTGACATTTTCATATTGCGAGTAAATAATGAATTTGCGCGTTGCAGAAAAGTCCGCGCTTTAGACGGCCGTTTCGCTCGAGCTGTGCCGTTAAAAACGGCCATTGTGTCCATATGGATGCTGATTGATCTGACCCACTTTGGAGGGCCTATGTGGGATAGTCGCCAGCTCGTTAGCTTTTATGGTAAATTGCGTTTTGTGCCTCCATTTGGAGCACTTTTATCAAGTAGCCGCAAATTCTCATCCGGCGCAATGCTCTGGCGACTGCTTGTTCCGCCTGGCCTTTTGAAGAATATAGATGCAGCCGGAGGCCTTGGATTGCTAGTTAGTTTGATTCTCCCGGAATTTCGGAGTGTACTAGTACAGTTAAATGGAAATAGATGTGTTAGTTTGTTCTCTTTGTGAGATGTTGATAACAGCATCATGTTATAGACATGTCACATTGTAAAAATGTGTAAGTCAATGTGGAGAAAAACTTTAAATATTCACCCTTAAATGAAATTGAAATTCAATACGTTTTGATATGAGGATCAAAAATCGATAAAATTATGCGACAGATTGTTCTTCATTCAGTTCTAAAATCATCAAGTGTCATAATTTCGATTTAGTTAAATTTATATGTGTGTGAAGGATCTATTTTATGTGATAATCGTGTGTCATTCCACTTTTCCAATGTCTTATTTGCAATCTTCTCCATTTAGTTGCTCATTCATTTCATATAATTTGCTTTCTACACAAATTTTAGTGTGGAACTTTTTAATGTATCAGCTACATCTTTTAATAACATTTTACTTTAAAACTTATTTTATTTTATTGAAAAAACTTTTCATTTTTTTGATTTTATACTGAATATAAAAAGCAAACGCATAAGTAAAGCAGTTAATTGTAACTGCTAAACGAGCAACATGGGAGAATGATGGGAATGGAAACACAAAAATGCTGTACAAAATAATAAAGCAGATACACAAACAAAAGGAAATTAATACTAGAAATAAAGGACAGGACCGGGGAAGTGTTACTCAACGGAGATGAAAAATTAAATAGGTGGTGGGACTATTTTGTAGACTTGCTAGAAGCAACAATAGAAGAAAGAAATATTGAAACACAAATAGAAACAAATAATACAGAAAAAGAAGAGTATACTGAGGAATCTGGGGACATGTCGTTGGAAGTAAGGGATCCAATAAAAAAATTAAAGATTGGAAAAGCAGCAGGAAAATGGCAAAAAGGCAGAAATATTGAAGTTTATGGATAATAAATATATCAATTATTAAGAAAAATATGGAAATCGAAGATAATACTCCAAGACTGGAGTACATTAGTAATAGTACCTATATATAAAAAAGAAGAGAATTATGCATCAAGTAAAATATACGAAAAAATTCAAGAAAAGAGATTAAGGAAAGAAGATGAAAGGACAATTAATAAAAACCTATGTAATTTTAGAGCTGAAGTTCTTATTTTCTGCATGAGGTAGTTAGCAATAAGTGATAAGAAACTAAATCACAACGGACATTTTTATACTTGTTTCATTGATGTGGATTTTTTTTTAATAATTTAGAAAGGAATATAATACTAACAAGAACTAGAAGAAAGAAAAGTCAATAAACAACTTACAGAGGTAATAAAAAGTATGTAAGGACAATAAGAAACAGTACAAATAGAAAACCAATGCACAAGTGCAATTATAACAACCAAAGGAGTCGGACAAGGGGATGTCATCAGATTACTATTTATTTTAGTTAGAGATAGTATATCAAGAAAATGTGAAGAATTACTAGAGTATTAAGAGAAGGAATATGATTTCAATTACGGAATTTATGTACCCTGATGATTTGATAATTTTTTCTGAAAGTGAAAAATCATTACAAAGTATTATATAAATACAGAAGGAGGAGATGCAGAACACCGGAATGATGATTAATATTAACAAGACTGAAGTAATGATAATTTCAAAGAAAGAACAGGAACTTTGTATAAATTTGAGTGTATCCATATAAAGCAGATAGAAAACATTAAATATTTAGAATATAGGAAGTGTAGCCGCATTATATAAGGTTTAAAGAGTGTCTTTCTAAGAGAAAATTGTCAAAACAAACAAAAATTTTATAAATTAATATTCATACTAACTGTTATGTATAGATGCGAGTCATGGGTGTTAACAGGTAGACAAAAATCGCAACTGCAAACATGCAAAATGTGAATCTACGGAAAATAGAAGGAATAACAAGGCAAGACCGAATTAGAAACGAAGATATTAGAAGAATATTGAAAGTGCAACCGTTAATTGCCTACATAGAAAAAGCTTGGTTTGGCCACTTGGTGAGGATGAAAGAAAACAGACTCGTAAAGAAAATATGGAAAATAGGAACAGATAACATAATAAGGAAATGGAGAAGATGTACGAAAGAAGAGGAATAGCCTGGTCAAGAGCAAAGGAAACAAGTATAGACAGAAGTGGAAACAATTCTGTGAAGAACAATCCGAAACGAAACTTTTCTCGACCCCGAGAGCCAGGAGAAGACTCCAACTATGTATGTACGTATGTATTTGTCATTTTTTTGAGTTTATACGATAAAATATTTTATTATCATATATTCATTCTCTGGAGAATATCATCAACGCTGGTTTACTTATGCAGAATAAGAAACATTAATAGAGTGTGAAGTAGAAAGCAATTAAAAATTAAACTAATTGAAAATAGAGTAGAAAATGATGTAAACAAAATTAGTAATATTTACTAACAAGCAATTTGGCAAAATTTTTGTAGTTATGGTTGTAAAATATAATAATTAAATTTACATATTCACTTACCCATAACAATAACTTAATGTTTTGAAATATTTGAAATTTTAAGAAAAGTTTATAAATACATATATGAAATTTTTGAATAGTTGCGCGATGCCCTTAGATATCGGGGTGGCGAATATAAGATGAGCAGACAACATTGAATGTCCCATAAATTGATGATATTGATCACAAATAAATGAAAGATAAACCTGCAAAGCTTGCAACGCATAGCGAAGTGGCGAAGCAGTCTCCCAAACTAACGCTGACCTTTGACCAATCAGTTTCAAAATCACTAGCAAACAAGCCTTTTTGGTCACCTGTCGATTGGTGAAAACAGAATTTGGAAATTCCCAGCCGTTCTCGAGTTTTTGCTCGGACGGATGGGCGGACGGACAGACGGACAGACAGACGGACAACATGAAGTTAGCAAGTGACTCCGCTTTGCTTCGCCTCTTAATAATACTAAAAAGGAAGGACAAACGCCTAAGTTTAAAACGTGAGATTGCAAATTTTATTCTAAATATCTAGGTGGTAGCACAAACTTAAAATGGCAATGGTGCAGCAGAAAGCGTTTTGTGTTCTTGAGTATACGAATAATTTATCCATTATGGTGCAACGTGAATTTAGAAAGCAGTACGAAAGAGAACCGTCAGGTTACCAGGTCATTTTGCAAGTCGTAAACTTTGAGTTTCAAGCCGTACCGTTTACAAATGGTGCAAAGTTTATACCCCAACTATGTAAAGCAAATCTATTTTTGTATGGTAGTGGAAGCAGCAATGATGGACGACGAATTTGTTAACTGGAAAGGTCAAACCGATACAATCTTCGAATGTGGGGAATATGGGTCTTTCGTGCAGTCTCCAAAATAAAAATGCACCAACTATTTTTCTTTGGTGAAAAGACTGTGACTCGTACAACATATCTAGATATGATGAGATGGGGTTCTACCTCATTGGTATGCTGAAGTGCGTGACTGTGTAAATGAGGAACTCCCCTACCGCTGAATTGAGTAATATACTAGAGAGGATTTGGTATTCTTTGCAATTTTTTCTTTGGAGGTAATACCAACAACATCGGATGAACTTCAAGACACATTACTGCTGTTGTGAGGAGGATCAATGGAAACACGCTACAGCGTGATTATGTACCGAACTGAATTGTCGATTAGAAGCAACAAATTCTCATATTCCATCTTCACTTTCTTCATGTATCCTAATTCCCTCTCACGGAAAAAGTGAACCATTAGCCGTGTTAGGTTATCAGGACTGTAGACAGTCTGAGGGTTCAGTTGCCGTAAGTTCTTGGACTTTTGGCCTTTGTTCTTTGGGCTATATGGAGAGGAAAATTATTCTGTTGTATTGTGACCTATCACCTATCACACTATTACACTAAAACGAGTTACTTTTATTGGTAGCACTTAATTTCATTTTAACAGTGCGGCCGAAAGCGCCAAACCTTGGCAGATTTCCTGTTTGCGTACGTAAAAAGCGTCAGGCGTGCATTGTTGTGCTGCGCCGTGTTTGTTTAGCAACCTTCGCTTCATCGTTTAGAGGTCTGCCGACGGGGCATCACGCGCAGCCGCTTGTTACAGAACATGCGGTATTCCGAATAATTAAAGCAGCTTCGAGGCAATTAAGCCCATCACGTCCCCTGTAAACCAGCACTCCGTTCTGTTGCGCCGGTCGACACCCGAGATTAACTCCACTGTGGCGTGGACCGCTCTTAATTCGTTTAATTGGGCGCCAAGGACATGCGCCCGAAGACCTCCGCGCGGGCGACCGCGGCTATCTTGAGGAAATTTTTGCGCCGAGGCGTCGCAGGAGAATCCGCGCCGATAAGAATAGCAAACTGGTTGGTGCCATTGCCTTACAGGAATCGGCTGCGTAGGACGCCGCGGGAATTTGTTTTTAAAATTTTGAATAAACAAAAGCCTGTTTGGTGCAGTGGTCGTCGCAAAATAAAAAAAAGTAGCAAGTCTGAACTACAGGAAGGATGCTTGCAGCATTCCACTGTCTCATCTTCAATATTAAGTATCCAATTGACGTTTTATAGCAATGTGGTATTAACTTCCATGTATATCCATTACTCAATCTCAGAGTATAACTAGGACCACTAGTTCTCTCCTTCGAGACATATATCGATTTAGTAATGCTGTAGTTAATGAATTATTAATTAAAAAAAAACAATAGAAAATGATTTGAATACATTCAATGATGCGGCAGGAAAACTGAAAAATTTCGAAGGACAACCAATACCGTATTTAACATTTCACAATGTTACTTGAGGTAACTTTATAGGATTACACAATAAATCGTACAAACAAGGGGGAGGGGGCTTTAGGGTAAAACAGTATTTTTCAACCTATGGTTCGCGACCCCCAGGGGGATCGCAAAGCCTTACTCGAGGGGCACGGGTAAGAGAAAAAGTGTGTCTATAGGTCCTACACTACAAAAAGAACTACAGTTTCAGTGAGAAGGCTGTGCTTGTTTATTTTTTTAATAATTTGTCGAAACGTGGCTCTTTTTAACTTGTAAGGCAGTCGCGTTTTCAAGTAGGTAGAAAAACACTGGGATAAAATGGCTATACCACGCAGTAATGTATCTTAGAAGTGTGCCACATAAAGCTATAGGCATCGTACCGTCCTACCATATCGACCATTAGTTAGAAGCACGCCGACGCAGTTGCGGCCCAATTTGATGAAGATAGCAGACATCATTCTTGCAAATTTATGAAGCCACAATTCGTGAATCTGCGGACATTTGCAAACACTTCTTAAGTGATGCTGTGAGATGACTTAATTTTGAAGTTGGTTCGTGTACGATTAGAAAATCTTCCATAGAAATACATTTTGCGTGAACATCATTTTTATATTAATGAAATAAAGCAGTAATTCCTTTTGATCGTTTAGATAGCTACCGACAGCAAAATACACGGTTCTCGCCGTTCACTGACGCCTTTTAACATGCGCAACGGAGGTGATACCTGCACAAGCGTTTCACCAAAGCCCCCCCCCCCCTCCAATTGAATATAATCGATTTACATTGCGACGAGTAATTTTCCTGCTTGCCGTTTGTAATATCCAGGCAAGACTCAGGCTGCGTTTATGCAAATGGCGTTATTTATTGCCTTTACGCGTCATTAGAAGAATTGTTGATGCACAAAACTTCATAAATAACTGTCTCCGAGGTTATTTATTCCGATTTTATTTATTGGATCGGTTGCTGATTTATTGTACGAGTGCAGGCCACTTTTTGTACGTTCACTTTTTAGCCGCGGGTAGTGGATTTATAGCGAATTATTAAAGGCTATGCGAATTAAAAATGGACATGGTATTATTCATGAAGGAGAAAAATGGAAAAAATGATAAGAATATACATAACAATAAATGATCAAAACATTACAAAAGAAGCAATTTTTTTACAGCTGTTGTTTTTTCGCACTCGGTCTTTATTTCTTCCTATTATAATTATCATCTTTTCTGGTCTATCTTGCTGCCATTGCTTGAATCTTGTCTCCAATTATTTCTAGGTCCTCTTGGTTTTAGTCTTTCGATGGGAGACCATTGTAGTGTTGTCTTCCAAAACATATAAGGTAGGTATCGAAAACAATAAACAATTTTCTTGATTCAAGCAGAAAAGCCATTGAGCCTGATGGGCTCATTTGCTTTAGAGTATTTACAGAGTGCCCAAAGCGCTTGCGAAATGGAAACTTTTTGAACGTTGCATCACTGATCAAAATCCACTCCGGTGTCGATCGACCATTCGTAATCAAATTTTGCTTTAAACTCAAAAAAAGGTAATCGAGACTCTTGCTATGATACAGACGGTCTACAGAAAGGATTCTATCGAAAACACAAGTGTGAGATAGCATAAAACATTCCGAGAAGGTAAAGACCGATTAAAGTGAAAACTGGTTTGGACTGTCCGAGTGATATAACAGATAACAGATAAAGTGTGACTTCTAAAATGACTACGATAGAATTGCAGATCTGGGAAGTTTGTGCTAAATTTATCGCAAAATTTTGACAGATGAACAGAAGAATAAATGCGTTGATTCGCCGTGAGATCAAGTCTAGCTGTTCAAATGTGCATGATGCAATAGCGAATGCTGTTAAGAGTTTCAAGACTTTCACGCGAGTTACGATACTTAGCAGAACCGCTAACAAGCGTGTATTGATGCTCGGGGATGTTATTTTTGGAAAATATTAAATTATATAAATTATAATTTTTTGGAATCAATCTTATTACTTTCCGGGCGTACCTTGTTATTAACTATTACGTTTATACTTCGTAAATAATGTCGTTTAAATTTGCATCGTTTTTTGAATTTATCTACTCTTGTACTTTTGCAGCTTCTGTGATAACCATTTTCTGCTTTTCTTGCGAGTTGAACATAGATAATTTTTCAAATAAATCATTTGAGACAACAAAAATGCATTCTTGCGAAGTTGCTATTTTAGAGCTCCTAGTTGGGTGCTGTAATTTTAGCAACAATAAAACAATGAGAATTCCTATCCAATCATTGTATTACCACGGGCATAACTGTTATTGAATCGCATGCGGGCAAAACAGTTATTGATAGCGTTCGGCCTTGATTGGATGTTTGATACCGATTCGTTATCGTAGTTAATCAAAAATCCAACTGCGGTATAAATAGACTGCAACAGATCATTGAAAATGGGCCTTCCTTCTATTTTCAATGCAATTACAGGAGGTTACGTTTCTAATTTGACAGCCACATTATCATAATTTGATTAACAAAAGTTAACAAAAAGGACTGTCATATTATTTTCTTTAAAATGAAGTGTACACAGATTAAGTTGAGTATCACTGTCTTAATTACACTGAATTTATTTTTACACTTGTGTACTAAAACTAACGGCGTACTTAAGCACGTTGATACACGCACACTCTCACCCACTCCTGCTTGCACTCGCATATATGTGTGTATGCACACTCTTTGTAGTTGATTTGAGGTACGGAGTTGAGGCCCATATATGTTCCTAGCTCATTGTTAGGTGGCCTTTTATAGGAAGCATGGTTGGCTGCTTCCGTTACTGTCTTACAATTTAATCACCATTCCGACGTTTTGGTTACGTTCTGCTACATCATATCTTCCAATGTTTCGGTTAGGTTAGCCTTGCATGCTATATAATGTCGTTCTCTTACCTCAGATACATCTGTTTGCATCTTTGAGAAAGATTGTGTCCTTGGCGAACTATGGAATGCTAAAGATAGATCTTATTGACCAGTTTTAGATTACTTGCAGCTTCTTGATATAGGTTTTAACCATATATCTCCAGACTTGAACTTTTTTATATAGTCATCTGGTTCTCTGCGAATAACTTGTTACCTAGATATAGCAGCGATTCTAGAGGTGCTCTCGTTTCTTTTGTCTTTCTTACTGTTGCCTCAGGCCGTTTTTCCAGGTCAATTTTATGGGCGTCCATGGTTACGTCGAATTACTTGGTATTGCTTCTTTAGGAAATGGCGCGCGCGAAGATGGTAACCTAAATCTTCCGTCATTGTTTTCTTTGTAAATATCGCTACTGTGCTTTTTATAATCTACTGACAATCGAACCAATCTTCTAAGGAGTTGACTATTAACGCCATATCTTCTGCGCATTGGACTAGCATTACAGAGAGCTTAGTGAGCATATCTCCGGCGTAGATGTTGAAAGATAACACCGATCTTCGCATGTAGTCACCTCTCCATTCATCTCGCGTTCCAATTTTGATTTAGCTCTTTCAATCAGGAAAAAACGAATCATTGAATGATTGGCATCCAGATGAATGTTGACACTGCTGTGCTACATCTTAGCGAAAACCGAAATGACCTTCCGAGATCGGTTTTAAACCTTCGTCCACTGTGTTCGAATGGTGTTGGATAAACCTCTTCATTAGCTTACCTGGAATTGGTAGCAAGCTCATAAAATCGGTAATTCTGGAGAAAGGTGTCCGTCGCTCTGGTTTAGGAAACGTTACTACATCCGCCAACTTTTACTGGCTGAGGAATTTGATATCAAGATAATATTGATGATAATGGGCATGCATACAGACTGCTTTACTGGGGATATGAAGGGTAAGGTTTTGTTGGCTTCGTCGAGGATACCATCAGGCTTGGGTGTTCGCCTTAGCTTTAATGTTCAAATCACTTTAAGAGTTTCGTTTACGGTCGCCAATTCGATAGGAATATTCAAATTCTGCAAGCGACGAATGACGGTGTCGATTTGATTCCGATGATCGAGGTCAGCATAATCCAGATCGCAACTTGCTCTCTCAGGCAAGTTGTTAAACACTGTGACGACAGTTTTGACTCCCGTAGTGAGCTTGTCCTAAGTTATTTTGTAGAAAATCTGTTCTGTCGCATTTTGTTCGTGGCGAACCGGATGAATTCCTGGATGGCAGTTTGAAGATGGTACGTTGTTTCTTCCAAGTGTCACGATCGGGCGAAAATGGTCAATGAAGATTGGTTACGAGACAGGCGTTCTATAAAGGACATGTTGATTTCATCACAAGTACCCAGGAATGAGAAGAATCCGGTTGTGACCCGAATTCAGCTCTCTCAAGTTGTCCAGCGCATACTGCATAGGTACATAACTTTCGAGAACATCCGGCCAATCTACGGTGCGTAGTGAGTGAATTTTTAGGGTACGTCCACCATCAGGTTACGCAGCTCCATATACCTATGGAACGTCAAGCCGTCGGCATTGGTCACTCTGCTATTCCACTTGGGTGGTTTGCGTTCGGGTCACTGGCCAAGACAGCGGCAATGTTTTTTTCCTTGATCATCTGCTTGTAGGCGGCGAGTTTGCATCGACGAATTATAAGCTGCCCCGTGATCTTTTATCGGGAGGCAGATGGATGTTATCTCCAGGTATTTAGTAACCGGGAGTGGGGCCAGGTAATACTCCAGGCTTAATTTAACGTAAATTTCTGCCTCTTTCTTAGAAGCTTAATAGACTTATACAACTATAATAATAAAATGTTCAAATATAAAAGGGCTTTATTTTTTATACTTTTCTGCAACTAAAGAAAGAAAACAACCGAAGATCCAGAGAGCTCAATTTTTATCAAAGAAAGTATTCTTTGCATATGACACATATAATTGCACGAATATAAATTTGCGCATTCTTTAATGATTAAGTTGAATATGATAGCGTGAAAATTAAAGCATTTTCGAATAAATTTTAAATAAATAGTTACCAAAAGGAAGAAACGTATTTGCTTTGCTGTCTAGCCTTCTCCATTATTTAAATCTGCGCTCTTACCGCAGCTCACAGTTACGTCTCGCCGTCAATAGCAAACAATACTGTCGTCAAACTTTCTTTCTTAAATAATGATCATTGTGGACGGCGTCTGTAATACAAGCACCACTTCAATTATAAAAATGTGTGTGCTCGGGACCGCCGTGATAGCTTCGCCTGAGCTTCGTAGCCGTTATTTGTTAACGCATCGACGCATTTGTATAATCGAAAGACGTCAAAAATTTCCCGGAGGCTGGAAGCGAAGAAATAGTGCATTTGCGTTCCTGCTACTTGCCAGGTGTGGGTGCGGCAGCGCGGTGCGTGATATTAAGTCATTAATAATGTAGTAAAAATGAGACCTGCCTGCGAATTGACCCGCAGTCCCCGTTTACTGTGCAACAAACTGTAGAATGATCGTCGTTCTATTAAGTTGCTATTATGGAATTTTAAAAGTTTTTTGCTGTTAGAAACAAGGGTATCCCAAAGGAAAGTGCACGAAATTATATAGATGTAAAAATTATTAATGTTTTTCAAGTACATTATTTTGACGAATAATGTAAATATTGATAGGAATTCATCTTCGTTTTCCACTGGGAGTTTTTGGGTTTCGGACTTCAAACTGCGGATGCTCAGGTGATAAATCACATTCAAGGCATGTAATAACAGGAACTACAACAAAAAACGTTAATTAGGTCCATAACATAATTTTGTTAGAGCACTGAATAAAAATTCCATGACATTAAAAAAAACGTGTACAAGAATACATCCTAGTATGAACTTTAGACGATTATTGAAAAAATTTACAGGAAACTAACGAATTTCAAGATTCAGTATGTATACATGAATAAGTCCTGAATTCACCATTAGACATCGGAAACCAAAATGCAATCGAAGTCAACATTAGTATTGCGGAAAAATAAATTTGGTGATTGATTCTCTTAAAAGAGAAACAAATCTGTTACATAGCACTTTTGAACACTGACTTATTCATAATATCACCATTCAACAAAAATCGACAGAACTGAAGTTTGAAATCATTCTACATCTACTTTATTTATCTGATTTAGCTTACTTGGAGTTCCATTTATTGGCTCTGCTAAAAGTACTTCTGGTTGAAAGAAATTTTGGTCGTAAGAAGTGAATAAGGTTGTACATAGTTGTTTGAATGTTCTTGGAAAACTAACGAATTAATTGTGCACTTATATTCATTATTGAAATTGTTGGGTAGTTACAGTTTATTTTTATTTATCCTCTTCTGGCATTCTTATTACATAGCAAGGTGTTTGTATTAAAAATATTGTTGAATTTGTATATTACTAGGTTGTTACATAATCACCCGGAATTTTTTAAAAAATTATTGGCAAGAAGAGCAAAGGTCCAGCTTGATTTTTTTTGTTTTGCCATTTAAACCAAATTTCCGCATAAAAAGAATTACATCATCTTCCATCATGACAATGCTAACCTCCCCCCTCCCCCCCATTAAACATCATGATTGAATCAATCGTTTACAAGAGATAGGATCTTTCTCTCATCCGCTCTATATTTTCCTATCGGGACCTCCATTGATTACCACATCAACCGCGAGCTGAAAACCTACCAATCTGGGAAAGTTTATGTTTAATTTCTTCCAAGGACCAACACTTGTTTGTCCACGGAATCAACCATCTGCCAAACAAATAGGCAGCAATAATTGAAGTTGACAGTGATTATGCTCTGGAATGACCATTATAAACTGTTTTATTTTTCCATAAAAATTGTCGTAGAAAACGCCAGATAATTATACATAAAGCTAATAAAAGTAGATTCATATAAGGTCTTTATCTTAATAAAAAATAACATGTACTTCGAATATCAAAACGGCTAAGGTTTGACAATTTCTTAGGAAGGGTGAAAACTTTTGGAACGATAAGTTATTCACACCTTCTTCAAAAAAATTAAGTAACAGTTTTAAGGGTTCTACGACCACAGAAGAAATCCATAAGTAAAACTCGTCTATAGTGCCAAAAGCTGTTGCTAGATCCTTTAGCCGCTAACACACAATAATTTGCATTCGCTGTCTTATTTGCCTTATTCTTTCTTATTGATTCATATATTCAGATCCTATTACAGGTTACTTTAAGATATAGGTACCTCCTCCCCTCTTTCCTTCCGCTTCATGGGATGCCAAAAGTTTTGAGAAATTGCAGTTGTTTGTTTTTTGATCAACTCTTTCGGAACTCGACGAGCAGCAATTTTTTGATACTCTAACTAATTTGTTTGCAATGATAGAGTGTCCATTTCGAACTAATTTCCAAGTTCTGATGAATGTTAGTTATTATCGCGCAAAAATTAGCTAGTCATGAATAATGCTTTTTCGCGTACAGTCTCTTCTCTGTTTGTCTTTATTCTAAATAATCTCAGTTGTTATCTACAATTCATTTCTTTTGGGATATCTCATTTCTGATAATAAAATCGGATTTGGATAATTCAAAATCTTCTCAAACATTCTGGAAGGAGACCGTTACAATACTTAAGATTAGGGCACTGGCAAATGCAAGAAATATAAGGTTTCTAGGGTTTTCTAAATTTTATGATAGCTTCCTGCATAGAACATAATAAATTTCATTAGTATCAAATATAAAGCCTTAATTTTTTTAAAATTTGGTATTGTATTTATGAAGATTAATGTCAGCCACAATAGTAATATACTGCTGTTTTAAGTTATGGTTAAATTAACTGTTCGAGACACCATTGCATTGGGACGGACAGTTCGAGATGCGTCCACCATATTACTCTTTTTTAATTTAATTATTATCAATTATTATTTTTTTAACGAAAAACGAACAATTAGATAATTTCCCGAACACAATAGGCTCACAGCAGCACTTTATGCTACGAAAGTAGTGAACATCTCAGGAAATTCGTTTAATTGAAAATATGTTGATATATACAATACGTCGTTGCCAGCTAGCTTGGCAGTCTTGAACTGCAATCTCTTTCGGAGCATTCGTCCCAGCATCTTGCACAGTTTTAACAGTTCCAAAATGGTATCCTTTCAAGCCATATATAGGCCAAGGAAGCTCATAAGAAATCGATACACGAATCTTCTGTTCGTCGACCAATACCTTGGGAACCAGTTTGGTACAAACTTTTCGTATCTACAATTCGGCCTTGACAATTACACACAATGGATTTTGGAAGTCCACTTCATCTACTATCAATCCAACACCCAGATCTCGCTCGATAAAGCATCCTTTCTATAGGTTTGTAGTATGATAGCAAGTGTTCCCATGGGCTTTCTGTATCATAGTAAGCGCCTCAGTTGTGGAATTTTCGTGTTTAACCTAAAATTTTATTGCGTTTTACTGCATTTTTCCTATGTTGCAACGCTCAAATAACTGTCCATTTTGCAAGCAATTTGCACTCTATCGAGGCTCAAAAACAAATGAACTGGATGTGATCGCTTACCCCGATAGCCTTCACCAACCGTCAGGTTTAAAGACTCCTCCCCAACTATTCTGCTTAGACCAAAAAAATTGCCCAACACTTTCCAAACGTACCTTGTATTACTTGAAGATTTTTCTGGAGAACTGAACAAAAACCGGTCAGAAAGTGACATTTTAATATCTTCTACACCCCACGCCTACTAATATCATGTTTTACATAAAATTAAATTCCTGATCGGAAAATCTCGAGACCCGTTTGACCGGAAGTGGCCGCAAATTTTTGATAATGTATAGAAGCCCCGGACATCTTTGCAACCGGAGTTCCACGTTCGTACTTGTTTATATGTTGTGACGTTATAACATCTCGTATAATTTAAAATATATTTTGTAATGCTTTTGTTTATTTTCTACTTTGATAAACAAAAAGATTAGAAAAAAGGTATTCTATATATTAATACCGGCAATAAACGAAACGGCGATTAACTCCATCCTCCTGTTGTTTGCTGCCAGCCGCCGCTGCAAATAATAGACGATTGAGGCACGCACTCTAATTGACTAATTGACCAAACGAAAAAGCGCGAATTCCCGTGTAACTCTGTATCCGTGGAACATTCGCGCGGATGCACTCGCGGTTGCGGAGCGCGTGCTTCCTCTAAAATACTGGCCGTATCCTATATACCTCTGCGGGCGATAAATATGCAAAAAGTGGACAGCCTTCTCAGGAATGCATTTTATATGTTGCAAGATCGCTCGGCCTTTGCGATCGCGGCGGAAACGGGTGACGGGGAGCCGCCGCCGCTTTTGAGGAGCCGCCCGTTAGCACGATGTGCCATTTAAGGATGTTTGGCTAACTGTTCACTTTTTAGAGGATGGAGGCAGTGAAACTCTGATGCTCTTATCAAGAAATTCCCGACAGATGCTGTAACAAAGCGCAATCCGCCGCAGCGATATTCAACTCGTAAAATAATCGTAAATCCTTATCTATTTTAATTAAACAAGGAAGTGTTAAGATTTCATCATAACGGCAGCGTTGTTCGCCACACAACATGTGGTATACTAATAATTTGATTGAGACTTTATATCTGAGGTCATTCGCTGGAAAATGAGGTCGAAAATTTTTGTGTGATACAACATGCATACAGTGTCGGTCAAAAGTTTTTGAAAATGTATATCCATTATTATACCTCGGCTCAAAGACGAACTGCCTCTTTGATTTTCGAATGTTTTGAGGGGTGACAAGTCTTCAAAATACCTATGTTAAGGTATTAATGTGACACTTGGGCGCGCAAAGGGAATTTTTCATCGCTAATCTTGTAGGGGCGATGAAAAATTCTCTTTTCGTGCTTAAACCCCATATGAGTACCTTTGCATGGGTATTTTGACGACTTATCATCTCTCAATACGTATCAAAAATTCAGGGAAGCAACGTATTTTTGAAGCGAGTTATGGTCAGCGATATAAATTTTCAAAAACTTTTGACCGATACTGTATTTATGTATTACAGGAGCAAACAATTTGCATGTGCAATGTTAAGGTGATTAAGTATGAGGTGAAAAAGCAAGAAGACAAATTTGGAAAAGCAATATACAGGGATAAATGCAAAGTTTTCGGAATCACTATCGTTATAGTGGTAACACTTTTGTATGAATCAATACTCTAGGAATTTGGTACGGGCAAACTGCCTAAGTTGAAGTTTAAAATTCTCTTCCCAAAAATTTAGAGCATTTATGACCAAATAGATATGTAAATTGAATGAACAAAAGATTTAAACAACGCTTATTAGAAAACGTACAGGAAAAAATAAAAAACGGACCTCGTTTCTGTCCCTGACTCCTGAAATTGTTACTTTTTGCGCAGCGGCAAGTAGTTAGTTCACTTAAAAATTCATGATTCTAGTTCCATCGCAGTGAATACGCTCAAGACATCATTACGGAAACTTCTTTTTTTGTAGCAAAGGAAGCCGCGCCACGTAGTGGAGAGGATGCGAGCGCGCGTTAATATTTATGCGCTTTAAATTAGTATGCCCGCATTAATTATATAAATATTAATTTGCGCGGCCCATTATCATAAAGATGTGGACGTGCAAATTGAATGCAATGATCCTCGATTAAATGAACGCCAGGCGCCACGGCCTGCCGTCGCACATCCTGCATTGCGAAGGTGCTTGAGTAACAGACGCATGTGTAATCACATTTTTCCTCCGGACTAGAATTCTCCGCTGTTGGCACCGCTGGGCACCGAACACGCTTCCTGTTCGATTCGGGCCTTTCCAGGGGCATCCTTGAGCGGTTTAATAAAGAGATCGTGATTTTCAGCGTAACGGCGCCTGTGCCTTATTTGGACCAAATTGAAAGAGCAGGTCGCTCGTAGCGTGCTATACCTACCCACCTATCCGGAAATGGCTGACCAACTTAAGGTACACAAACATTAGGCGTATGTATGGTTAGCCTTCACCATTGTTTGGTTTTGGAAACGACCTTTTCAACTCCACCGACGTCTCTTTTATCCTTTTTGCCAGATAAAAGTGCCGATTTTCGAAAGCACCTTTAGTAGAAGGGAGAACAAATTACCGTCAGTATTTTCTTTAATATTCTGAAATAGCATAGTTATAAGTTATATACGGGTATGATTCATTTATATTTTTAATGGAAATGATAATGTTATTTGTAGATGATTAGATATGAAAATACCTGAACTGGTATGTGTATATTGAATTAACAAAGGAACATATCTCCGACTCTTAAATACTATGGGAATTCATGCATGTTTTTAAATACAGGTGTTTAATAGAAAGAGATAGTATTCTCTCTTAGAGTGTTGTTATTGTGCAAGTTTTCTTATCAGTTTAATAGAATAAAAAGAATGGTAACTGGGTTCTAAATAACAAAGATAAAGCGACTACTTTCACCGAACTTCTAACCGTAGTATTTAAACCCTTTCCTTGCCAATGCCTAGAAGAAGAAAAAGAAATCCTAAACTACATAGAATCGCCTTTCCTAATGACCACTCGAATCGCTAATTATGAAGGAGGTAAATGAAATAATAAAGGAGATCGACACAAACAAAGGTCGCTCCAGGTTACGATTTGATTGCTGTAGGCCCGATTATAAAGCAACTGTTTTTGCATAAATATACAACGCAATTCGACCCTTTCCAAACCAATGGAAAACAGCTTAAATTATCATGAAGCTAGGTAAACCATCAAGTGAAATAACGTCGTTCAGGTCTATATATCTTTTTATGCTATTAAAATGTATTGAAAAACTAATTTTGCATAAATTATGTCAATTTTAAATTCCTAAGCACCAACACGGAACAATTAAACGAGTACATAGGCTATTAGACAATATACATAGAGATTTGGAAAGGAAAATATACAGTTTTGTAGCACCAGGATCTATTCTATAAACTAAAAAAAATACCCCATCAGATATATGAACAAATGCAATCTTACATATCAGAACGATACTTCTTGATATAATACAAAAAAAAACTACAAATCTCTGACCCAGACCCATAGGAATTTCCTTTAGGACCTGTATTATATTTATTGTATACGACCGACCTGCCTACGTCTCGATTGACCACAACAGCGACTTGTGCTGATGTTATGAATGTGCTAGTTTCCCACGTTAAACTACAATTGGCATTTAGGTACTTTAAAGCTCATTTTATCCAAACTCGGCGGTAGCTTAGGATATGGTGAATTAAGGTTTAAAGTAAATGAATCTAAATCTCAGTATATTACTTTTATTATGAGAAGAGACTACTATCTTAAACGACCAACAACTACATCACACTGCATTAACAAAATGCTTGAGACTATACATTGACAGAAGATTGACTTCGAGAACACACATATTCAACAAACACAAATAACTCATTATGGTTGATTGGAAGAAAATCCACACGATCTTTGCAAAAACAAGGTACTAATCTACGAAGTAGCCTTAAAGCCTATCATTGTGTAAATTTTTCAACGGTTTTAGAATAAAGTGTTTTGAACCTCTCCAATAAAGTGATACTAAACGATATGCGTATGCCTACAGTGAAATGTGAAATTCAAAACTGCAATAGAAATTATAAAGAAAGACTCACCCTAAAGATCTTGTGCATAACTTAATGGACGACCATGATGAAGCAAAAATACTAAAAAGGCTCCTCTAAATTACCGATACGATAACAATACGAACAATAGTTACCTTATAAAATCTAATTGAAAAAAAGTTACTCTAAAAAGAATATTCGCTAGAACCCTACTTTACACTAAATGTAATATTTGCCCTACTAAGTCCTATAAAATACTTTTGTAATAAATGTAAAAATAATAAAAAAGAGTAAAATAAAATTGATAACTGTTTTCTTCTTAATTTATTTTTTTACGCGAGTTACTTGGGTTGTATAATAAACAGGGGCATAATGCGTTCAACCAAAAAGTAGCTGAAATTTTTATAAAAATGTTGGTTTATTGCTTAAAATAAATCCATTATACTCATATATTTATACTCCAATATAATTTTAAAAAAATACATTAACTAACGTATACTTTGTAGCATGTTGCATAATCCATCCTACATTTGCATGAGCTCCACCTTTCATTGCACATCACTCGCGGCCCGTTCGTTATTTAATTGTCAACTTACCTTGAATTAATTAAAACACCATTGTAACGGTGCTGCGCCCTTGCACCGCCGCGCGTGTTTGTTTTTCAGCGCCAGCTCTGACAATGATGGATCGCTTCGAAATCGAAAATATTTGGTCTCTTGAACTTGCAATAACTCCTAATGAAAACGAATTGGAAATCCGGCGTGCGGACGGTCACGCGTTCTTTTTTCCATCGTCTGCACTATTAGCATCCATACAACGAAGACCAGACGGTTTTTTGTCGAAAAATGCGATTCTCAATGCGACTTCCTTTGGTTGCCCCGATTGCGCAGAAAATGTTAATGGCGTGATTGCGCCGCGGTGGTCTGCGCGTAAGGCCGTCGGGGCAATTAATCGAGATAATTATTGGGCTTCGGCTGTGAGGAATTTCAGAATTAACTGATCATAGACGCAGAAACGCCGACTGGCGGCTAGATCTAAATTGAGGACGATTAGGCGTTTTTATGTGGCATTCTTGGCATTTAATTGATTTTTAAGGACGTTCTGCTGGGGGCGCCGCTGGCGATTCCGCAGATGACGGCAGCGCAACGTCCTTTCCTCATTCTGCAGAAGGTGAAAGTCAGCTCTGCGCTAGGTGGCTGTTTTTCGGTGGTGAGATTCTAGTTACGCAACCGCTTTATATCACAGCCAATGATCATTCAGGTCAACCCTTATTGTACCCTAGTATTTCTTCATCCACCTACAACTGCCAGCGCGTGCCCACCTGTGTCGCGAAGTCTCTACTATTTACCTGTGATTAACCCACGAGCTTGAGGTTTATTATCATTACTGTCATCACTAAAATAGAGATCTATTTTTAATTCCATATTATTACCTGATTTTCCTTCCAACAATAGTGGTTCTTATTACAACTGCATGAAAAGATCAACAAATCCTTATGGTGATTGTCCAAGATCATGTTATTAAATTAGAAAGATCAAAATTAATAGGATTTGTTTCGACATTTTTGATTAATTGGCTGTAATTAAAATGATTTATTATTTTAAGTTTGTGTTCTTGGTGTCAATCATGTATTTCTCGGTCACTGACTACATAGTACTATCAGTTCGCCTTTAATCTTTTCAAACATCTGATACCATGACATTATGTTCTCACTATTTGCCACAAAAGTCAAACAATGGGGGGCATTTTATTGTTGGCCAACACCTCTATATAACACGCCATACTACGGTAACTACTCGCATACTACACTAGTTAGTGATCCTGCATTAGAGAATAAAGAAACCGCATTGCAGACGGTGCTTTTTGTATAGAAACCTTTTTAATCTATTCTCGTGTCTTAAGCAGATAAATGATACAAAACAGTATTTTAATTGATGTATGAGTTGTAATAAAGTATATGATTACCTCAGTAGAAAATTATTTAATTTTTAGATGTTTAATCAGATGTGTTATCATTCGTTACGTTGTAATCTAGCATCATTTTCTATAGAAAACTGAACTAATCAAATGATAATTGTTAATAATCACTCCGTTTAAATAAATTGTATAACAGTTGGTGTAGGGTTTTCATAAATATCGTGGAAGTATTTTAATTAGTTGGTTCAAGTGCGTCTTTTTATTTGATATCGGTGAATTTGTAACATAATCTTTAGTTGATGTTTGATAATCCGAAATTGTCGTTATCAAACCAATGAAAGTTGTGTCAGATTAAGATGTAACACAGGGGTCAGCAACAGGGGGACTGTGGAAGGTAGAAACTAGTCCCCCAAAAAATCTCTGCATGAGCGAGTAAGAAAAATTTGCAGAAGCAGCATGGTGTGTATACTAAAAGCTTAATAAGCACGAACAATCATTTTCACACTCTGAGATAGTAAAAGAATGTATATTGGAAGTGGTCTCCGTACTTTTTGAAGGAAACAAGGATATCGTCGCCGCTATTCAAGGTATTCCATTGTCGGCAAGAAACAATACACGAACAGAAATTTTGGCTACTGACCACAAATGCAGATTCGCTCAATTTTTTACTGTCGGCACCTTTCTATGCCATTGCACTTGACAAATCATGTGACATTGTTGATGATGAACAAATGTCCGTTTTTGTGCGATTTTTTACATTGAAAGTAAAGGATTTAGGGATGAATTGCTAGCAATATTGCCTTTTAAAGGCAAGCCTCGCAGAGAAGATTACTTCAAGACTTTTGATGACTTAATGACAAAATGGAACGTTAGTTACGATAAAATGGCATCCTTTTAACTAATGGGGTCCGGCGATGATCGGCAAAGAAAAGGGATTGGTTAAGAGAATCAAGGTAAGAATGCTGGGTTACTTTCTCAACACTGCATAATTTACCAGACAGCCCTTTTTGGCAAACTTAGTGCTACACTAAAAGGCGTAATGGACAGCTTCGTTTAGTTGATCAATTTTATGAGGTCTGATTCTGCTCTTCAGCACCGGCAGTTCAAGGACTTTTTGCCTGAATGTGGTTCGGTGTATTCTAACATACGGTAACATAACAATGTTCGTTGGCTAAGTGATTGAACGTTCCTGGCAAATAAAAGAACAAGCAATCTCCTTTTCGGAAAACTTGGATACGCAGGAAGCAAGGAAATACTTGGAGTTCCTAACAAACGAGTGCAACATGCTAGCTCTGGCTTTCCTGAAAGACATTCTGAAATATTTAAATGTGCTCATCACCAAGTTATGAGGAAATGGGAAGTTAATATGTGACCTGATGCAAAGTGTGCCTGCTTTGCGTCGCAAGCTGGATATCCTTTTTTATTTTCCAACAATTGTTGAATATAAAAGAAGAATTCCAAAATAAACATTGCAGTGTTTTAAAATTTTATGTCAGATATTAGGAAGGCATTTGCAGTAAGATTTCAAGACTACAGGGACCTGCTCTGGACCTCAATAAAATTATTCAAAAGTATCCGGACCCCACTAGAAATTACTTGCCGACCCCTAATGTAACATATTTTGGTGAATCGTTATCATTGATATATACATACATAGTATGCTCATACATACTGTTACACGCTAATTAGAACGACAAAATAAAACGATTACTGTTTTTGCATAATATTTTCAGGTTTTATTAAATGGCTATTGATAAGTATAAGTCTAACGGATTTCTTTATAACGGAGGCCTTTCGCTTCTATACAAGCTTTAAGACTTTCGGAGCATTTGTTTATAGCAGCACGCACTACGTCCATTAGAAAAATATTGACTGCAATCGTCGGGGCTCAATTCAAAAAATCAACATTATGGTGTCTTTTTGATTAAACTGTGTCTTCTAAAACTGCCCATGATATGTAATCTAATGGATTCAGATTTGGATTGTCAGAAGGGCAATCCTCTACTGTCAGAAAACGAGGCTGAGAGATCCAAGGCTCAACTCAAAAAAGCTTGTGTTTCAGAGGTTTCACGACACCTTCCAAAACATTTATTGGCATCTTATAACACACTCCCACCAAACTACTACAGCTGCTGGATGGTGGCTTCTCTAAACTCTTGCACTAACTCAGATGCTCCTTTGGACCAGTGTATACCTTATCTTTTGTTTATTGAAATATTCCTGCACGATAAACATTCTTTCATCCGTAAACGAAGATTTTCTGTGGTCATCATGCGCGTACTCGGTCAAAAACCTTTTCGTATTTTCTCTTCTACCTTTCCTTAAAGTCTCTGTCAACAAATATCCCGTATATCTTTTGCAAGCAGCTAGTCCCAGGTCTTCCTTAATAATACGAAACATCGAAGTTCTGGAAATTTGCATCTCCCAAAACATAATCTTCTGCGTACGAAGAGGATTTCGTTGAATTCATCTCCAAACTGGGCGTGCGCTTTCAGATCTTTGATAATCCCCGCCACCTTCAGTCGCATTAAACAATTTTATAGTCTAATATCCAAACATACGTATAATGCCAAAATCATGCAAGATTTTATACTTACTTCAGTTCCACATTGTGTAATGCTATTGCAGTAATGCGATTTTCTTTACGACCCCACTCCCTTGGTAAATAACTAAATTTGACAAGAATCATGATGGGTGGAGTCGACATCCTACTCCCAGTAAAAGGGCAACATGATTAAGGGGAAAGAAAGAAAAAAGAACAAGAATCATCATGTAAATTATAATTGCAATCATGTCTACCAAGTTCATAATATTCACTATCATAGCTTATTTGGTTATTTATTATTCAGTGTTGATATCTGATAAATTCATTAATCTACAAATTATCTAAGACGTTTCTTGCATTTTTAACACGAATTGCTTTGTTTATTAATAATAATACTAACAATGGCTGTAGATAACTGGAAATGTGTCATTCTTTTGATATTCAAATCTTTATTTTGTATTTTTTTCTAATTAGCTACACTGGCAATCTTTTCTAACAAATCATCATTATCTAGAATTTGTCTAGTCCACATGATGTATTTGTTGTTCGATTCCATTGTATAATGACTTTCGTATATGTTTATTAGATTTTCTTAGATTATAATAACAAATTATTCGGACCGTCCAAACGCTGCTGCACCTATTAATCCGAGACGAATGACTTTTGGGTCGATTATCGATGTGAGCCATGCGACTCTATTCGAATTAATGGGAGAGTAACTCTCGTCAGTCCGAAGCAGGAGATCATATTCATAGTAGATGTCGGACGTCTTGCTCGAGGAATGTACACGCAGCAATTCCTCACTGCAAGTTCATTGCCTCCCGATAAAACAAAGTAAAGGCAGTCACTTTATTATAAACTATCGATAAATCGATTCTGGATAACGAGCAGCGCAAGTAATAATGCATCTCGGCGTAAAAAGCGCAGGAATGTTGCAGTCTATTTATAGAGTGCTACATTCCGGTAAAGCTCACTCCGTGACTCGTCCGTCCTCCACCAGCAGCGTCCTCAAGACCAGATTTATTGTTATTTTTATTGTTGTCGCTCGATACCTCGGAGGTTGTCGTGCTCCGCGGCCCATTGTTGCGCGCACATTGCGGCGCCATCCTCCTTTTGTGGTGCAGAATGCGTGATGGGGAAGGCGGCCAGCGCACGCTAATCACCTGGCTCCCATTCCGAAAAAAACAATTTGCATTTATGTCACTAGATTCCTCGCCGAGAGCCGCGCCGCTACCAGTTTAGAACTCCTTCTGCCCTGGTTCGTTGCATACCTGGCCGACAGTTCGGTCTTCGGTTAATTTGACTGCAGCTGATTTATTTTATGCGTTTTTGCACGGCGTGACGGAAGTTGGCACGGCTGCTTTAATTGGCTGGCACTTTGCGGAATATGAAAGATTTGCTTAATTATAAGCTCGAGCCACGCGCGGCGCAGCCATTAGGGTATTAGATAATTGGTTCGCTGATTGATGGTACTGCTGCTGTGAAAATACGTGTGGAAGAATCTTGCGTAACTGAAAGAAAGTCGGTCGCCGGCAATAGAACTTTTTATTTGAAACTTTAAACTTTTTACGACTCATTGTATCTACTAATTCGATAGTTGGCGAAATAAAAAAGGTTTTAAACTGACATCTAGCTTGACTACACACTTTTATTGCTGCTTACAAAAGTAATGTAACTGTACTATAGACCTTTTGTAGTTTTTCTCGGCCAAAAGATACATTAAACAATTCTATTTTTTTATATGAATTTTATTTGAATACTGAAACTGCTACTTTTCGTTGGATGTTCACAAATTTAATGTATATCTAAAGATATTTATTTCATTGAATTTAGTACGTGCTTGTAAACAAGCAATTTAATATGTAATGGTAATTTAATAGTTCGCATTATCAAATATGTGCCTACATTTTAAATTCAGTTTTTCGCAGTTCTTTTTAATGTGTTCTTTTCATCAGAGTGTGGCATCTAAAATTATTTCAGGCCAGTGTTGCATCTCAGTTTTTGGTCACTTTCCGTTTTTACCTGTTTACCACTCGTTTTTAATTAATACTACCATTGTAAATATATCTTGACCTCGAAATTTGCTTTAAAATTATTATTTCATGCGTGGAGTGGTTTATCAATTAATTTGAGTTCACTGGATGGCATTTGAGAATGTTTGAATACATCACAATTATATAAAACGCACTATTGGGTGCATATTCTTAAAGGTGACGTTTCAACACATTTTCAGAAAAATAAATTGATTTGTATCATTCTTTTACCCTTTTGAAGAAAACAGTGCATTTTAGGCATAATGTTTTTTTTGCGCACTTACAGGCGCACTGCAGGCTCAATGGTTTATTGTGCCCACTAACATGAACTTATTAGGACATTCACACACACCCATGGGTTGAGCGAGACTCGAACCTGCGCGCGCCGGCTAGAGGACAGAGCCACCTGGTTGAACCATCTGAGCCACCGCGTCCCCATGCTTTTATATTACTGGAAAGCCAAAAATGCCATACAAGCAGTAAAAAAGATATGTCCTGTTTGCTCAGAAAGTTCATTAGCTGGAAAAAACTGTTCGAAGGTGGTTCGCTAAGTTTGGACTTTAAAGACCAATACATACTTTCCACCACCGGCGATGCAAGATACGAAATTTAACAAAGACACAAAAAATATTGCATTTGCTTTTAGTTACGTAAATTTAACAATTTAAGGAATCCAATTTTCATCTGTGACGTGATGCACAAACAACGAAAAGGCACGGTTTTTGGAAGGAATTAGTGGCGGAAGATGGAAAATGGATTATTTACAACAATTTTGAGCAAAAAGGTCCTGAGCTAAGCGAAATGAAACACTATTAGCCAACTCCAAAGCTAGCCTTCATTCCAAGAAAGTCATGCGTTGTACAAGGTAGTGTAAAAGTTATTACTCGATTTCCTAAGGCACCAACTTTGTTTTTAAATAAAAATAATTGGTTCTCTTTGTTTATTATGCTCATTTAAACGATTAAATTGTTTCTTATTAAGCCGCGAAGATAATATCGCCGTTGATGGACATTCAAATTCGTTTCACAGTAGTTTCTAAGACGTTTTTCAAAACTCCTGGCAATAAATTCTCTACTTCTTGTCGGATGTTCTTCTTTAGGGCTGCCAAGGTCTGTGGCTTGTTCGTATAGACCCATGACTATAAACCCTGAAGAAAGAAGCCTGGAACGGTCAAGTCGGGCGATTTTGCGGGCCAATGCAAATCGCCAAAACGAAAGATTAAGCGACCGGGAAACGCTTGCTTTAGAATATGTACTGTCACTCGTGCAGTGTGTGCGGTTGCACCGTCCTGCTGGAACCACATGTTCTCCTAATCCAGTTCGTCAATTTGCGGCAGCAAGAAGTCGTTGATCATGGTTCTGTAGCGCTCACCAGTCATAGTAACACAGTTTTCGATGCCGTCCTCGAAAAAATATGAGTCAATCTTCTTTCCCCCATCAACGCCGCACCAAACAGTGACTTTCGGAGAATATAAATAGCTTTTCGTGCATTACACGCGAATTTTCAGTGCCCCAGAAGCGACAATTTTGCTTATTCACGTATCCGCATATGTGGAAATGAGGATTATTTTCAGTGAAAAATCATGCTCATCGCGGTCGAGGTTTAGAAGGGTTTGGCTGAAATTTACACGCGATGCACTATTTGCACTTTGTAGGGGAACGTCTTCCAGTCTTTCACCATAAACCCCTGTAAAGACCGTCTATTGATGCCAAATTGCATGGCCTCTCGCCTGTTTGATGGTCCTCTTGGACATCTGCAGCCACAGCAGCGATATTCTCGACCGAAGGATTGCTCCGGGCTGCTGCTATACCGTGTAGAGCCAATCTCCTCGAGTCAGGCGGCTAGACCCCACAATGTTTGTCTATTTGGTGTCACACGACCGGAGAATCGACGACGAAATTTACTTTGAGCCAAAACCACCAACCGATTATTTGTCAAAAACATTAACACAATTATTCCGCGTTTTTGAGGAGTATAGCAATACATGTATTAATACGTGTATTCTGCTTCTATTTACTTCACAAATCTCAAAGTCACGATAACATGAGACGCTATTTGCAAAAATGAGAGCATCTTTCGATAGATGACTTTTACGTCACGTACTATTTGATGGGATTGGAAAGGAATTTGCGTTATAAGCTCTAATCAAACGACCTATCGATAAATTCAAATAAGTTGTGGACAAATTAAAGATAGTATTTCGGGAAAAATGTCCAGAATTAGCTAATATAAAGAACTAGACCTTATGCCTCTTTTACTACCCTACAAAAATTATAGAAGTTTGGCTTCATATTTACAAAACATTGCATCTTTAGATTTTTATTTATTTAGATATCTTCAAAATTCCCTTAACGGTAAGAACGTGCCCCTTTGGAAGCCATAAATACCACCTTAAGTTTTTCACCCAGAAACCTGTGAAGTTTTAGAAGGATAGAACCTTCAAGTTGCATGAAAAATGGAGAAATGTTGTTAAACAAATGAGTGAATGAATAAATAAGCATTGCAAAAGGTATTTACGATAATATATTGAGAATTACAATTTCACTTTGCTCCAAATTCTTGTTCTCTGAGAGAGTGTGGCTTTGCCCCATGCACCATAGGAAAAAATGAGCTGGAATAAGTTTGGACAACAAACAATTTTAGGCATGCTGAGATTGGAACTGTGACAGTAAGTAGATGCCTTCTTGTTGAAAATAGCCATACGGAGTTAATTGTCGTCCAAGTGATTCACAAATTCAGGAAATATTTGTATGTAGGGTACATTATACTTACCGTCGTATGAGTGAATACACTAACACACTACACCCTAAGTTTATATGGAACTATATTCCAATCAGCTAATTATTTATATGGATAGATTTTTTTGTTTTCTTCTTGATTAAATTGATTTTCGGCTATTTTAAATAGTTAGTCTATAGTCAGTCCCATCCAATTACGGATATTGCGTAACCATGATATTCGTTTTTTTTCCTACTAGTCTCTTTCCTTTATTCTTCCTTTACCAATAGTTTGCTAAAGTTTATATCTACCGTTCATGAGAGTAGTCCCAAAATAGGCCGTTTTTCTCCTTTGGTGTTTCTGATTAATTCATTTCCCGTGCCTATTCTCAGTACCTCATTATTATTTATTCTTAGCTATCCATAGAATTTATGTGAATAGATACTCAATAAAAAATTATTTGTCGACATTATGGGTCCAGTTTCATTTATTTAATTTGTCAGAATCTATTATATAATTAACAACTGTTTATTTTATAGCCTGGGAACTTTAGCGGATTCTACTGTTTAGAAACCATTTTTTTCTTTACCTTTATAGTAGTACTGATGACAAGGTTGCTGTTGCGGTGACATGATTTGTAGGTTAGCGTGTTACTATATAATTGTCATCTGATCTGTAATGAATTATGAAGTTTAGATATAGCGATATAATCGTATTGCGTCTAAAAAAAGAACGCTATGATTAAAAATCCAATATCATACATAATTAGTTATACCACGAGTTTAATTATCTGATTTTGTACACAACTTCAACATATCACCAAATCGATGGGCGAACCCATAAATCTTCCGCGTCATCCGAACCAGCCGGCGACATTGAAAGGCGACCTTTCGCATTGCGTTAGATCTCGACACCTATCTCTGGTTTG
Organism: Sinelater perroti; assembly: GCA_036346155.1. NCBI lineage: Eukaryota > Metazoa > Arthropoda > Insecta > Coleoptera > Elateridae > Sinelater > Sinelater perroti. The sequence goes on from JARFIY010000122.1 coordinate 3,504,701, forward strand.
GAAGGCAATCTTGCCTAAAATCCGGTGCATCCGTGCCGGATACAGCTGCGGCGGCGCCGTGGCGGGGTTTCTGTCCCCGAGCGCACTATCTACGGCCGCCAGCCGTCCGGGCCTGTTCATCTTCGACGTTTTTTGCTCTTCACACGCGGATGCTCTCCTCGGTTCGCTGCGCGTGTTTTCGACCTCCGCGCACGCCGAAGATGCGCTTCGCAGCCGCAGGTCGGACAAAGAGGGCGACATGCGCCGTGCCAGGTGTGAAGATGATGTGGCGCGCAAGGTCTTCTGACTCACGCAAGGACGCACGTTGCTCTTTGTTCCGGTTGCATGGTCGTTTTCTTTTTGCGTGCTACAACCGGGCGCAATGATCGAATATGGCGGTTGGGCCCCGGGTGCCGGATTGAAGACGGCATTTCAATGGAAGTGTTGCTTAATTAAAAAACTGAAAGTGCGCCGTTAATGCATTCAAATGAGGGCTTCATATCAAATATTCCTGGTATATCCATCCAGTACCATCCGTTCGAATGCAGCATTCACAACTTGTACCCGTCTATTGTGTCTCTTTCAATAACAAGAGTTACAGCATTCTCCTGTCAATACATAATTGTGACCACTATTTATAGCACTTAATTTTAGTATTAGACAGCCACATACACTAATTTAACTGATATACGATGGGAGGTTCTGGAAGAAGCCATTATAAATGGATTTACTGTAACAATTCCTAAGGGAGCTAAAACAGCATAAGTATTATTAAAAAAGAAGAATATTACCATTATATAAAGGGTGTCCCAAAAATCAACGTGAAGTCGGAAACGGGTGATAGACCAGGTAGTGGCAGTTATCAGAAAAATAATTAAAAAAATCTTAGTTGTGTACTTTTAAAATTATAGGCATTCAAAAAAAATTGAAAATATTGACACCCTATGATGATCTTTCATGTACTGTGACTACAAATATTTATTGTTCTTCATTTTTTTGTGTGTAATGTAACCCTGAATAACCCTTCTGTAATTGCAGTCTAAAATTAAAACACGACTGCCTCAGGTTTAAAGAAAATATCACTTTTGTTGCCCAACCGTGCACTCAAAATTATTAGATCGCCCAACTTTAACTAACTGTACTGAAAGAAAATGTACAACGCTATTTTGGCAAGTGACTTTAAAAGATGGCACATGTAGTACAGATTCCAAAATGGTATAACCCTTGCTAAATTAATTCTTAAATAAGGAAAAAATATTTTTTTTCCTAAAGAAATCCGATCTCAAGCTAATCCTTTTTACTTAGTTAACATGCTTCTAATGCACGTTAGGCTTTCTCTAAATCCCCAGTTTTAAAGTACAAGTTTGAATGAGACGGATAGTGATCCAATTTTGCCAAGTGTGAGCGAGATAGATAGTGACGCCACTTTCACCACGATGAATGAGACGGATAGACACGCCATTTCGACTGGTGTAAGTGAAATGGATAGCGACGCGGTCCTAGCCAAATAGGACACATAGGCACAATGTGCAATACTGCAGTACGTTACGTTGCTTCGTTTACTGAGCATCTTTCTGTATTCGTGTTGAATTCGTGCTTACAACGTTGGCTTTGTTTATTGGACTTGATTGCAGTGTGACTTGGATTTGTTATTTGACTATTTCTGACGAACCTGACTTTCTTCTGAACTAAAGTGTCAATCGTTGATCACGTGATTGTGTACTGTGAATACCACCATGCCATCTCGGTAGAATGCAAATGCAATGGTAGTGCTGCAGATGAACTTTATCGTGAGAGATATCAAAATGCTGGGTGTTATCTAGATCACCGAGTGTTTACAAATACGTACCGGTCACTCTCAGAGAGTCGATTTTCAAATCAAATGATTAGTGAGGAAAAACCCCTCATGTCCTAATAGGACGAAATCTTACAAGAAGTCACACATGACCCGAGCACCTCGGTACGTGGAATTGAAGCAAGGATATGAGTGCCCAAAAGTACAGCACGCCGAATTTTACAGAAGATGTAGGACTTGCATTGTGGCTGAAGACAAACAATTTGAACATTTGTTATGAATTAAATAAAATTTTGATTCCAGTAATTGAATTTTATTTAAAACTTAAAAGGAAAAATGAATCACTACTTGATGACCCATGATACCCTTATCCTGGTAGTGGTTCTTTTATTAATTCAAACTTATTATACCTTAGAACTACGGAAATAGAGAAAGCCTAGCGTGCATTAGAAGCATGTTAACTGTGTAAAAAGAATTAGCTTGAGATCAGGTTTCTTAAGAAAAAAAAATAGTTTTTCCTTATTTAAGAATTAATTTAGCAAGTGTTATACCATTTTAGAATCTGTACTACATGCGCCATCTTTTAAAGTCACTTGCCAAAATAGCGTTGTACATTTTCTTTCAGTACAGTTAGTTAAAGTTTGGCGATGTAATAATTTTGAGTGCACGGTTGGGCAACAAAAGTGATATTTTCTTTAAACCTCAGGCAGTTGTGTTTTATTTTTAGACTGCAATTACAGAAGGGTTATTCAGGGTTACATCACACACAAAAAAATGAAGAACAATAAAGATTTGTAGTCACAGTACATGAAAGATCATCACAAGGTGTCAATATTTTCAATTTTTTTTGAATGCCCATAATTTTAAAAGTACACGACTAAGATTTTTTAAATTATTTTTCTGATAACTGTCACTGCCTGGTCTATCACCCGTTTCCGGATTGACGTTGATTTTTGGGACACCCTGTATATATTGTGGCGAAAACAAATTGGCCGATTTGCAATTTTCGATTTGTTTTACTATTTTATGGAATCAGAGTGGTCTAGTCCTCATTGGTCCAAATTTAGGGATCATTTTAATGGATACAATATTATGCAGTTAACAAATAAGTTTTTGGTATCATAAATCCCAGGAATTGCCCTAAGTGATGACATATGGAACGGAAATCTTGAGACTGACTCAAAAAGTAACAGAAAAGATTGATGGTTGGAGTAACTTAGGGATAAAATGTCAAATTAAAATTAAAAAGAACACAAATTACAGATGTTACTTAAAGAATAAATACCCTGAAATGGAATTGGACAAGACATATAGTTAAGATGAAGGATGGAAAGTGGAGACGGAAGATACTGAAATGGTGGCCAAGAGCTAATAAATGAAATACAGAAAAACACCCATGCGCTGAACAATTTATTAATAGTTATTCTTTATAGAAAGATTTTCTAATAAGGTTTATAAATACTCTAGGTTTTTTTTAAATCATTAAAATGAATATTTTCATTTATTTTTAATTTAGGGAGTGAAGAATGGTCGTTTGGTGTCTGAATAAAATTATAAGGCAACGGTCATAACTACTCCATAAAACTGTCTGCAGTTTTTAGAATAACTGTTGTTCAAATTTAAATTAGCTCTTTTTCTACTTCCAGCTTTATAAAACATCAACTAGTTTTACATTTGAACGAAACTTGTCAGACCACTAAACAAAAGGCACAGTAACATAGTAGTGGAAGATTCGTATTTAAATTTACATGTAAATCCCCTCTCGCATTTGTTTTCATTTATACATCCGTCACATTATTTAAGTCTTTTCGTGTCTTTTTTATAATTCATAATCATAAAATTTTTGTCGTAAATGGAGAATGTACAATTCTCTTTTCAAAATGGTTACATAGATGTACTATTAAACAGATAAATGTAACGCTTCCCAACGTAACAGTATTTAATTAAATGATAAAAAATACTAAGTTCATACAATAATTGTGATCGTCTTTTAGACATGTTATTACTTAAAATACTCATTTCCAATTATAGTTACATTAATTTTATTCTAATTGAGTTACTTAGGCAGATCACTATCATTATTTTATTGTACAATTTATGATTATTAATGCACATAATATTATGGTTTTAAAGATACAAGGCGTGCAAACTTAATAATTTAATATTCTACAAGATGAAAATGAATTATAAGGATAAATTTGAGGAAGTGATTTTTCATAGGAAAAGGAACAAAAACCACTTGATCATTACTTCAAATTGTATTGCACAACACTATCATTCATTTCTAACAAATTTAGAGCCTCCGACCCCCTCCCCCAACCTTGGCTTTATCGCAAGTGCAAACGTTTCGTATGGATTGTATCCGAAAGCATCACAAACCACAATGACACGTTGTTTGAGTGTCTGCACATTACAAATTGGTTCAGCACACACGAAATTGACAAATTCCTCGGGTCCGTGGTTCTGAACGCCTTCGTAGGCTCAACGTAATGTAGATATCACGTTTCTGTTGTGCCCTTCTTTACGGTCAAGCGACGGACATAATGCCTTCTAGCCGCACTACTTGTGCATGTGCGCGGATTCGAACAATGCGGAAATTTCCAGGTGTTTACTAGATGGTTTTCGTAGGCCCTAAAACTGGTCTTCGATTGCTTAAATATCACGCAGCCAAGGAGCCAGAGGAAGTCAAATACCGGAAGCGAAGCGAACAGTGCCTTGTTTTCATGTAAATTCAAACAACTGATTGGTATCGATACACAGTTGCACCCTTTTCCTTATATTTGGACAGAAAGACAGCTTAAATTAAAAAGTATATGGTTTAAAAAATATTGAGTCATATAATACAAAAAATTAGAATTACAATAGCAAAAATCTATATGTGTAGTAAAAATAATACAAGCTATAAGCAACATCGTACATAACCTCAGTTCCCTTCAAAGTAAACACAAAATTCTTTTAGCATCAGTAGATGTTCTTTTTGCCTTAGTAACGCCAACCGCGAGGTAAATTTTGTTACTCAGTTATTACAAATGCAACGATCAGATACTATGTTCTTAATTATTGATGTGTAACTTTCAATTGGCCTGGTTACTAAAGTCGTCCTCGTCCACGCATGCGCATTACAGTCCACTTTCATCGTCTCGCAATTTACATCTCGGCTACGCAAATTGTCTCAATTTTATTGAAAGACTGGATATTTTTAAGAATGTATGTTCATCACCTGTGCAATTGCACACTGCATGCTATAAGAGGATAAAGATCAGTTTATTATATAAATTGTAAAACCGTATTTTAGGGGCCGGGTGTTCTTTCTCGACGCCCTGATCCTCATTTGTAGCCCAATTTGTAGCCATTTGTGCCCCAACTCGGGAGGTTCGAACATGACACACATATTTTTAAAAATATGTATATAAATTTTTTTTATTAAGAATTATCTCATAAAGTTTGTCTCTGTATATTTATGTATTTATTTAGCAATAGATGCGGGAAAACCAACCAAAAAGTAAAGAGGCAGACCCAAAAGAAAATGGATAGATCAAATCAAAGAAATTAGATGATAATAGATGAAATGAGAACAATAGCGAGGGACAGAAAAAGATGGAAAAACTGGATACAGGACTAGCGACCAGCATCCGACGCCCGAAAGGGCACTAAGGATTATAGAAGAAGAAGATGAAGTATTTATTTTATACACCTCTGATTTTAGAAACTTGCTGGACCATTTTAATAGAAAATGACTGTTAAATACTGAAATGTTTAATATTTATATTTATATTAAAAATTTCAATTATATAATAATAATGATGATGAATCTCTAACGCCCTACGTGGGACCATGACTTGCGAAGTTAGAGGTTGAAGCTCCCATATATTCACTCTTGCTGGCCAATCTTCGCGCACCATCTCTGATACGAAGCAATGTGGCAAGCACCGTGCATATTAGTCCTTGTTCGAAGTGAACGCAGGTAATCGAATATTTTTAGTGACCGAGTAGGCTTCTGATCCCAGGATTGAACTGCTGCAGCCAAGCGCATTAACCACGCGGCTACTGGCGCTTTAGTGTAATTTATTATACTTTACTTTATACTGCACTTTATAAAACATTGAGTATAGCGTTTCTTATATCTCGTAGTAGCATTTTTTGAAAATAAAACTAATGGGATATGTGATAATTAAATTAGTTTGTAAGTAATGATGCTTGCTGATGTCACTATAAAACAACTTATCTACTGTGTTATCTGAGAGCAAAGATAACGGAGTGTCGTTAATTGATTAAGTGCTGACATCACCAGTTTGACGTTAGACCGTTAAGGTATAATTGTATTTTGAATGTGTTTTATTACATTTTTATTGATTGTTTGCCAAGGATAGATTTTAAATTAGCTGTACATTGAATATGTAAAAATAAATAACATAAAAAAATGTAACATTACTAGTATATCATGTTTCTTGTCTATTATTAAATCTAACTCTATCAAGAAGGTAACATTCGAAGAGATCGAAAAAAATAAATGAAAGGTTATTGTGTAAATTGTCAGTTTGAATATTTAAAAATATTAAATCCCTAATCTTTAAACCAATGCTCAAATTATATTGCATCTCTGTGAAAGTAATTTCGTCTTTTTGTGTCTTTATTATCCCTTCAAAGATGCCGAACAACTTAACAAAGTGTGCTCCATTGGCATCGATAACCTGCTAATTTTGAAGTAATTTGTCGATCCTGTGTTTGTGTCAATCCACTGATGGAACTTCATTTCATTGTTAAATTGTTGCCTTTGTATGACGTTCGGTAGTGCTTGGAAAAATAGGAATCTATTGGCGAGTAGGGTAGGCTTTTTCAGCCATATTTCAGGAATTTTTGTTACTTTGACCAAAAGAAAATTTTTGCAATTTCTTCAGCGACCAATTAAAGTTGCTCGTAGCACAACTCTGGCGCTTTGCATATAGTAGTGGCATAAAGGCACCACTTTTCATTTCCCGTCACAATGGGATCGACTCACTACTTCTGCACAGCACCGGCGGTCATGAATTGACAGTATCCGCTGGTTCAGCTTTGGCAGGAAATCTAGTGCATATGTTGTACACGTTGCTCCATTATACCCCAAATCTATCTGCAATCTGATACTCATTTGGAAGTGGATTCGTTTCGATCAAACTAATTCTGAATAACAGTCCAGGGTTGTCTTTAGCAAATTTGATTTTCGTGGTCGAAAACGCTATCGTGAAGACGACTGAATGAATCTGCGCTTTATGTCAGTATTTTCGCCAGATTCTATAATAATACTTAGCGTAATTATTACATCATCTGACGAAAATTGTTTACTTTTAATTGTAATTTGAAGTTGTTTAATAATAAAAATATTTTTTATGATGTTATCAAACATTTTTATGATAAGTGGGGTTTGTGTTTTGTGTTTTATCTAAGAGTTTTGAATTTAATTCCTATCAAGATTTACTGTCCTTGATAGATTAATCTAGTCGGTAGATTTAATTCTTCTTTCACTTCCACTTGACGACAAACATTGCATTACAAAACCGTACTTCTATAGCACATACCTGCAAGGTGCGTGCAAGTTTTCCGCTTCCTACTTGAGAACAGGCTCGCCTCATATGCATGTAATTTCACTTTTGAAGTGTTTTTGACCAATTTGGGACTAAGTACTCTTTAATTTTAGTCCTCGTCAACTACCGGGCCTACTCCCTGATTACACCAACCATCAACATGACCTTGCGGTAGACGCACGTAAAAAAGCTGCGGCGTCCGATCTGGAAAGCTCTTGCTCTCCACAACCACATAATTGATGCTCGATATCGCGTAGGTCTAGATAATTTATATGTAAGAACCAGGAGACATTTAGTTACGGAAATAAATTAACGAGCAACATGACTGGACAGTTCTGAAACGTTTGATTTAGATACATTAAATAGTAGCCGGCTGTAAACGGTCTTGGCTGCGTTAATTATTTGTAGGTGTCGCTACTTCTGCGCCAAGCTTTGTTCATTTATCAACTCCTTCGGTCGCCGAACAATAGGAGGGATGACTGACTCACTGGAAGCACCTTGTAGCCTGTAATTTGTAAAAATATTTGGACGTGCACGTAAAGATATCTATTATCCTTTTGCGTTTGCTTGGAGTTTAATGATAAATTTAGGTAAATAAAGTTTGAAACGAACGACCTCTGATACTTTTTTTTTTAATATGGGTGTACGACGGGTAATGTTTGTATAATGAAACTCAAAAAAATAAAAAAATGCTCTTTCAGCTTTAAAAAGTAAAATCTTAAGGTTTTTTTTAGCAATGTTATATTTAGACTTTGCTTCTCGCGGAAGTTTTATGTTTTGCTAAATGTAATGCGCGAATAGTTGGATGTTATTTCTATTAATTGCTCGGAGTAATTGTTGCTTGCAAGCTTTCAGACAGCTGAAGTGCATCTGCCGGATGGAGCCGCTGTTGTGAGATGAGCCACGTACTCGTGCACATTTTTTGTACTTTGTGACACGTATAGATGTTTAACGCAACAGGGATATGTTGACTGGGAAGTAATGTTTGATATCAGTTTTCTTGTAGGTCTGCAGGAGCACGGTGAAATTTTCACTGCTCAAATGCCTTTTCTATTTTGCATTATAATAGTAGTTCCCTGTAATAGGCCTGAAGGCCCTTTGGGGTCGTAACAGGATAGGTCTGCTACAATCTAGAGCTTACGGTACACAAGGGTAGTAACGTGGCTAGCGCTACGTACCGGCCGCCTATTATTACCCCAGAGTTTGACCTCCAGGTACTCATTTATTGCAACCTAAGTCGAGCTGGGTCGTAAAAACGTCATCGATTGAATTGGCAAGAGCAGGATTAGAACCAGCAACTCTTGGTTCTCTAGCCTATCGAACTATCCACTACACCACCACGATATTTTGTGATATATCACAATATTTAATAAATTGAACTTCTTTACCTCATTTGTCTAATGTATCGCATTATATTTAAAAAAATGTCAAGAACAAGAAAATTATTCGATGCATATTAAATATTTTTTAAAAATAATTTTTATATTTGCCAAAAAGCTTCATTAAGCTTCTATGAATATAGGAAAACCCCTAATTCAAACATGGTGTACGTTCGCAATGTCCTAAATTATAATTTCAACAAGATCAGGGGGCGAAACGGTAATATATACAAATGTTGAAACTCATAAACACCTTGGAAACTCAAACTTAGACCAACCAATCAACTATGAAGGTCTCAGCACTCTATATATTATCGTTCATGAGATATGTCACTTTAAAATAAAAAAAGCAGGAAACCACCCCCCCTTAGGGGTGTTTCAATGGGTCGGGTTTATGAGACATTCCTATTCTACTTTTTAATGAGGAGTTCAAAAAAGGTGGTCAGAAGTTTCGACCTAATTGTACAATTGATCACTATACTTAATTGTATATATTACCTCTAATAATCGCTAGGATTAAAAGGCAGTTTTATTTTATTGGCTGAATGTTATTTAGTGTTCCTGGGAATAAAAAAAAATTATTGAATACTTGGAAGTTTTTGAGCACGCAGTTATGCTTCTCAGTTGAAAGCGCAGTCATAGTTATTGTGTCATTGTAGTTAGGATATAAAAATGCGCCTGAAAATTTCAAAATTAGAAAATTGTACTTGTTAGATTCGTAAAGTTCGAGCTTTTGGTTTTAAAAGATCCTGACCATACCTCTAAAAATAGTGTGTGCTTCGAGCAATAAAATTGTCTAAGTTTTAGTGCCGTTTCGTGGTGTTCCCATTTCGTGTGTCGATTAAAATGTTCCCGTTTTGCGCGCCGTCCAAAACCTCTACTTGGTTCGAGTGCCGCTTCGTGCGCTGACCTGCAGGAGACCACTAATCCGGTCCAACACATTCACCAGCAATTGGATTGTTTAGTTCTGAGTTTTTCTACTATAGGCATTTCAAATTTTTAAACTGCAGGTGCTTATTTATTATTACATTATAACTAAACGTCAACCAAACAGAAATATTTCTAAATCAATACGTTTGAGAGCAGAAAATAATTTCATAAACAATAATAATTTATTGACATATTATTTGCACAAACCTTACAAAAACACTTAACTATAATAGAAAACATAAATATTACAATTTGACAATATATGCAAGATGATTCAAACACTGACCTATAGATTTCCTTCCCTCTTCATAATCCACTACAGTTTATTGAATTCGTTGGTCTAAGTCTTGGTACTTCTTAGCTCTTTTGTGTGGAGCCATATGAAGATCCACTTGGGTTTTTACTACTGCATAGTGTTCCCCATCACTTTTTAATAGCGATAACAGCTCAAAAATGTTAGATTTGTACTTTTCAACTGCACGATTTAGTCGATTATGCCACCCCTCAAAGGCATTTGTCGTTCGGTGCCTTTCGCCGCTGCATATCCACATGTCTTCACATCATTTTCCAGCCAGTGTTCCACAAAAAATAATTATTAAAACCTTAACCAAGGTGTGTTGGGGAGAGGACTCCATAATATGTAGCTAGCTCGTATCTTTTGCTTCCGAAGGCATATGCGCTAATGAAGCACATTTTCGCACGTGTTTGCGAATCTCTTCGTTGTCTCGGTATAAACAGGCCATATCCAATTGCTGAATTTTCCGCCATAATCATTGGGTGAAATGGAAATTGCACCCTTTCGGTGTCGCATTTGGGAATATATTCCGAATACTTTGTATAGCTGCAGTTTCAAAATCAATTTTCAACATATTGGGGGACAACTCACAAACTGGCATTATTTAATCGGGGTGTAAAATCTCGACCCAAAAAACGACACTAAAACAGGTAAGAATCCCAAAACACACGAAACGAGAACGCACGAAACGGGAAGATACCCTGGGGATCAGTCTTGGATTGTCCATAAGAGTGTAAACCGTAAACGCTTTTGGTTGAGCGATAAGAAACCTTTAACAGTGAAGAAATCCGAAGAAAGTTTTATTGTTTCTCTTTGGTGGGCTGGGGAAGGTGTCATTTATTATAAATTGCTTTCACAAGCCAAAACTATCAATCCAAAGAGATATCGTTTTCTTTGGACAAAGTGAAGGAAATGGCCAGTATTAGTGAACAGATGAGGCGTCGTTTTTTGGTGTGACGATAGGCTATATATTTTTTGCTGTTAGAAATAAATTGTTGACGTTCGACTGCGTGCCCTCCCATATCCTCCTTACTCTTGATGTGTTGCCCCATGTGATTTTCCCAAATTTTCTTTATTCGAAAATTGCTGACAATAAAAATTACATAAAAACATTCTAGAATAGTATTGTGCTAACAATAACATCGTGCAGCTTTCGTAGAAATGAAGGAAGCCAATAGGGGAGGAAGAATGGATCCTGTATGACAGTAATATAACACAAACCATAAAATATCAACACAAAAGAAGCTTTTAAGATAACTTTATAGAAAAGCCTGGACATTTCCTTAATGTCTTGCAAAAATGAAAATATCTTTTAAGTTAAAAAATTGGAGGGTAAACTTATGAGAATAACAGGCTATATTTAAGAGTTTGCTTGTGATCATTAAATATCCTCTCTTATTAGAACAACAGAAAAATGCTTCTAATTGCGCATGTTTTGCTGTCTTTTGTATATGCAATTTTTATTTCCTTCTTTTTCTCCCCTCGTGTTGTAATTAATTTGAATAACTAGTGCCGAATAGAAACCCGCGATGATGTTTGCATCATTACAAAAATGCTGGCCTCATTTATATTTCGGTCATTTTATCAACGATTTGAACGTCTCTGTTACATTTTTGCCGCTAACAATACATCTTTGTTTCAGGTACGCACTAGCAGCTGACACTGGAGCCATAAATTCCATTCCGCTGCCTTGTAAAAATACGTGAGTACGTCACAAACACCGGGCAAGTTAATGTTGCATCGCGTTTGCAATACGTTGCTGGTAAAATGTAGCCGTGGAGCAGCCATCTCACGGTGTTATTTCATAAACGCCGATGACATTGACTGCAACTTACTATATGAGCACGTTTATGGATAGATAGACATAAAAATCCGCAAATTGACGTGCATTTTGCTCTTGGGCGGTCCAGTTTTTATCTGATACTGTATTGAGATTGCCTCCCTATTAATTCTATTAGTTCGCTTTATTGGCAGCCGGCGGGACGTTAAGAATTTACTGCCGTATTGCCCAACGCGTTCCCTCATTACCTGGCTGGTTTTCAGTTCGAAAACCGCATTTCATTAAAATGGCTTTTTTCATGGCCGCCGCTAAAAGGGCAATTAAACCGCGCGTTTTTGCGCCGTTCCGCGTCTGTGTATGACTAAGAAAGTCCGCTATTATTAGGACCAATGCCGAGCGGTGCGTCCGCGCATTGTCCTGCGCTTGCCGGCTCGTTAATTCAGCGCGCGGAATTTTTCCGTGCGTCACGTGCGGCGGAAACGCGAACGGCCTGCACCCGACAAAGTGCATCCGCGGTTTATTGAGCCGTACCAGAAATAAAGCGATGGCTTTAATAGGGGTACAAGCGCGGTGCATTCCAGGGTAATAATTTTAGCGGGGAATTCGCATCGCGCTATTAAAGGCTCGCAGGTGAGCTCCACATTCTAGCGCTAGAGCATTCGCTAAAAACCGGCTATGCATCTGTTATTTATTCTGGACCGCTGACTAAACACCCGGTTTGAATGGTCGTTTTGGGGAGGGTGAAAGAAAGGATCGTTCGTTAGAGGTTTGCTTGAGACATTTGTAGATTATTCAAAATGGTTCGTATTTAACTGCTCTTTATGTAGTTTTGTGGGGGGCAGCTATACAGCAACAATATCGAGAATACCCGACCCTTCTTTCTAATTTTAACCGCATAACCATGGGTATTACTTATAAGAACCAGTTTGGCCCGTCCGTGCTTTGGTCTCGTACAATTCATATAATTCGTATAATTCGAACAAACTTACATTCCAGTAATAATACTTTAACGGATGTATCACTATGACTAAACCCCCATGACGTTGGTCGGCCCATCTAGATCTTGAAGTCGGGTAAAGACCTCTTTCTTCTCTCTTTTTTGTTTTTATCCACCATGTTGGTCTTCTTCCCATCGCTGTCTTGGACGTCCTCTTCTTCTATCTTGTGGTACACATTTTGTTATTAACGGTGGACACAGTTCTTCCGTCTTCCAGCCTTTCCTAGATGTCCTGATCGATTCCATTCCAGACGTTTACGTTCTACCAATAGTCTGTTGTTCCTAATTTCTTTCTTATGTTTGTTATCCTTATTGTATCTTGTAGTTTTAGATTTAATATGGATATTTCCATTTTTGATTGCATTATCTTGTTGCACAAGCTTTTTTAATGTCCAAGTTTGAGCACCATAGGTACTTGTAAAACATTTGATTTTTAAGGATATATTTGAAGGACCAGTAGCACTTCCATATAAATTTATTCATATCTACACTTCTTTCTATGTTATTTTTTCAAAGGATATCAATTGGTCTGAATAGGCAACGTCTTGCACATATTTCACTATTTTATTATCGAAGGTTATGTCATCTACTTTTGTATTGGTTACGAGGCGAGTTTTTCAAAATTTATTTTTAATCCTTTCCAACTCCTCCAACATATCTTTTAGATTGGATTTGATTTCTGCTGGTAAGATACAAAAATAAGAACAAATCTTAAATTCGACAGTTTACTCCATACCTTTCCCAGTGTAGATTCCTGAAGACCAGTTCTAAAGCGCTTGTAAACAAGTTTGGTGACGAGGGATCGCCCTAGCTTATTCATTTTCCCTCTGTTTTTAGTTTTATTTTGGATTTTCCTTATTTATGTTTTTCGAATGATTTTGATGTGCTTTTAAGGTAAGGTAAGGTACGCCCTACTTATTTAGCGATTGAAAGATCGAGTTCGAGGGTGTCGAAAGCTTTTCAGTAATTTATAAATGGCAAATGTACAGGGTTATTGTATTTTCGCAATTTTTCTATTACTTGGTTTAACATTTACAAATGTGTCAATCGTTGAGTAACTTTCTCTAAATCCAACTTGTACGTGTGGTTGGTTTTTGTTTAACAATTTATGATTTTTTCTTTAATGGTGGTAGCAACACAGTTGATTTGAGGCTAATAGGTCTGTAATTGTTTATTTCATCTTTGTTTCATCTTTTTATTTATTAATATTATTTTAGCACATTGCCATTGTTTTGGAATTTCTACATATTCAATTATTTTGTTTTCTTAATATCTCTATGCGTTCTTCTGGTAAAAATTTTGAAGTGCATATTTGTTATTTAATACTCTTCGGAAGCCTTATCATTTTTTAATTTGCTTAGAGCTTTCATTATTTCTATTTCTGTTACTTGCGATCTGTTCTGTAACTCTTCTATTGTAACTCTTTTCTCGGCTTTATTTTAGTTTTTGTCTCTGTTAATTGTAAATAGTTTTTTTTTTAAATAATCTCTAGCCTTCGTTTCCTATTTTTTTTTCGGCCTTAAGTTGCCTAATCCAATATTTTCCTTGCCAATATTCGGTCGAAAGCTATATGTAACGTAACTTTCTAGTACTGGAAGGTTGCTCTGCTAACAATTCTCACAGGCGTGTTATTAAATTATTTTATTGTAACATTATAAATATTTATTTGTAGTTCTTATTAGAACTCAACAATTACCTCTAGTATTTGAGAATTTCTACTAATATTTGGTTAAAAGCGCTTCTCAAATTTTTTACTTTACATTATATTTGCGATCCTTCTAGTCCATTCTCCTCAGGACAATTGATAACCACATGCTATGAGCAGATCTAATCGTGAATTTTTATCTTTAATTTTGTAGTTTTGTTTACGAACTGAAGGTGATTCATTTAAATTGAGTTGTCTGATGCATTTTAAATGCATTAGAGCTTAGCATTATTCGTGTATCGTTTACCACTTCCTTCGCCGTTGCTAAAGAGTGATTCGGACCTTAAGATGTCACATCTTTCCACTCTCTTTCGGTATGATAGCGTCAGCCACCTCTTTTTAAACAGTTAGGTAGGGCTAAAATAGCAAGAGAATGTAGACGCTTCCATAATTTTAAAAGCTTAAAAAATTATTGAGGCGTTTGTCACTTCCGATACGTGTCAATGATTTTCACATTTTTAGAGGTCATTTAACAGTCACCTTATACCAGAAAAGGTACATTTACCTCCAGTATTTCTTAAGAAAGAGAGAAGTAAGTATAGGAATATCGCATACCAATAACGCTAACGTTATTCTACTTAAAATATTCACTGTGTGCTGCAAATGACCAGTGCATGACCTCTATAATCCCTAGAAACACTTTATTGAGCGCGTGTATCTTGTTTTTAACTAAAGATTATTTATTTTGCCAGATACACCAGTACACTTATTTTATATGGCCAAGAGTATACGACTCACTATTTTAAGTCTATGGTTTCTGCATTCTTTTAAATTGGAGTTTAGGTGTATTTCAGTTTAAGGAGACCCTCAAAAAATTATTTTTCTAGGTCAAGTTGAAAAATATTTTGATACATTCAACGTTTCTCATAACAAATTAAATGAGAAAAATTAATTGGGGTATGGCATTATCCATCCTCTATAAAGTTGCTTACGAATTTCTTGTGAATGTAATCATTGATGTATTTGGTTTGAGTGTAGAACAACGAGAGGACATTGAACGGTGGCGGTAAAAAGTATAAAATACATGTTATGATATAAAACCGAAGCTCGCGTATGCCTTGTCCAAGGCTGTTTATTTCGACTATTAAAGTAATTGCCCGAGGCGATTACCCCCCATAATCCAGCGTTCTGGTGTAACTGCAGTCGCGCCTCGTAAAATTTCGCCGCGCATCTGCTAGTTTAATCTCATCTCGTCGTGGCTTGGTGCAGGTCAGTTTTTTACGGCACTCGCGCTCTCCAAAGTCTTCTTCTGCGCGTCCTCACTGTTTAATACCGACATTAAAGTGTGATTTAGCACCAGCTATTCCAGAATAGCCGCCTAAACCGAAGACTCTCCGCTATATTTTCGATGCTTAGTGCGCTAAATCACCGCAGGAATGCTCTTAATCAACGGGGTTGCAATAAATGTAAATCTCGCGGGCCTAATGCGTTCGTGCGCGTAAATACATCAGGACGGTGCCTTGCCCGCGGATAATCCCGCGAGTAATACGCGGCCAGGTACACGCACAATTGCTGCTTGCGGAGCGCTCCGCGGCGCATATACAGTAGTGCATTCGCCTGCTAAACGGCTGTTATCAATATGGAGCATGCTCCGGCCCCTAGTTTATGGGTTTGTTGTTCCCCGTTCCGACCGATTCCCATGATTATTGCCCTGTGTGGTCGTAATATGTTTACTGCAACGGGTCGTACCACGGTGGTTTAGTACTCGTTGCGTTGGGTCTGGAAAAATCTATATGACGCAGATGATTTATCAGTGTTTAGTTCGTCTTTGTTACTCATTGCTTTCTTTGATGTAGATTATTCAAATCAACTTGGCAACTATCCATGGTAGTAGTATTTGATCTACATCTACCGATTTAAAGACATACTAATAATGAAATTTGCATTGTTTATTTTTTCAGTGAAGAAAAAGATCATCATCGATATAATCTTTATTGTCTTATATCAATTCATTTTGGATGTAAGCTTTTTCCAATTAATGCCATTCTTGTCTATTTTGTGCTTTCTGTATCTCGTTGTAGTTGACCACTCTTTTAATGTCGTCTGACCATCTCATAAGGGGTCTTCCCCTAAATCTTGTTCCTTATCTAGGTTTCCACTGCACTACCTTTTTGTTCATCTATCATCTTCCAACTTCGCACTGTGGTTTATCCTTCGCCATTTAGTTTTAATATTCTTTCCACTGCGTTTCCTATTTTTATTGCTAACCTCATCTCCTTAATTGTCTTTTGATATTTCATCTATTCTCCTATGATTGACCTCTCTATAACTGTTTTATGCTTCCTTATAAGTGTCCAAGTTACTGCGCTATAAATTAGTACAGGTAGGATATTCTGATTAAACAATTTGGTTTCTAATTTTTGATCTACTTTACACTTACAAACTTCTATTCAGTTACTAAAAGCTGCCCAACTTAGTTTAACTCTTCGGTTTATTTCTTCTTCTTGATTACCCTTAGTTCGTTCAGTTTAATCTGTTTATTATTGTTTATATTTTTGTTTTTTATAATTTTTGTTTTTTCAATGTTGATTTTGATTCCTGCCTTTCTTGATTTTGTTGCAAATCATTATGTCCTACAAATTCGCGACATTATATGCTATTAATAGAAAATCGACAAATCTCAAGTAGTTTAACATACTTTCATTTATATTCATTTCTTTTTGATTAAGGTTTTTAAATATATTTTTCAAACATAGATAGATAGTATCTGCTTGTCGTGCTCCTTTAGTCGTTCTTTTTTTATTTATTTCTGCGTGTGTTTTAATGATTAATATTGCATTTTGATAAGTATTTCTAATCGGATACGTGTATCTGTAGCTATTTTGTAGAAAATTCAACATGGCGTAGAAGTTTAAGCGAGTTGAACGCTTTTTCTTCTTCTTATTGCTTCTTTTAAATAGGCTACTAGCTTGTTTCTAACCGAACAGTCATGCGGTACTATGAGCCATGCTGGACGTACGGAAAGCATTTGGTGATCGTACTCTCTCCCAAAGTTTATAAAAGCCAGATATAGTGACATCTTATTTCCTTCAGTTCAATTAAGTTTCTTACTACATGCAAATAATCGTGTGTTTTGAAGTCTATTCCGAATCCGGCCTGTTCCTGTCGTCGGTATTGGTCTAATTTGTTTTAAGAATGTTTGTAAATAACTTATAGGTTTGCGATAAGAGACTAATTGGTCTAGTTTTCGAACTTGGTTTTATCCCCCTTTTTATGTAGAATCATTACAACTGCATATCCCAATTTGAAGGTATCCCTTCTGCTTGTAGAAATTCATTAACTCATTAGCTCCAGAATTAATTTTTTTTAATTTCTGCAAAGTTTTAGCTTTTAATTGAATAATTACTTATTAACGACACTTATAAAATAACTTGTCTTGACTAAAAAAACACTGATCTGATATATGGTATCCGTGGACACTTGGGATATAGTGTTTTTATATTTATTTGATACATACAAAATATGGATATATGTACATATTTTCTATTATTTATTATTTACTGCGTGTGTCAAATTCCAAAGCAGTTTATGCACAAACCAACGTTGCACTTTTGACACATTGTTCTGCCAAACAATTTACATCCTGCACCGGTACACCGCCACCTGTTGCAGGAAACCACAAAATGATCTGTACGATCGTACCTTATACAGGGTGTCTGGTGGCAGATTTATATTTTCAAACTTAAATAAAAAAACGTAATAATTGACACAAAGTTTTATTAAGAGCATTGAACGATAGAATAGAAATGCGGATTTCATTTTTTAAAGAGTATGTCATCCAAATGTCTTCCGTCGAGTTGCACACACTGTTCAAAACGAAGCCTTGTGTTCTGCGCCACACGCTGCAGTAAACTTGGTTCAATTGAGCTGATTTCTCGACGAATATTTTCCTTTAAAGCCACAAGAGATTGGGGATTGTCATTATAAACCCTCTCTTTGAGGTAGCCCCATAAAAAAATCCATGGGAATTAGATCGGACGACCTCGGTGGCCATGGGATGTCCCCAAAGCGATTGATCAGTTTTTGGGGGAAATTTTCCTGAAGCAAATTCATCGAAGCTCTAGCTGTGTGTGCAGTCGCCCCATCCTGTTGAAACCACGTGTGTGAAGAGTACGATGGATGAGCTCGCAGGTTTGGCAAAAAGAAATCCGTAATCATGCGTCGATAATTTTCACCATTGACATTCGTCGCCTGACCTCGAGAATTTTGGAAAAAAAATGGTCCAATTATCCCATGCGTGGATAAGGCACACCAAACAGTTACCCTGGAGCAATGCAATGGTTTTTGATGTTTCAATCGAGGGTTGCGGGTTCTTGGAGACCAGTAACGGCAGTTTTGCTTGTTGACGTGGCCGTTTAAGTGAAAATGAGCCTCGTCGTTCCAAAAAATGGGATTTACAGTGCGAAAACGCTCCAACATCGTTTCACAAAAATTTTTGCTTAAATCAAAGTCACTTTCTTTCAGTTCTTGAACGATTTGAATTTTAAAAGGATGGAACTTCAGATCCTTTCTTGAAATTTCATGAATAATCGCTCTTGGAAGTCCCAGTAAGGCTGCTCTTTTCCGTATTGAAAGTCGCGGATTTTCACGTAAACTGCTTTCAACCAGTTCAATGTTTTCGGGAGTCCTTGAAGATCGACTGGGCCCTGGCCGTGGGGCATTCATAGCCGAGGCAGTTGCGCGGAATCTCTGTACCCACGAACGAATTAAATTTACACTCGGTCCATCACGTATTCGCCGAATACCGAACTTTGAACAAAATTGTCGACGGGCAATTACGTAAGAATCATTACTCTTAAAAAATCTCTCTACAGCGAACCCGCGATGCTCACTCGACCACTGCGACATCGTGACTGACAAATCCGCACGATCGGTGATTCCAACGGCACCACCCTCACCCCGCACCGTTTATTATTTTTTGAAATAATCGTATTTAAAAATATAAATCTGCCACCAGACACCCTGTATCTGGCAGAACATTTCTAAACAGGGATATCCGCCCTGGTTCTCTTGGAGCCCTCCCGTATCTCGTCAGGTAGGTCCGAACAATCTCACGTCTGAAATCCAGGTTAGATATAGGTTTGTTTTATTTATAAATCAGGCGTTTTGAATCGCGGCATCGATCAATCATGTAAAAATTCACTTATACCGCTTCTTTCCACATACTCCGATTCGGTAGCTCGCAATACTTTAGTCCACAAGATCTGTACCTCCCATACTATTATATGATGCTATACACTGAGGACGAGGGACCATTACGGCTTTCTTTTTTTGCGAATAGTGTCGTACATTTATCACAGGCTCTACGCCGTCATTTGCCGAGGCAATTGTCACAACTGCGTTGTCCATCCATCAAGTTAGTAATATTTCATCATTTTTTTCAATTATATGTTCGTAATATCCTTGATTATTTTTTTTGTCAGTAATAGGGCAAGGTCATGATATTCGGTTCTCCCGAATTATACCCACTGCCCCGTACCCCTTATTTTTTAAATAAGCCAACAAATTACCCACATGTACAATATACGGCAAATTTCTTTGTGGCAATTTTTTGCTATGCAAATTTGCTACACTCCAAGCGCCCACGGATACCATTTGGTATCACAGAACATGCATACGATCTTGAGCGAGTTATAAAGATTATATAAGTGTCAAAGTCGTATACATCCCTATAGGAGTTCCTCTGAATTCAAATATGTAATTTTTTTATCACTGATCTTGCTCTGCTTTGTCAAGGAAGAGATAGTGGGGCAAACAATTGAAGTTAATCATCAAAGAGAAAATAATTTTTATACACCACAGGTAGAACTGAAAGACGAATAAAAAAAAAGATAGTAAAAACTATGTTTCTGCTAGTAGCAATACATGTGTTGGTGAAATGTAATACCAAAATGTCCAGTTTATTCAAAGACGATATAATGAACAGAAAAAATTAGATATTTTACATATTAGCTGTTATAATTAGTATATGTTTATTTATGGATTATGAGCGCTTAATCGTTATGTATATAGCTAAGTAACTGTACTGTTCTGTACAGCTTGTACTTCTTTCTGTGGACTAATCGTAATCTTGTTTTAGTGCAAAACTTTAGCATTAGAATAACGTACGAATACATAATTCATATCTTTAAGTTGACATACAAAGTGAAGTGTTGTGCCATATAAAAAAATTTGTCTTATCGCTATTGAAAATATAGGAGAATACATAACGGAAGGACTTACTATTTGGGATAGCATTTTTTCGACCAAAAAGGTCCAGTACAATGATGAATACAGATGTTATCTTCAATATATTAAGTAGATTACAGAATATGATAAACGAGGATGCTCCTTTTAATTGAGAGAAAAAGTATCTGACGTTAAAGAAAAGAATTAATAAGGTAAATTTGTTTATTTAACTTCTCTTGGCTTGAAAGAGGAAAATTATAATGTAAATTACTATACATATTTTAAATTTAAAAAATGCTTTTATAAGGGAGAAAGTAAGTGTTAAAGCTCTGCCTAAAACGAACATTACAAATTGAAGTTTAGATAGATGGTTTTCAAAATTTTAGTCATGAAATCTTAAGAATCCATTTGCATTTCGTGAAAACACTTTAGGTTAAAGAAGGAAATGAAATCCGCAACATTCAAGGCATTTCAGGCTTGTTCAAAGTGATTGAATGCCACAACTCTTTAACTGTGAAAAAGAGTATGGTTAAAATATTTGTTTCTAGATTGTAGTTTAGTAGACTTTGACTCGGATTTTACTGTTTATTATAAAATGAAGCTTCACTATACAACCATTTGAATCAAAATTATGGCTTCTTTGAACTTTTCGAGTCTTCTCGGTAGTTTCTTGAGAAGTCGCAATGTAGAGAGAATTCAAAGTTTTTTGTCACAATAAACCTTTAATCAGCATACGAAACTTGTATTTTTATTGCTTATTCGTTTTAGGGTAGTACCTTGACGCACTTGCAGCTTTTATTTTATAAATATTGAAAATAGTTCAAACATGTTCGTTATCACTATAAAATAATTCTGAAACCTACAAAAACTCGATGAAATCATACTTCAAAGGATTATAATAAAAGGTGTAGGAAATGTAGCCGAACTACGAGTTATGGATTGCGTTCCTTAAGTAATAACGAACATTTTTGTACTACAACCATGCTTCGTGTGCGTCAAGGTAGTAAACAGTTATCAAACTTTGCGATTTTTACTGGTTTGCAGTCTTTTGTTATTGCTTAATACGTGAACTATGGACATTTTTGTCTTTTAATTTTGATAGTAACAATCCTTATAGCACTCAAACGTCTATGGGAAGCATAGTACGTTTTACTTACTCTTTTAAATATTTTTTGCCTTTCGGAAGGGTTCATAGCTGCCATACGCCATATGGCCAACCGATTTTCTCTATCACCCTTTACTATTATAGAAATTTACAAATTAATTAATAATGGCGCATGTTCTTCCTCTTGTCATCAGAAGTTGTTGACCTTGACCAATGCTGCGTAGTTAGTGTCGAGAGCTGTGATCTGCTACTTGCTATTTATTTAAAAATCGAAGAGGAAACGACTCCGAAACGAGGCATACAAACTCTGTTACTTTTCAGCTTCTCAAAATAGACGGAATCCTCTGAATTTCGCTTTTCAAATTCAGGTGCTCTTACTCACTGCCGTGCATGCAAACAAATTAAGTTATGCAAGCGGCGTACGGGAACGCGGCGCCAAGTACTTGGCACAAAACGTTCAATTAACCTTTTAAAATTCCTCTGTCGGGGTTATGTCTGCGATAACCGCGCAAATATTCTCAAATGCAGTGTGTAACTGTCGCGTAACAGCTGTAAAGAATCGCGGATGCTGCGAGATTATTTTGCGGGGCGGACGATGAGAAATGGCCATGAAGCGTGTGCGCAAAGTTGAAGTAGAAATTATTTTGTCGTCTATTGCTAACTTCTTGTGCTACATGATCCTTTAATAAAATTCGAAAGGTTTTATTTAATCACTAAATAAGAGCAAATGAATCTATAATATAAGAAAAAAAATATGCTTGTATAAAGGCACACACAGGTTTTTTTTTGTCCTGAGCTGTTTCTATGCTTCTGGTAGCACTGCAGCCTCATGGACTTATTGTGCTTCTCTTGTTCTTTGCATTAGTTTGTACAAATCACTAACTGAAGAGTTGCTATATTATTCTCGATCCACTATTAGTTTTTTTCCACAAATATCACAAGATTTAGATGTTTCCCCACCGCATTTCCTGCAGCTCGGGTCTCTAATGTATAACCCTATTTTGTTAAGGTGTCCTATGAGAAAACAATATTCTGCAAGGAGACTTATAATAGTTCGTAGCTGGTTTCTGTTTTGCACAAACAGTTCTTTAGCTCATTTACAAGAAGATTTTTTCATGTCTTTATCTGGGTATATTTTTACAGTATTTTTAGTTACTTTCTTGCCCATTCTCTCACCCGGCTTCGTATGTATTTTTAGGTATTTCCAGGATCAGTTCGGTGCCTATATAGGGAGTTAATCTTCTTTGTGCTAACTCGTCAGCTTCGTCATTGCCTGCAATTCCACAAGTACCTTGTTATTGATATCATTCCACATCATTTTAGATTGGTAAAAAACAAAAAGAGAAGATTTATTGTTATTTATAACATATCAATAGCATTTCTATCTATCCCTGTTTTTTGAATAAGTCCTTGATACATAGGACGTTTGTTGTGCAATTGTAAGTTTATAGTACTGTAATATTATATATTGAGAAATGTTTTCTATCTGTTCGTGTTATTTAAGTCTCAATATTCAGTAATTATTAAACATCCACGTTGACGAACGGTTCCTCAATTAGAATACATGATTTTGTCAGGATGAATGGATGTTTTTTTATTTCGGTCGAGTTTTCTAACGATGAGGTGTCATCTGGAAGGGGAAGCCGTTTTTCGCACTTTCTTGGGGAGTGGAGCTTTCCGGAGCTCAAAATATTACAGCAGGATCGAAATAGAGCGAAGAAGTGTCCGCGGCACCAAGTTTAGCGTGCGAGGGACTGCGTGAGTCACTGTCAGATATGATGTCGACTTCTGGTGCGATCCCCGGCAGTCCTCGTGCAGAGCTCCGTTATCTCGCTCGTGCCCGGAGAAACTCCTCTGCAGAAGTGCGTGCAGCAGCCTCTCGAGCAACCCCAGTCTATAAATACGGAGTAGGCAGTTTTTGCGGCTATTTGCGGTGGATTCCTCTGCAATTAGTCTGGCACTCGTCTCTCTCCCATCCTCCTTCCTCGCCGACGGTTGCCGGCCCGTTATCTCGTTCTCGTCTATCTTTAGGCGTTGTTGCTTTTTTCCCGCGTGGCATGCAGCTCCGGTATGCGGGGCGCTAAACCTGGATGCGCGGATTCAGGTTTAGGTTATGTAAAGCGCAATTATCCGGTTAAGTTTAGAGCGGGAATGGCGACCCGATGCCAGCTCGCGGTAATTATAGATGGCGTTGTTTGTTGGGATGATTGTGTTTTGGTTGGTGTGGCATCCGATGAATCAGCCCCAGTCATGAACTTCTGTCCGCCGAAAATAAAATCCGAGGTTAGTGCGGGAGCGGTTCGACCCTTCCTAGTGGCCGGCAAAGCTTTGACCCATCCGCCGCCGCCGAGAGCTTTTAGGATACGTGAAATTGGATCGGCATGACAACCGGGGGTTTGAAACTGCAGCAAGCGCCTCGCGAGCATTCCTCTCGCATTTTTGACATATTTTCAAACATCTGATACACTCAGCTGAAATACACCATCTTGGAAGCTATGTTCTTGCCCCAAATAGAAAGCCGAATTGCTTGACTTTTAATATTCGAATTTTTACGTGTTTTTTGACCTTCATTCTGAGAACATCTGGAGGATATGTTTTCATTCATACAACAATTGGGCCTGAATGAACTTGTGTTAGAAGATAAACTGGTGCTCAATAACAGGATGTTAGAAGCGCAAATAAACTAGGTTATATTTATACGTGAAATTTATTTTGTCCGAAGAAATAGCTGAGAGCTGGTGACCTTAACCTTGCATTAACTCCCAGATTTGAGTAATCTGGCACGATATGGCTAATCAGATTAGGAGTAACTACGATAGAAGTTGTGATGTTTTAAACGATTACAATTATGAAATTTTTATGACTTTTGATCTGTAGCATCCCATAATTTGTCCAAAATGTGTAAACCGACCACAGTCGAGCTGAGTAATTCTGACCCCTTTTCGCGAAATGTATTTCGTGACTCACGGTATTCTTCACTTGACAGGGAGAACAACGGTGTTGATGTTGCGAGGAGCGCACCGCTGCAAGGTGACAAAATTAGCATTTTCAGAACTGACTTACTGTCCTTTGTTTGCTAAATGCGTCCGTGTCGAGCAGAATATGAGCGTGAGCTGGCGCATTATTTTATTTGTTTTGTTTTCAGACTCTTTAAGTGTTACGTTTGTTTAAATTATGCTTGCACCATGGCTGTGTTTGTGCAGAATAAACTCGAGAGGAGTTAATGAAACTATGAGACGATATTTATGGCTTATAAGTAAATACTTTTTGTTAATTTGGCCTTTTTGGTTTGCTTTGCTTATTCGAGAATTAAGAATTTTAATACCAGACTTCCCGCAAACGTGAAAGTTAAGACAATATATGTCGGTTTCATGATTGCAATGTTGTTCCTACACTTTACAAAAACGTTCTTTGACGATTGTTTTCTTATGAGGACAGCTGTTACCGTGAAGCAGAATTACTGTCCTAGAGTGCTGCCCAAGCCTTTTAAACTTTAAAGGAGAAACTAGTATAACTTACAGTATCTTTGAAGGCAAGAAATTTGATCAACAATGTTCAGATTCTACATCAGAAAACAATTTGTTGGCCGCTAAGTGGCTGGTCCGTTTATGATACAGACTTCAGTAAATGATCTGTTTTGGACCTTAAAGTCTAAAAGAAGATTAATGTAACCTCTCTACTTTGTTTGTATTTACTTTTTACTGTTGATTTTGCTTTGAGCCTTTGGGTTGATAGTTAAAGCATTACGTTTTACTAAATGTTTTAAGGAAAATTCGATTGACGCATAGTTCTCTAATTCTGATTTTGCATTATCATTTGACAATCTACATCTCTCCCGTATTTGTTTCTAACGTCGCCGTCTGTATGATTTAAGGTTTATTGATTTAATCATGAATGGCACACTAAAATAACAGATGCCTGGTGGGTATCCTACTCAGTCACTAAAAATAATTGATTACCTGCGTTCATTTCGCACAAAGGGTAATAATTAACAATCTATGGAAAAGTCGTCCAGCTCATCCGAGCCCTTAAACCACGCAAGGCTCTCTGCCTGGATGATATCCGGCATGTGTTGCATGTTCTTCTAAGGAAAGCAATGGTCTTGTGTCTTTACCATCACCAATGCTATCCTCCGAACCTACCACTTCTTGGGCCTTTGAAAGGTGGTGACCGTCATCAATCATGCTCCCCAAGCTTGGGAAATAGGGACGTTTTCTAAGGACTACCGACCCATTAGTCTGCTACCGGAAATGTTAGTTCATAAGCACTTGAGGACAGCTGCCGAAAACTTCCAACTGATTCCGGAAATTCAGTTTGGTTTCCGCTCTGTCACTCCACTATCATTTAGCTGCTCTGACAAGTGGAAAGTTTCACCGAGGGCTACACGAAGAAGCAAACCACAGGTGGTACAGTTTTCCTTGGCGTGGTCAAGGCCTTCGACACAAAGACCTACTGTACAAAATCTCACCCACAATCCCGTTACCGACGGTCGAGCTTGTCTGGTTCTGCCGCTACGGAAAGAGGTTCCGTTTCGGGTCAAACTTGGCGACGTGAAGTCATCCAGAGTCATTCAGTCCCCGACGCTCTACAATATTTACATTCGGGGCATTTACCAACGACGCCCTCTACTACACTAGTCTCGTTCAGGACCTCCTTTGTGATCCGCTGGCTGCAAGATGAGCTGGGTCTTCTGGAAGCCTGTGACAGGTGAAGAACTAGAATTAATTCTGAGAAGAGCTCGGCGGTTCTGTTCTCCACCAACAAACCGCTTTGGTGCAGAGACAAGCTGGCGAACCTGAAGATCTTAGGAAGACAGATACCCTGGAGAGAAGAGATCAACTATCTCGGAGTGATTCTGGACCGCAAGTTGATCTGGAGAGTTTACATATATAGGGCGCTCACCCAAGCTAAGTCAGCTAATTCCATTCCTGGAGCCGATAGTCAAGCCGGAATAAGCTGATCATTTGCAAAACGATCATCTGCTGCATCATGATGTATGCGATTCTAGTTTGGGGCTAAATAGCAAAGACACATCGACAACCTCTAGGTCATTCAGAATCGGGTTCTAAAATCCATCTTTAACGCCTCATGGTTTATGCGAAACCATGACCTCCACAGAAATGCGGAAATCCTGACAATCCCGACAATCCGAGAGTTTATATCCCTTGGCGCTTAAAACTTACATCTATACCAGGGCCACGGCAACTCCACCCTCCAAGGTCTCTTCAATTATAAACAATTATAAACGCTTGAAAATATTGATTCGTCTGTAAGGTGGCACGGAACCGACCTATCCGGGCATCCACCATCCATATCAAGACTAATAAAAAGAACAACAGCGATTAATGGCTGGACTCAGAATCTTCAAATCTTGTCGCTGGCGTCAACGCCAACGTACTTTCGTTTCGAATAAGGAATAATAATGCGGTGCTTGTCACAATGCTCCCTATCAGAGATGGTGCGCGGTGACCGGATAGTGAGAGCGAATATACGAGAGCTTTAAAAACTATAAATTCGTAGATTATACCCCTACGCGGGACGTAAAGCCTCGCCATTATTATAATATACTGAATAATGACAGATCGATACTGGTAGTATTGCTATTTATGCTTTTATCAAAAATGTATTCCAATCAATGTTGTACTACAACTTCAAGCATATTTTCTTTTGAATGGCCCATGTAGTTGTGATAATATTTTCTATTGGATAATTTAAAAATAAACTGTCTATGTCATCTTATAGTATCTAAAGAATCTAAACATTAAATGATAAGGAAATTGTTTTTATATTTGCATTATTTAATATTGAGGGCCCTGATTTTTCCTTAATTTTGGTAATGGTATTTTTTTATTTTCAGTAAATGTTAATTTTGGATGTTAATAATTTAAAGCATCCAAAAGAAGAAACAATTGTTCCCCTTATAATTTTTTTAAATTTAAAATAGGTAGTCCCTTTATTGAAATATTAGTTCATACGTTTTGTATTTGGTAAATGAATTTAAGTTTTTGAAAATTACCACATTATTGCCGAACAGACCAGTAACATTCTCTTCTGACATACCATATTTTATTGACACGGTGTTTATCAAAAATGTTTGGTGTTTATCTAAACTTAAGACTTTAAAACATCGTTCTGGAATGCGTTCTAATTATGTAGGTAGCGTAATCGTGGGCTTAACACAATTTCCGACGCCATCTAAATCCGTCCAGAGGGATTATCTCGAAGTTGAGTTTAGATAGAATGTTGGGAATGCCCTACTATATTACCTCGAAATAGAAGTGCATACATCATCAGCTTAAGCCATAAAACGACATCTCTAGTCATTCTGCCGAGGTAAACAAAGGTGGCGACGTTGGCGTCGCTCCCTCCCAACCCAGAAGCGTAAATATGCACAGCGGATGTGATTAAGCCCGTATGCCGGCACATTTACTTCGGCCATAAATTCTGCCATCATATCACAATTGGCTTTTATCTTAATTTCTTAATGCGAGCCCAGCCTAGGATCGCAGTAGGAGTCGCCCCAGACTACGAAGGCGTCAGAAGTGGCATCAACCCCTGCGCTTTTCCCACACACGCCACGGGAAGCATGGCAGCGCCATAAAGTGCGACAGTTAACGCATTATGAGGAAGTTGAATTCCCGGAGTCATTAAGTCCACTCGGGCCGCAAAAGTTGCGAGCTGTCGCTCAAGCTCCCATCATCGCCGCCACACAATTAGTGATCGGAATCTTAATAGAATCGCCAAGGTGCGTTTTGTTTTCGTCTAAATTTAGCGGACTATTCTCGCCCGCATTCTTTCCAGTTCAGAATTCCCGAACGGGGCGGGAGGGCGCGTTTAAAAATACGATCGAGAAGTGCAGCGAACGTGTGAAATATGGCATCAACATGCGATACGTCTGCTGGCATTAATAAGAACAAATTGCCCGGGCCGTTCCGGCCGCCGCGCCACCCCCCACCCGCTCCCGAAATCGACGGCAGCTTCGGCGCCCGCGACGGGGTAATTGAATTCAATAATGCAGATATAAATAGCCTCATTGCGCCGCGCGTGCAGGGCGAGAAATCGACCCCGGACGCGTCCGGCCTATCGCCGGTGCCTTTTTCGCTCATAAATTCGATGCACTTGCGTAACGGAGGTGAGGCTGCCCATGGTTTTGTTTGTTTGTTTTGCCGCGTTTCGCGTGTGTTTGGTCTGCAGGATCATATATACGCAACATGGCTGTTTTGAAGAAAATGGAAACTTCCCTCCTTCCCCCAAACCACTTTCGTCATTTTAAATTAAAAATCATAAAATCTGATTTTTCACAATCATAAATCGCGTGAACTTCAATTTCGTTTCAATATTCTTAAGCAATTATTATATTTACCAAGACCATGTATTAGGTTGTAATTGGTTTCACTATAATCAAATTTATGCTAAACCTTTAATGTAGTTTTATCAAAATATAGGCTAAAATTTTAAAGACCAAATGGGGAGTTTAGAATTTATTTAGAAAATACAAGACTGTTATGTTTGGGGTAAGATAATGTATAGAGCTAATTACAATTGAGCAAAATACATCTCATTTAAATTTAGAACCGTACACGATGTTCAGTAAATTAATTTGCTAGAGGTAAGACAGCTCCAGGCGGCCGTATATTAGTTGCAGATTGATCAATATTATTAATGTATTACCTACCTATTCAAGTATATTAATATCTTTGGGGGAAAGAATGACCTGATTTATTTTGGTATAGTAATATGAGAGAAATAAATGAATCGATGCGTCACAAAGTTTAAAAGAAACGGGATAAAATGAAAGAAGGGATCGGGATGGTTCGATGTTTCACACGAGAAGGTATGCGATGAAAGTTTTGATATGCTGAAATTTCTACAGGAAGTTCAACCAATTAACTGTTTGAATGGTGATCTCTGCTGCTCGACACTTCACAAAGTTGTTTGTCTGTTGTGGTTATCAATTATATGAAGAAAACAAAACAAGCAATATCTCGCCCCAAAACAAAAAATACTTTTTATGATCTACGTAAAATAGAGAACGCCAAAGTTAAATTCAAACTTAAAATGCTACAACCGTTATGTGTAATGAACTACGAAATAGCTGAATTTGATCTTAATGTGTGATTTGGCGTTCTTAACATATTTTAAATAAGACAATAGTTATCAAACTATTAGCAAAAAGTTAAAACTTGTAAGGGAAAACAAAATTTTGAACTGTAATTCAATTCAATTACAATAAATTTGGGTTTATACTCTGACAATTCATCATGGCTTCAAGAACGTTTGATTATTGTTCAAAAATTTTGTAAACACTCAACGTGGTCTTCGCAAAACCTATGGTCCATATAATCGCCCTTGTGTGTTTGCTATTTATCGAATCGTTGAAAAATTTGAAAAGCATTTTACTTTTTACGATGCAAAAATACCAACAAGACGTCGAAATGCAGAGAACATTGGTGCTGTAAGCGTTGGCGTTATCGATTCACCGTCGTGTTCAAGAATTATAGCATAGAAGAGCGTATTTTGCGAAAAAAATTGAGATTACACTGAAAGCATTGGCCCATCGTAAGCGCCGTGACTTTGGTGCTTGGGCTTTAAAGCAACTTGAAACGGATCATAATTTTGGGCAAAAAATTATCATCTGAAATGAAGCTCAATTTCTAGTTAAGTGGATATGTTATCAAACAAAACTGTCGTTTTTTAAGTGAAAATAATCCACAAGAGATTTACGAAAAGCCTTTGCATTTGCAAAAAGTCGTATGTTATGGTTTATGGCATGGTGGGTTCATCAGACAATTTTTTTTTCAAAATTAGATAGGAAATTCAGTTGCAGTGATTGATGTTTTTTTGTAGCCAAATTTAGATGAAATTGGTTTGAAGGACATGCGGTTCCAACAAGATGGTACCACATATCACACTGCTAAATCCACTATTGATGTATTGCAAAAAAAGTTTTGTGAAAGGATAATTTTAAATTGACAAAAAGAATGTTTTCTTTATAAATGATCATTATAATAAGAAATTGGAAATATTTGATACAAACAATTTAATAAAAAGTTAAACAATTGTTTTGAATTTGAGTTGCATTTTCTAATTTATTTCTAATATAAATTTTTTTGTCTTCCAGTACATTTTTGATCACACTTTGTCTACAATGTGTTAGTTTGATTTTTAAATTTTATAATCCTATTTTACAAGTGTAAAACGAAAGTTATGTAGGAATATGCTCGTATATTTATATAAAAAACGATAAATAAGAAGTTTTTTTGATTAATGAAGATTTTGTCGTCAACGTTCTTTGGCTTCAATGTATAAGCAAAGTGCTCACGGCTCCTTCACGGCGGGATGGCTGTGGATACGCTCCAAATCACAAAAGGGATACCTCTGGTTCTCACGGCTCGTTATCGGTTCCTTTCACCACCGGTGGTCACCATAAACATGTCGAGAAATTGGTTGAGATGTCTGCATTGTAATGCAAATAGAAGAAATAAGTAAAAGGATATCTTGGCTGTGACTCAATAGCCTTGTCGTTGCATTTCCTTCATTTTTGAATGTGTTTTATGGTAAAACCAGTTCCTCTTTTTTAAATTAATAATAATTTTTGACGTAAAAATGATTATTTTCCATCGTTACATTCCTTGAATATTTTTATTTATAAATGATGTAATGTGCAAGGCTCGAGAGCTTTAAATAACAATTTTTAGGTGAGTGTAGTATTGCATAAAGAACTTATAAGAAGCTAATCGCTAATTGTATTTAGCCAAATTTAGAACAAGATACAAGGAAGGAGCGATTAAGTAACCACAGTACGCCTTACCAATGGTGGCAGAGGCTAGTGGCGATCGAATTTAACCGAACACCTCTTGCCCCGATCATTGGCATGCTGCCAAGATTACATGTTTTGAGCTGTTTGAGTTTATACAATTGCACATCAATGGATCGGATGCGGAAATGTTTAGTTAAATATGATCAGTGCTTGCCTTCCATACAATTTCTGGCATAGATTTTAGCATGAAAAGATGAGTCAAGCTCAACAACATCGTCTTGATTATCACATCCTCATTAATAAATGGATGCTTTCCATTTTAAATGATTGATTTATAAGCAGTCGTAATATTAAAAATAATTATTGTTTTTTCTGTTGTTATTATACATTACTTTGTGTGTAATTTACTGACTACCGTAACATTTAATACTATCGCTATTGTAAATTTTGTTTATAAGTATTTCTTTATTATTTTTGAATGAGCCCTTTGTTTTATTTTTGGATAAGTTTTTTATGTTTAGTTATTGTAACATTCCTATAAACGCCATACACGTATTTAAGAAAAAAAAAGTTTCTGTCATATTTCCAATAATTTTATCCATGATTGGCAATATTTTATTGTATATAACATTTAAACTATAGTTTATTAGCAACTAGTGTCTAGCCCTATAGCAATGATCATAATTTCAGAATATGTATGAAGGCCACGTCTGAAGCACTTCCTTATGCAAGCGCAGCTTCCAGATTTGGCTTATTGCTCAAAAGGCAACGGATTGTTTGGCATTTGCGGTTATCCAGCTATAAATTCTATTCCGTCGTGGATAATTTACAGGAACTTCATACGGCATCGTGCGAAGATAGTTTTGAATCGCCTTTTACGGACGGCGCTCGCCATTAAGCAGTTGCGCGGCAAGTAAATAAGACAGTAATGCGCGGGAAAGCATTTCAAATAATACAATCACAGCCTTATGGAAGGCGGACTTAATTAATACCGCGACACCGGAATGTAATTATTTATATTCGGAGGCATGTGCCGCACACAGGCACCGTTAGGTGGATGTCTCCGCCCGTTTGCGTGCTGCAGGGCTGGCTTGCGGAAATTTTGAGTCGTAAATTGTTTCTTTTTGAATAGAGATTTGCACAGTTTTTAGTTGTAGTCTTTTTGGTCTAAGATTTATGTTTAATTAAACGAGAATTATTGCGGTTAAGTGGCTGCAAATTGGCTTCTCATTGCAGGCGGAGATGGGGTCTCTATTTTGATACATGACGAATGGGCGAGCACTTAATGATGCCGGGCTATTCAAGTGCCAAACACTTGGAAAGACTAAAGAGACTTTCTCCGGCAGAATTAATTGCTGTATGAAGTAGCTTACACCTTACACTTGTTGAAGAGAGCTATATTTGGATATTGCGCTGATTATGCAAATTAATTTCTACAGACGCTTAGGTCGTTTCTGAAGGAATAAAACTTTTGATTGCAATTTCACTTTACTTGCAAGTGGGCTATTAATAACTTTAGAAAAAAATCGTGACAGAATCTCTGGCGTGGTAACTCGGGACTAATCACGTTGATTCTAGAAAGTTCTTACGTTAACGTTGACTTCTTCACTGGCGAAATTTAGGTGCAACCCCTAATATCAGTCCTCATAATTTGTAGTAAGGAGCCGAGTGCTGATTTCATCGCTTTTGCTATCTATAAGCAATCTCTAGGTGAACTTGCGGTCCAGAATCTTCTTTTAGGACATCTTCCTTCTAAAGATCTTAAGGTTGGCCGTATAGTCTTGCCAGTGAAGTGGTTCTTTGGTGGAGAATAGGACCGTTGAGTTTTTATCGGGGTTAATGCCTATTCTCCACCGGACACACGTCTTCCAAAAGGTCTAGTTCATTCTGGACTCATTGAGTCACAAATGAGGTCCTTAGCCTTCCGGACAAACTGGACCACCGGTAGCGAGATTGCGATGAAGAGCATCTTATACACTAGACGTTGTGCCACACTTTATCGAAGGCCTTAATCACATTGAGGAAGACTACATTTGCGGTTTTGGTTCTTAGTATAACACTCGGTGATGTGTCCCACGGAAAGTCCAGAATGTAAACTTCAATTGTATAAATAAAATTTTAAAAATTCGTTAATTCATTTTAAAGTATGAAATCCAATGTAATAGAATTCAATAATAAATTTCACCTTTCAGGTAACTGAAAACCACTTGGACATAAAATTGCTGGTCCTTTTTATCCCCCCAAAAAGTGGTATAATAAGAAAGGCTAACCAGCTCAATACATAATAAAATTATTGTTGTGTCTGTATTCGGTTGAACGTACACTATATTTCACAATGACGCGTAGGCAAAATGCAAATTCTACAATAAAAATGCTACTGCCAGAAGCGCCGCAATGGCCGACAGCCTGCTCTGGCCTCTGTATATTATAATTAGGAGCAGCAGGAGCAGTTGCGGCGCTTGCCGTGGCATTAATCAAAATCAGCCGAAATTGGAGTGGACATTCGACCGTTTGCAGATTACATAACCGCGTTACGAAACTCCCTCTCCAGAAGTGTGCGGCTGTGCCGGAAGTGCGCGTCGGCGGCCGAATTAGCTAACTTACGAGATGCCTTTGGAGAAGTGAAAGAATTTCTAATTTCGAGGCTGTTCCACATAGCGGCTGATAAGTGGTTTTGTGGGTCGCGCAGATAAATGGCCGCCGATGCTTAATCGGATGCGGATAGACCGGCTCTCCCTCGTTTTTGCTTCCTCATTAATGCCAAGTATAAATTTATCTGCGATTCTTCCGACTGCTCTGATTGCAAACCTGAACTTGTGGGAGGTCTGTCTAGCGTTTTAAGTGATACTTATTATATTATGATAGTCCAAAGCAGATTTAGTGTTACTAGTCGGTGAGGAAGTTTGGTCATTAATATTTTTACTGTGTTATTTGGTATCCCGAAATTGCAACAAATGAAAAATTGTGGAACCTGAGCTAGCCTTAGAAATCAAAAGCTATTTGATTAATTTAGTTCTTATAAGCGTCAATCGATTACAAATGGTTTAAAACGTACAAGAACCATATATGAGGTCGCATAATCTAGTGCTTTAGTGGTACTATATCATGAAAAATTGCTGTGCAATAAATTCTATTGCTTGATCTCCCAAATTAACGATACCAATCGATCAGAAATGAATTAGAGTCGAGCGAAAATTTATTGACCCATTTTTTTTACTACTAAATTTGAGACCTCATTTATCATGTACGCATTTTAAACTATTTGTAATTAATGTTATTAAAATTGTTGGTTCAGAGAATACAAGTACCCCCCTGTTCAAGGGGTTACAAATCATTGTTGTAAACTATTGTAATCCGTCAGCGTAAGTTTCAATTCAAATGAGGTGTAAGTTGAGCAAATATGACGTCCATTTGACAAAAACTCATCCAATCTGATAGCCTGTCCAAATCACTTAGATCTCTACAACCGCGTTAAATTTCTTTGTCCAAAGACTCGTCATTTAAATTAAGTATAATTTTCCAAGGTTCTGGCCGTATAAAAGTGTAAAGAGATATTGATAAAAAAAAAGAAGGATGTTCAGGAACACCATTTAACGTAGATTTGATTTCTGTTGCAGTTTCTCCCACCAAATGAAAAAATTAAATTTATTAAATTTTAATTTAAACTAGGAATTTAAATTCTTGTTAAAACCACACTTATTTGACAAATTTATATCAGAAAGTATTGCAACACAATTAAAAGTAATTGAAAAAATCGCTCTGCTAGCAGTGATTACGAAAATTGTCAATTTTATTTCATAGGGTGATCCAAATTGAACTTTAGGATTTTAATTGCTCGAAGTTTGCGTTCTGCGAACGTTGAAAGTTTGTATTTGTACATTTGGTATCATCTAAACACATGTCACTAGAGACCATCAGAAACGCCGTATATTTCTCAACTAGGTTTTAGCAAATACAAAAAGTGATAATGATTTTTACAAAAATCTCATATGAAACCCATTTTTAAATGGCTTTATAAATCGTCATAATCCACGTGCTATTCACGAAAAACCAACGCATCTACAAAAATACACCGTTTGGTATTATGCATTGTGGGTTGAAGAAATCATTGGCCCGTACCTTTTTGAGAACTTTATCGGTACATGGTAAAACACTTTTTTCAATAAAATCGACGATTTGAACTTGAGTGACATGTGGTTTCAACAAGATGGAACCACATGTCATACAGCACGTAAAACACTCAAACAAAATTTCCTGATCGTATTATCGTGTAAAGGGAGGTAACATTGATTGGTCACTGAGGTCTTGCGATCCAACCCCATTAGAAAACAAATTTTCAGACAGGAGGGAAAACGGTGTTGCAACGTTCATTAAAAGGAAACGATGTTCTTTTGAAATGATCCTTAGTTTGGGTTTATTGCGACTATTAATAGTTTACAACCTTTTGAATTCAGTATCGACGAGGTGTTGCGCATTCTGTCCACAATTAAGACGTAAAACGGCTAATTAACTCCTCGTTATTGGATCTAGGCCATTTGCATTCCGTGCTGCAATCGAGAGTGCTGCGGTGGGCAGCCAAATACGAAAAGCAGCCGAATGCGAGAGTTTTGCTCCTCTCGCCTAATCGGGCCATTATCCTTATTCATCCAGCGTGGCGATTGCTTTTGGAGCTGTTCACTGGAAACGTTATTGATGAGATGCTGCTGCATTTGCGCTCCGCGTCGTTAGTTATTCGGGCAAGGCGAGCGAACATCAATCAGATAATTCATATAAATTATCCGGAAAGTGTAAACGGCCACAACGAGTGCTATAATTAATTAATAAATAATTGTACCCTTGTAAACTTCACTCCGTGATGTATTAATTGGGAAATGCGCCCGTGTCGTGTAATATACGCCCGAATAAACGTCCCATAATCCCAGCGAGCTCCCATTAAAGACACGTGCACCTGAAGTATCTCGATAAAACGCACAAAACGTGGGCGACGCCATTAAATTCAGACGCCATTTGCATACACGTTATTAAGTCTATAGTTAAGCTCTCATACAACATAATATGGAGATCGGCCTTGACTGCGACGCGAACACTTCGACGGCCCTTATCTGGACAAATCGCCAGGACACATTAATAAAGGAGCCAGTCCTCGCTGCGGGTACAGCAGAAACGATCCGCCGCTCTGAAAGATTTGGTGCCGAGACGATGTGTTTATGTGTTTGGAAAATTAACGACTGGAAGTGATGGAAGACTTCGATTGCGGCCCATATTTGGGAGGAGATCCCATCAGCACAGTCCGAGTGTATTTTGGATTAGCGAATGGTCAAAGACCACAAAAGATCAATGCCTTTTCTATTAGAAAGACTAGACAATGTGCAGAGATGTGCATTGCTCTAAACTTCTTAAACCAGTCTAATTATAACATATTTTTTTTAAATTTATTTTATTAACAATCAGAATTTACAATAGAATTCTATGAGGTAATGTGTTGATCTAAGAACTAAGTAGCTCTTTATTGACGTGGTGAGGCTTCTCCAGTGACAAATCCTCCTTAGACATTTTTTAGATCATTAGGCCATTCCCGTTTAAGCCCTTTCGTATTTTGTATTTCCAGAAGGGGATTAAGGAATGCGTTGATGTGGTGTTCTAGCTTTATGTGGTGTTTAATGCTTTTTTCAGTTATGACATCTTTAAAATATGGAATTTTCAGGTCTGAATGACGTGTGTCATTAGTAACATACCATGGGGCTTTGGAGATAATTATAACATCACAACGTAAACGAATTTCGCAGCCTCCGCGGTTCCATATAACGTCCAATCTCGTGTTATCGCCAATTCGATAAGTTCCTCCATTGACGCCGCTAACTTGAAACCACAGCAATACTTCACGAGAATGCCTGCCTAGTCGTAGCTGCACGTGTGAATTGAAAGAACAGTTACACATTTGTGGGTTTTTATTGCCTCCTGTTCTCAAAAAGAATGCAAGCTATGGGCACCAAACTCGGCTGCGTGAAATACATGTACGTGTCCCCCGAGTTCATTTGGAGCTCAACAGAAAACAGGCCGTGCTTTATGGGTTTCTGTATCATTACTAGCCAGTTACCTATAAATTTGTTTGGAATTTTCTAACATAATTTTTTATTGCGCGATAAATGGATTATCGGTTGTTAGTATGACGCATCGTGATGGATGTGGTTTTAGCACCGGAACCGGGAAACTTGCGTAAAACAACGCTTTGGACACATTATTCTTTTTTTAGGATTCTACATTATTTCTGATATTTCATCAATTTACAACATTTTTAATTAAAGAATATATTATAACAGTGTTCCATATAGTTCGATAAAATTATCACAAAAAAATTTATTTATTGAAAAATATTTTAGGTTTAGTTCTTCTGTGCCATTAGATAATAGTTAGATAATTTCGATTTCTCTGTATACATTAAATTCCTATCTACATAATTACAATTTCATTTTTTTTATTCGCGAGTTTTATTTGTAAATATTATAATTATATTTAAATATTAATTACGCGTAATCGCCAGCGTGATTCTGTGGTTGAGGGGTGGGCCGGCTGTGGTGCGGACGGACGGACCCGATTTTTTATTTCTAGAGCTCTCTGATGCCTGGCGGGTAGCCTACTCAGTCACTAAAAACGATTGAGTACCTACCTGCGTTCACTTTGAACAAGGGATAGTAATGGCGATCGTCTAACAATAAGGCACGGTGCTTGCCTCATTAATGGTACAAAAAGAAATCGTATTTTAACTTATTTCTCAAATACACATATAATACGAAAAGTGAACTCTTCTAGTTTCTACGAACCTTCACATATGTTCGATGTAGGCGCCGTTTGTGACATGGCTTTAACTGCTGCAAGTCCTTTACAAGTAGGGAGGGATACGAACACCTTGTTCTTTACATACCCCCCAAATGAAAAAATCACAAGGGGTTAGTTAAATGTGGTGACTAGAAGGTGCTGCTTAATGTAATCGCCATGTACTTGTCTCTACCGTTGTGACGGGATATTCATTTTCTTATTTAAAAATAAAGTTGGGTACCTCTTCTTCCAACCGGGGTAACATTCACTCGGACAGCATCTCCAGGTAAGTGAACCCTGCTATGGTGGCCTCCGCAAAGAGGAAAAACCCGAACACGTTCCGGTAGGTTATGACGTAGAAAACGTGTACCATTGTGTCGCAATATCTCAAGTTATACCTGTTCGCTTGAAACTTAGCGTCGTCAATAAGATGAGTCTGTCCGCAAAACTATCTGCCTCTGACGAATTGCTTCTTTAGCAAATTTGGTTCTGAAATGTGTCTCTGAATAGCAACTATCGATGACAGTGCGTATTCTAGTAGACGAGAAGCTTTTTCTTTTGCCGATACCGTTATTTTTAATATCTAAATTCCGAAATTATCACCTTTCAGTGTTCCCAAATGAAACTTGAGTTGACTTTTCATGTTATATATGTAATTGTGAAATCAATTTATAACAGTCACATATATTTTTTGTACCAATTATTTTGAATTACGTGGTGTTGTATTTATTGTATAAGAAATAGTTATTAAATAATAATAAGAGCTATGCAACAATTGTACCGTAAGCTCTTCCCCTATAATAAAATATCTTTGTGAGCCTGTATACATGAAATTGCAGGTCTGGTTTTTTGAATTTTGTATCACTTGCAACAATAATTGTACGATCGACAGTTTTCTTTATAAAAGTGATTTTCAGGCCCACCAAACAGTTTTGTTAGGGGCATAACATTCTTTTATAAAATTATTTGTTTTGTGTGTTCTACAACCATTTTAACCTTTTTTTTAGAATCACCAATTAATTATTGTTATTAACAAATTTTATGCACCACCCTGGCCGCGCGATTATGCCGCTTGAGTTTTATGCGGACAAATCATTCGTGGGGCTCGAATGTTTGGCGGGTGGTCTACCCAGTCACTAAAAATCATTGATACTTGCGTTTATTTCGAACAAGGAGTAGTGATGCAGTCGTTTAAGTTGCGATGTTTGCCACATCGCCCCGTATCAATGATGGTGCGCGACGTCTGGGCAATGAAAGCGAAGTTATAATAGCCTTAACCTCTCAGTTTGCAGGCCGTGCTCCCACTCGAGTAGACCATTAACAAATTTTCTATTATTAATTTTTAACATGGTAAAAATACTATTTTTAATTCTTTTTGATCATAATGGAGATCCAAAAAGATTTTTTCTTTTATAGCCATACAATCCAACTGGACATAATTATTTTTTTGCTTTTTGAGAGTGCGTTAGATAGAGACAATATCGTGTAATATCAAGAAATAAGAAAATATTTTAACAAAGCTTAATAAAAAATGCTAGTATGTTTATATTTTTAGAAAGATATAGGAATGCAGAATGTTACTAAGACAACAGTACTATTACTTGCCCTTTGGAAATCTCTCCGGAAACTGTTTGAAAGATGGTCTTCTCTAAAGATGATTTTCCTCGGTAGGAGTTTCCCACTGATTTGTATAAAAGACACTGAAAAGCAACCTCACTACATAGAGTTATAGCAAAAGACAGAAGTTCAATGCGTTAAAAAACTGCATTCGTATTGTCTTGATTTGTGGTTACTGTAATCCTGCACGACTAAGCTTGGATTGTTTTTATTTGTCTAATTAAAATGAAGAAGGATGAATTTTAATGACTGTTTTGTACAAGCTTAAAATGAAAATAAACCAATCGTCAAAGATTATATTAATACTTTTATAGCGAAAATGAGATCCTTGAAGCGGATGAAGAATTACTTGGCAACCATTTTTATACGTTAAAATAAAAGTCGTTTCTCTAGGAGATATGGACAATTATCGCCTGAAAAAAAATAAAATTTTAACCTTTATATCAATCGAAAAAGTTCATTTTCTTTGTAGGACCTTTCTCGAAGTGGCCTTGCAGAAGTGTATTCAAAAAATTTGAAATGACAATAATATTTCAAACTTGTGTTGTTGGTTTTATTTCACTTTCTAAAATTAAGTTGGGCTAAGTTATATTACATTAAAATTAATGGTTAAATAAATCAATTCAAGTTGTAATTTTTTATATATTGTCTTACTGGAGTGTTAGTTGTGCCCACATTTATTTTATCGCTAAAAGTTTGATTTTTTGGAGATCGTTCTCTAGCTTGATGCTCAACAAAATATAATGTAACGAATTTTCAAACGCCTTCCATGGGCTTCCAGACGTCACGGTCGAGCGGCGAATATAATGCCTTCTAGTCGCATTTCTCGTACACGTGTGAGGACTCGAATAATGCGGGTGTTTCTAAGCCAGATGTTGTAGGCCCTAGAACCGGTTGTGAATTGCTTAAATATCACACTGCGAGTATATTTGTGTTGTGTATATAAATATTATTAAGTAATTTTATTGCCTGTAAATAAAAGAAACAAGTAATTTTGGTAAAGTTATACGTATTATTCACTAATGCTGAAACAAAAAAACTTACAATAACTCATTGAGTCTTAATATAAGTGGAATTTTTCATCTTCGTTGTGAGATATATTTTTTATTACTGTTCTTGGATGTTTTCTTAAAAACGCATGGTCTAGGCTTTCGACTTCTACTTGACGAAAGTAAATCATCTTCCTTTAAAGAGTTTATATCGAGTCTGCCACCTGTGATAATTATCAATAGACGATTCAAACTTTTACTAGTAATGTGTAGATGAGAGTAATAAAAATAGTCTGGTAAATTAATAGTTGCACTTTGTATGGTTATGCTTCTTGTAACTGCTTTGGTGCTGCCTGTCTCTCCATAACCTTCACGTCTAACTGGTCAATAAATTTCATTCCCCTAGAAAGTGGCACAATTAAAATTCGGCGGACACCATCTGCGGCGGTGCTAATTTCGCAGGCTGTAATTTATAAAAATTACACCAAACGCTGTCGTTACATAAAGAGCGCGCCCGCGGGCAGGCACCCGACTTCATTTTGTGGGGCGACGGCGCCCA
Organism: Sinelater perroti; assembly: GCA_036346155.1. Taxonomy (NCBI): domain Eukaryota; kingdom Metazoa; phylum Arthropoda; class Insecta; order Coleoptera; family Elateridae; genus Sinelater; species Sinelater perroti. The sequence goes on from JARFIY010000122.1 coordinate 3,546,136, forward strand.
AAGGGCCTCTCGACCCCGTACAGCCCTACAAATCGATTGTGCCTCCTGAACTTATGCGTAATTAAGTGCACGGAGCAACATGTAATCGAATACCGCCTAGACTGCACGTAACTTTAGACACGACAGTTATTGTCAAGTTATTTTATGCCAATAGCGCCACCCACCCACCGGGTGGCACTGGCGTGCCTGCGGACGGAAACCACTTGAAAATTAAAGAAATAAAAAAGTAGATTTGTATTTGATCGCATGTATATTTTGTAGTACGGTAAAAAATTACCAATATTGTTTAATGTATATAAAATATACTTTAAACGGATATAAATGTCATAGTTAAACAACCCAAATGTACAGGGTGTCTCAAAACTTTTTTCAAATTTTAATGATTATAAACTGTTTTTCAAACTGATGATCATTTTGATCTAAAGATTGCTAGCAGTGTGAAGCAACGGAATCATAAATATAGTGAATTATTTTGTTTCATATTTGAGCACATTCTCTTTCAATAATTACTTGTAAATTCATCACTGGTTTTAGGCTTTTTGTATAAATTGTACTCTTAAGAACAAGAAAGAATCTAGTGAAGTGAGATTTGGTGAACGCCCACTGCAATCTACAGGACCTCGTCGCCCAATCCATCTGTTTGACAGGTTTTCATTAAAATAGGCCTTTACATCACTATAGTAATGCAGAAGAGCCCTGTCCTGTTGTAAATAAAAGTTTTCGTCATGAAATCTTTGTAAATACATGGGATAATTGATTCCTACAGCGAGTTCAAGTAAGTGACATCGGTTACACTGCTCACAAAAAGTCTAATTAAAAAATAAATGCGCTGATAAGCCGCACGTCACTATAACTTCCGTAATGTGCGGATTTTCTCATGCCCAGTAAATACAATTGTGGCCGTAATTGTATTATTTAATTTAAACGTGGCCTAATCGTTTTAAACTAATCGTCTTGGAAATTGCTGGTCTTCTTCATATTTTGCCAGGTACTACTCACAAACCTCCATTCTCCTATCTGGATCATCTTAATTGAGAGGATCTGCTAATTTTGGTTTGTAATTTAGTCTAGTAGGCGGATTACTTTGGAATTTCTTAAATCGTCTTTGCGCGTCTAACGCGTTTTCGTAACTCCAGTTACTTTTATCTAGTTACCAGCTATCTAAGCGTAGATACCATGTGTATTTTTTAACCAAATTGACTCGAAATTGTGGATTTCGTGAGCTAATCGACTTATATTAGTATGCTGGCGCATTTTTGCAACTTTTGACAGCTTTTAACCGTAAAGCTTATTTTTAATATATTTTCATAAAAACTCGAAATTTGGCTCTATTCAACAAGTTGAACTCTCTCATACAAATCTATACATTTAAAACCTCTGCCAAAAGTCTTTGTCTAAATGGTGCAGTTCTATGCAGAGTAACATTTTTATTGTATGCAAATGACTGCCGGTGGACTCTTATCGGAAAAGGGCAAAATGGGCCATAAAAACCTCTTAAGCTGTGCGTATAAAGCGATGCAGGAACAGATAAGTGCTCTTCGTGGCAATCAAAATCATGTCGGCGTATGACGCAAAGCGCTATCGTCGCCAATCTGCGCGCTGTTTAGAATAATAACATACTCGGTGGCCATAAAAATAATTGTTCGGTTTAATTAAGCCTTACATGGCATGCGTAGTTGTTCATAAGCTTTGCTTTAATTGCACGTTTCATGAACGGTTTTGTTCTTATTTTTGGTCATGGGAATAAGGAAACGATTACGGCCGTACAATGGCTCTGTATACAAGTATATCATTAAGAGCAAACAACAAAGGTTAGAAGCACCTGTAACACTTCTTTGTGCCGGTTTTCAGCCGTTATTGGTCTAAACGAGTGTTTTGTTCCCCTAGGTTGTTGTACAGGCTTGCACGCTGGCTTGATGGGAAGGTGAATGAAATCTGCGAACATTTTTAAATATTGGCGTTGTTTCACCGATACAAGAGTAAACAATACAAAAGAAGTAGTTTATCAAGTACGAACAAGACCACGTGGTGGTCTTTAAAGAAATTGTTGGAGAGTTGGAAACGACGTTTACCGCACGCCACTGCAAAGGTACTCTACAGACGGACCACACAAGCTCCGCATTCATATAATAAAACGCGCTGCCCTAAATGCCACAGCCGCGTTGCACGACTTCCTATAAAAGGTCATATCACGAGATTTATCGGCTAATTTTGCGCTGATTTCCCGATCTGGGGAATTGTCATTTGCATTCCGTCCGCAGGAATGCGCCATTTAATTGCTCGACCGACGTGATACGGAATCGGTCGGCGTTTGGACGAGAATCAATTACTTTCGTGGGCCGCTCTCTCATCTCGCATCGAAATCTCCACCCGCCACGCCTCGATTAATATCAATACAGCAATGCAAATTCGATTTGGCCGATCTACGAAGCGATTTCGGGCAGAAAATTGGCGCTCCTTTTACGCGAGCGATTATTGGCTATTGATTCCGCGGTTCCCACGCAGGGCTAGGGCTGCTATGAAGTTATTAAGTAACTGCCATATACGATTTCCACGAGGAAGACGATGCAATGGCGACTAACAAGATCGATTGGAGTTGGCGAGATGGATGGATGGGCAGCTCGGCCTTCGATGATTTAGCGATGCGCAATTCTGGCATCAGCGTTGAGTCATGAAACTTTAATATCATCATGTAGGTTAAATTGGCGCGGCAGGTTTATTTCGTCTTTCGCTTATTGTCTTGATTAATGTACGAAATTTGGCAATTAGACGGCTTGGTCAATATATCATCATGTAAATTCGAACGTGGTCGTTTGATTTGGGATGCTGGTTCTCCATTTGGAAAACGAGCTTATTTTGGAAACGTTTAAAGATTGCATAAACACAGTGTCAACTGTTGCCAAAAAGAGGATTTTTATATTTCCAAGAAGAATCGCCGAGAATGGTAAATCTAATCTTATCATTTAATTGATGGTTGTAACTCGATTCGTGGAAAACTTAGATGTAAAAATCGTAATAAATTTTGTTACTAGGAATAATCGTTGAGGTGTAGGCATCATATTCCTATATAATATTCATAACACACGTGGACATGGACGTCTTTGGCTGGCAAGGTACCTGGATTTAAGCTCCTAAAAATTTTTTTTGGAAGCCCCGGCGTTGGAAAGTTGGTGTGTCATTTTAGGCACTTCCAGCTCGGCGACAGCTTATTCATGACTTAGATTTTTAGTGGTTCAGATGGTTCTCCCTCAAAATACAAGTAATTTGAACTGCATACGGAATGTATATAATCATCAATATAAGTAGTGTATAAAAAAGATCTGTAAGACTATCAGGTATACTCCATAGGCATCGTTGATGACTAGCACGTTGTGTATGGTGGAGAACAAAGAAAAGAATCGTGAAAATTGAAAGCAGCTGCGATTATGTATCACCACCTTGAAGACGAAACTTTAGTGCTGAAGTTGTCATATCAAAGAAGACTTTTAGGAATATAATATTTACATAGACCAAAGTAATTGGGCTAGCATCGTGGAGTGCGTGGTGAGCCGATGACCTCACGTTAACAATCTTGACCCAGAACTTTTTTCCCTATAGAAAAAAAACGAATCAGCTAGATCATTAGCAGTCGGATGGATGTTGAGGCCATTTTGTAGACTAGCCCGTTGTGCCACACCTCGTTGAAGGCTTTGGTCACCTCTAGAAATACAGTACCGGTAACTTCCTTTTTGTTATTGTTCTTGGTGATGCATTCCATCACCCCGTAGGATTTGGAAAGTGTTGGAGTGACTTGAACGAAATCCAAAACTGACACTCCGGGATCAACTCGTAACCTTGTTATTGACTTAGTTATTGTACATTTTGAATCCGTTTAAATGTAACTGTTATTTGTGGAATGGTTACTTTAATAAATAGTATGAGAAATAGCTTCAAGATGAAGGCTAACCAAATTTTTTTTTACTAGAATTAGGATTATAAGAAACTAAATTACATAATAGACTGTAGCGGGTGTGCACTAATATTTTATATAAGACTGAGAAGAACTGTCTTACAATATAAAAGATATTTACCATAACTACGGAGTATAAAGCGGTTATTTAAAGTAAAAATATTAATTTATTGAAAGTATTGAGATAATTATTTATTGTACACAATGTTGGCACTAGCACTTAGTCGTCGAGGTGCTAGTTTTAAGGCGCAAAGCTTTGGGGTGGTATTAGCTGTAATTAAAAATTAGGAGAGTATAGCAGATAGAGATGGAGGTGGTCAGAAAAATCAGTGCTTTGTATAACTAGAAAAATTTAATGCGCCGCTTCTGCTTAATTGCGCCTAGCTGAAAGGGACTAGGAGGCTTGTGGTCAATAACCTTTTCGAAGACTTGGTTTAGTTCTGTTTAGCACAAGAATTTCTTCCACAAGCAAGAATATAAACTGCACCATTGAAAAAAAAAATACTGACTTTGGATGTATTAAGGAATACAAATCTTATTTACCGAAACCTTTAATAGTAATCTCCACTACTTTTAAATTAAAGATTACTTCAAACTATTTGTTACGAATAATTTTATACTCCTCCTGGATTTCTAAGCCTCTTAAATTCTCGCTGGTTTTTCCCATTATCGACAGGAAGTTATTAGGATGGTAATTCCATGATAAAAATATCAGTTGATAGCTGGGCGATTATAATTTGTTGTTTCCCAATTTTTACTTGTAGTTTTCCCAGGCTTTGCCGGCTTGTATCTAGAACGAGTAATAATACAAGTTTCGTTTGCCACAAAGCCAAGTGTTTTATGCGCGATGAAGAGAAATAATAGCGTCCATCTGATGTGTAAAATTGTCAGTAATACAAAGTACGCGCATAAATTGTAGTTAATGCCACTTCATTATACACATAATATTACTCATAAGTGTCTTTGTTACTCAAATTAGGAGTGTCGGTATTAACAAATTTTTCTTTCTTAATAATTCTTAGAAAAGCAATATTGACATAGATTTCTTGGAGTGCTTTCCAGCGTGGAAGGAAATCCTAACAAATGTGACGAAGTTCTTCATTTTGAAGAACGTCATTTTTATTAAGGAGTAAAAATAAGGGCACTCCTGTCCCCAAGGTTTCTTTGCATGACCGTTATAGAAGCGGATGGCTGCAAAGTGTAAATAGATTATCAGTCAGAACCAATTACCATGTAACTCACTATATTTTGGGACGTGTGCTGCTGACGTGAGATTCTAGTAAAGTTGAGAAGGTAATATTCGAACTTTATGAAGGCAAAGCATCTCGTATCTGTCTAGACGGATGAGGATAATATTCCCTGTTACACTATACAGTGCCGTCGGATAAATCTCTAAACAGTGACGCGAAAAATGGCGATGGGCTCTCGTAATAACCTGGTTAAAGAAAATCGTCTTAATCCAAGAAAATCATTCCGATTCCATGAGGTAAAATGGAGTGGTAAAACTAGCTATATAGTATAGGAATCCTCGTCACTGCGCATAGATCTAAAACAAAAAAAAAACTTTATTTTGATTTTCAGTTATTTAAAACGAGATTAGTATATTTTTATCATATCAATATTACAGTTTATGAATAAGAAAACACGAAGCAATTGTATAAACTTGTAATTGCAACAGTAGTCCATGTCCACTAGAGTATGTATGTATGTATAAATATTTTCATATGATTGGATTTTTTGAGAAGCATTCAAATCAAACAACTGTATGGGCAAATTGTAGGCAAAAATGAAATTTGGAAGATCTTCAAATATTTTCAGTTAGAAAGGAAGAACCGCAAGGGAAATTAAATTCCGGTTGATGTTATTGTTTGGAATTTATGACTTTCATTTTTACTATAAGTTTTGGGGTTTCGGAATTCAAAAGCGTCTGGTTGGAAACAGAAGTGATAAACCGCGTTCAAAGTGTCAAAATAGTAGATAATATCCACAATGTGGTTTTGCCAGATCAGAATAACATGTATGTAGACATTTCATGAACGAGTAGTTTCATATTTTTGCATAATTAATTTGGTTTTTAAAAGCCTATAGAATGTTCAGAAGTGTTTAAGAGAAATCCAAAAAAATTTAAGAGAGTTTGAAATTATCCATTGGACCATTACATACCGGAAATTAAAATTATGAATTGGCTACGATAAATCGGTTCTGAAGAAGATAGTCTTATTCAATCAGCTGGAAAGGGGTATTACATTGAAAAATCCTGGCATTTATTGATTAAAACATAATTTTAATAATTACCATCCTCATGGGTGTAACTTCCTTTAGTTTCAGTGGCATACATCCCGATTAATATTTTTAGAGAGTTGAACTAATGCCTTTCGGAATTCATGAGATTTGTCGTACAGGATAAAACAGAAAACAATCCCTACTTTGAATAGGGAGTCCATAAGTCCCGCTTCATAGTGATGTTTAATACTTTAAAAATTGCTGCTACGATGTATTTTTTTCATCCAATAAACTAAAAAAGTAACAATTGTTTTAGTAAGATTTTATTTGTAATCTTTTCCTGATTACTCGATGCGATTGTTCAAGTATGAAAGTATGGGGATTTCGTAATTATTCTACTTTAGTGAAATTATTTGTTTACGTGATGCTTGAAAGTAACATTAAGGTCTTTAACCTTCTACAAGAGTTTGTTATGGTTTAGTCTTCAAAATTATGATTTTAAACACTTTATACGCGTGTATAAATTTCGGAGATATTGAGTGAAAGTTCTTTTAAAGAGGTACAAGAAAATTACTGTAAAATTCTTATTAGTAGATATCAAATTTTGAATTACGTCCACAGTAAATCGTAAAAGATTAGGCACATTTTACTTTAATAATACATCGATTTAAACACTTAAAAAACAATATTAATATCGATAAATAACGCAACTTTTTTTTGTGAAAACCATACATTCTAAAATTACTTAACACCATCAACATCTTAAAACTTTTTGGGAGATTTAAATAAATCATTCATATCATTTCTGCTACTTCCTAAGTACTTTGTATTTTAAACTTCTTTTTTTAGATTCTGTTAACAATCCACTACATTTTGTTTGCTAACTCCAAAATTGCTGTTCCAACATTTTCAGTACATGTACAAAAGCTTGTTCAAATCTGTTGCGAAACGATCAAAATCACAAAGTGGAACAAAGCACCGTTGCGCCTAGACCTAAATTATACGATATGGATAGAATCTCCTCACAATTCTTTTGTTCTACTTGTCATTTATGCCGACCCCGCGAAATTGCTCTGTCAACACTGGCAGATAACACCAATTAGCATACGCTCGTTCTGCGACACAAAAAATGTTTTTCTGCACCGTTTTCTTTGCACGAGCTCCTTTAAAAGGCGGGCCTTGTAGTCGCGAGTCGTCAATGACCCGCGAAACTTACCTACTTTCTGGATTTGTTAGACAACCGCCATCATGGATCGACCGTCCCCCCATGCGCGGCTTATTAATTGATATGGAGCGATGTGCCTTCGTTTCTATTGGTGTGTTCACCTTTACCCGCAGGATTCTCTTTCTGCCGCGATCATCATAATTACAGCATTGATGGATCGCGATCTCGAATAAATCAGCCTGAGCTAAATTTGGACAGGCAAGGTCTTTAACACTTCGACGATTCTTCGAGAAAATCAAATTAAAGAATAAGATCTTAGGTGCCTAATGGTGTCCCACTTGCACCTAAATCGGAAAATGGTATATTTGACTGCGTGTCCATAACACTTGCTCTATTTCACTGCCCTAGAGAGCATCGGCGCACGGAGGTAAAGCTAACATTTTTCAATAAAATGTGCCATTAGGGTCCGAGTTGCTGTTGGTCTTGGCAGCATTTCGCCCGCAACGTACGGTAATTGCCTGTTTGCTCGGGAGGCAGATGGGCTCTTGCTTGCGCCACGCGGCGTGTCTAATAGCTTGTCTACAGTATTTAATTCAAGATAGTATTTCATATTCTTCGCGTTTCAAAACGGCCGCTATTCATGCAGCCCGCATCGCGCGCACAAAAAGGTCCGCTCGTGGGAATTCTTCGCGAAACTGCAAGCTAAAGACGAAGGGCGTCTGAAGATGCACTTTAATTTGTCTCTTGTGTGTTCCCTCCAGCATGCCGCAAATTTAGATAAGGGGGCATGGTGGAACGTCGTTGAGATAAAGTACAAAATGATGCTAAGAAGTTATTCGTGGAACCACAGGAGTTTGTCATAGATAAATACGAAAAAAAAATTTTTGAGATAAAACGGAAAACGGATAGATTAAAATGAAACAAATATAGAAGTGTTGTCCTCTAATAAAGATTATAATTTTCGCTTGGAGTTTAATTTTTTTATCTTCTCTTTCAAACTCCACTGTTCCCTTTGTTTTTCATCTTTTTTAACCTTAATGCACTGTAACCATTTTTTCTCTTCTATATCATATTCGGTAAAGTATTTGCACTGTAATAAATCACGAGAAAGCGAGTTTAAAGCGACAGGGGCGAGAAAAATCAGTTATTTTGTAAATATAACGTTATCTAGTTGTTATAACTATAGTGGTCTTTATCAACGTGCTAATCAAGATTCATAGTACAACAGGGTTACATTGTATGGTGCCAGCTGACTCCGAGAAATCGAACCGAATTTTCGAGAGCTAAAACAACGGCTTCGAATCGGGTGCACCAACCTTACAAGCCTTGAAGTCTTTTGAATTTGTACACAAATACCAAGACTTTTTGTTTATCAACATGGTTGGTACGAAGAAGAAAACGAAACAATAAAAACTGCTGTTTGTGATTTCAGTTTATCCAACACTGCAACGACACGTGGTAGTAAACAATCGTGTAGCAAATTTGTTAATGAAGAGAAATGAAATGCTTCCTATTGCACACATACAGCTTTGGAATGTCTTACTAAATTTATTATAAAGTGTACACGGAATCGTTACACGCTCACGTTGTACAACCCACGGCGATGCGGTAAACAAACACGCCGACACAAATATTTAAAGCGCCTTACGCCAGGTTATGTTTATTTTGAAGATAAGAGAACCGAGCATGTTCGGAATTGCTACCGAAACAATGCCAACGACTGCCAAGATTCTTATCTCGATTATTTTTTACGCGCAGAAAATGTTTTGCAAACAGGAGCGCTCGGCTCGGGCAGTACGTGGCAAATTTCTCAATTTATACTCGCCGGTGTCACGCGATTATTAACTAATGAGTTGTTCTGGGGAGCGTAATCAGCTCTACTTGTCATACGGCGGCATCAAGTGTGGCGCTTAGGTGAGTGCCCTCTGAGCGATTGGGGATCGTGCAGCGTGGTCGTTGCGTTTACTTCCGCCGTCCTGTAGCGTTTGCGTCTATAGATGTTATCTTTTAACAGAAGAACGGATAAAGATGTGTTGAACATTGTCTTTTTTGAGAAAAACCCTATAAATCACCAGAATTTGCAAGATGTGAATTATTTTGCAAGAACTCTTGGCTTAAAGAAAATATCTCTCTTAATAAAACGTGTTGATTGATACAAGTCTACTCTCATTGTTATTATGCGGACATTAAAAAATCAAGTAGATGTTTAGGGAAGACAATCAAAAATTTTTTGTCCAAAAGACATCGTATGATGTGATATACATATAGTTGAAATACCACATATTACTCTACTCTGTTCAAAAAATAGTTATTTTTTAATTTGAAACTCGCGCGAAAGTTTTGTAGTGCAAAAAACTTTTCTTATGTTGACACAACCTTTAGTAACATTCGCTCCTAATTTGTAGTTTGTAAGTTACAGCAGTTTATTTACATCAACTTTTTTCCTTTTTAGACTTTTGTAATGTCTAATATTGTTGAACAAATAAGTTGCGCTAAATTTTGTGTTAAGGATGAAATGAATGCTACTAAAACATTTAAAATGGCGGAGTAAACATTCGGTAATCAATTTTTATCGAGAAAAACTGTACTCCAATGGCATAAGCTGTTGAGAAGAGGTCGTAAATACGTAGAAGATGAACCTCGCTCTTGGCACATCTATGGGTTCAGTAGACGCAATTTTAAGTAACGTTTTGGACTTGAAACGTTTGTCAGAAAAACTTAGTAATCATTATTCGTGAGTTGTTTGCAAAACATTGAACAAGTATTGATCCACAAGCGCAGTATTCTCCAAATACGCCACCAAACCACTTTTCCTGTTTTGTTGATGAGAAAAAAACATTTATAGGAACCCGGTTTGACTCAGTTGTATCTACAAAACAAGAATTGAAGGATGTGTCGATGGAAATTCCAAAAAGTGAATATGGAAAATATTTTCAGGATTAGTTAGCGTATATGTATCGCAACAGGAGGGGATTACGTTGAAAATGACAAAATAAATTTGGATGAATAAATAGTATGTATTTTATTCAAAGAGTCGCCTTACTTTTTGAAGAGGGTAGTATTAATGCATGCTTGACACTTCCATTTAATAGAAGCATGAAACGTAAAATAAAAAATTGCAAAATAATATACATCCTTCCTGTTCTATACTTATTCTTTGTTGAACTAACTTTCTTAATTTTCTCTCATGTTCCATCTTAGTAAATTGAAGATTAATATATACTCTAGTTGTAAAAAGGATTATAGTAATCTCTCTTCTTTATTGCGCGACTTTTAGCTTATAAAGATAAAATTTGATGATTATAAAGTTCTACTTACTCATAACTATTAAATATAGGATTATTATAATATTAAATATGATCACCGATATCAAATACGCAGTTTGTGATTGAGCGGTTGAAGCGCTTGGTTGCGGTGCTCAGATGCCTGAGGGTGGCCTACACTCAGTCACTAAAATGAATCGAGTGTTTGTGTTCACCCAGCGAGAAAGAACATATAAATAGAAGGCTTTCAGTTCGCAAATCATATCCTCTAATGGAATCCATAGCTTTACCATTATTATTAAATCAAATAAATTTTTATACAGTACCCTATATTTCGCCACTGGATGTATGTTAAAATCATATCTTATTTGTTTAGGTTTTTTATAAGATTTAACAAAACTTGTATTGTGCTATTTTATTGTTTCCTTGACATCTCATTGAGTGTTTTTTTTGCAGGTAAATCCCACCATACGTGTACTTTTCCAAGGGATTAAAGTCTCCGGACAAAAGGCTGCAGCAGCACTAAATTGGACCCCCTCTCCCATATCTGCATCAGTGGCCCCGTAAACAACTCCGCGAACATCCTCGGCGCAGCATAATCTGCAAAAGCACGTAATTAATTGCACATTGAAACCGCATTCTTGGACAAATCTGTCATTCACGGCCACATATTTTATCAATACGTACGCAATATTTATAAAATATGCTTGCCGGCATTATAAATAGCGGAGTGCAAACATTTACTTAGACCCCGAGCATACGCGGCTCAAGTGCGCCGATACGTGCCCTGAGCACATCGACGCACCGTCCTTGTCTGCGGGCGACCCGGTGCATCTGGCGAAGCACGACGGAAGACGTTTTCGCGAGCCGCAGCTACGGCGACGATCTTCTCACGGCGTGAATGTTGGCGCATTCCTGCCTCGTGGGTAGGTCACGGCGGGGTCATCCGCAATAGTCGATGCCACCCGCTTATTAGAGACGCCCCGCCACGACCTGCCCGGGGTATGTGGGGGTATCCAGCTGGTGACTGCGAAAAAGTGCACTTAATCGCGGATTGCAATCATTTATTCTGCAGTAAATGCTTACTACTAAATACTTACGTCGAAACTCGTGTGTATGATCGTCGGAAGTTTGAAGAAGTCTTGGATAATGTCAATACCACATATTGTATAACATCGTATCTCAAAAATCTTAAACGGGCTTCATTTCGTCTACTTTGACTGGAATCCCGAAACATAGAGGGTGTTCTAAAAGAAACGCACCGTGCCCGGTCGTCGCGCAGCATATCTGATGCTGAGCAATGTGGTAAACATCGTGTTTTAGACGACCGCCATTATTACCTCTTGATAGAAGTGAACGCAGGTACTCAATCATTTTTAGTAACCGAGTAAGGCCACCCGTCATGCATCAGAGAGCTCCGGGAATGAACCCGGGTCCGTCCGCACCGCAGTCCGCGCCTTAAGCCGTGCGACCACGCTGAGAATGTGAAGAAACATCTTATTTTATTTCTTGGTTTAAAGGATAAACATTGCCATTAAATGTGTCATAGGATTTGACAAATATCCCCCACGGCTCATTTGACACTCTCGAATTCTCTTGGCAACATTCTTGATCACTTTTTCGCATAACTCAATTTCGTTCGTAACTCTTGGAATGTTTGCATTCATTTCAGGAATTGTTCTTATTTTCGTAGCATAAACTTAGGTTTCACGGATCTCCAGAGAAAACAATCGCTCGGTGTGAGGTCGTAAGTTGTTGGTGGCCAGTTCACTTCAGTTTTGGGAGATAACTCGCCCATTCAATTTTTGCTCCAACATATGATTGTATCACAAGTGACGTCATCCTACTGGAATCACAACTTTCCCAAATCAATGTCTTTTAAATGAGGCTACAAAAAATCTACTATGATCTCACTATTGATAGTCACTGCAGTTTCCGGCTTCATTTTCAAAAAAGGACGGGCTGATCACTTCGGCAGCATAAAATCCACCCCAAACTGTTACTCTTAGGATATGCATATGTGTATGTTCTTTCTTGAATGATCCGAGGATTTTCTAGGCCCCAAATCCAACAATTTTGCTTATTGATATGCCCACTAAGGTGGAAATGCGTCTTGACGCTAAAGATGATTTTCGTAGCAAAATTGCCACAAACTACTTTTTAATTCTCTAGCAAATAATCAGCGTTTCAAATGGTTATTTGGCTTTAGTTTATGGTTTAACTGTAACTTGAACGGGTCCAGATGCAGATGCTGTGTGGTACATTTGGAAATGTTCAGTTGCAGTGACAGACAGCGGTGAATCATTCTCCGTGCTTGTAATTTCAGCAATCGTCACTCGCTACTCCCTTTAATAGCGCTTTATATTGATTGATCATAGTGTATTTATGTCACCAACCAGAACGTTAGCAACTTTGCAGAAAAAAATGCACACAATTTAAGTTCTGCGTTTTTTAGGACACCCTTTAGATTGTCAAAACACTATGTATTTTGTCAATTCGTTTTGTATCGATTTATGGATTTGATGAAGAATAATATGAAAGGCTTGCAATTTTCACGATAAACTTTTAAATTCTTAAAGAAGGCAGAGATGGGTGGGGTAGATTCCCCAAGCCTGTGATCTTTGAAAACCCGTGCAAGTTTCAGTATATTTTTTTTGTATATTAATAAAATTTGTATATATTTTAATTACGCTCGTGTCCGCATTTCGCCTCACAATTGTATTTGTACAGAAGAAATAACTGTCTAATAAAATGACATTTGAAACAATACGTGATCTGTCCCGAAAACAGCGAGCCATATAATAAAAAAAAAAATCAACACGTTTAGTAAAAATGGTACAAGATGCAAGGTAGCATTGTACGCATTCTTACTCGCTTTCAAAGTAAGCACCTTGGAATGCCACATGCTTGTTAGACGTGACGAACTAGAACGTGCATTAGGTAACAGATTTTGTTTCCAGACTGTCGATGCACGTTTCATCTCCGGATATTTTGGTTAATTGATAACAGTTTAAAGTAAATCATTGCCATAATGTTCCTTCTGTTCTGGTAATGGTAGTGGCAACATGTTGCCACAGGTTCCGTTGAAATTTCACGTATTTTACTTCTGCTACATTCATCAACATTCAACATTTTCCCGTTTTGTGGTGTTATTGGTCTTCCAGAACGTGGATTTTGTACAAGATATTCCCGAGTATTCCTGAATTTTTTATAGCGGACTTTTATTGATGCACACATTTCATCCTTCTGTAATGAATGTTTCAACTTTGCACAAAATTCAATGCAGACTTGATGCCCCAAGTGGTTCTCATTTACACATGCGCATTACAGCCCACTCTCATTTGTTGCCATATTACATCATGGTTGCACAAACTGTTTTATTAATTTAATATTGCGTTGTTATTATCGGGACAGCTCTTGCAGCATAGCTTAAGGCAATAACAATTTACATTGCTTTATTGCATAACTTGGAAAACTTGGAAAAGATGATTATCGTTTTTAATATAATATTGCAACATTTTGTTCTTAACTATGATGGATAAACCACTTCAGTTTATTTACACTATTTAATTTACTTACAATAATTGAACTATTTAATCATATTTATGTACAGGTATTTACTAACCTAAAATCACACTCTAAACTCTACGACACAATTAATTTTGCAATAGTACAATTCACTTCGCTTTCGGTAACTTGACTTCCCGTTGCATGTTATTCATACATCCAGCATCGGTTCTGGAGCCTTTCAGTAGTACTAGGCTCATTTGTGTTCTCTCTGGAATATTTCACGCTGTTCTAGTCCTCGCATATTTATTATCACTGCGTGGGTCTCAACGGCAGCGGTCGTATATTGAAGGCATTCAGAAATTCTTTACAATATTACTTAATAATTGTTTTGATCTTGGTATTACATAAAGATATAAAAATAGTATTTAGGGGACCCGACAAATTTTTTTCTCCCGAGCCTAGCGTTACCAAGACTATCAAATTTATCATGATATGGTCTATAGTTTTTTTTTTATTTTGTCTCTTATAAATCTTAAATAACTTTATCTACTGATTTTACAAATATTCCTCTCGTATAATGTAATTAAGTATTTGACCTAATATTTCAAATATAATAAACGATGGAAATTGTTATACAAATGGCCTTTTTTATGTTATAAAATTTTGTCCTTTCCATTGGTATTTTTAAAATTATTTTTTCAGTAACTTCTATTACAATTTTGACATATCCGATGTTTTCTTCAATATTTTTAAAAAATCTCAATTGATCTTAAAGACCTAAAGCAAATCTGATAGCCTTAAATGGATCCAAAGCGACTCCGATTATTTCATAAAGACTTAAAATGATCCCACAGACACAGTTTTCATAAAGGAACAGGCCGACTTCTAAGACACTTTGCTATGACTTAAAATGACGTCTGTTACTAGAAATTTATTTCTAAAGTTCTAGAGAAACCTAGAACGATTCTTCTAAAATCGACTTTAATTGATGCCTATGATTTTGAAATATCTCAAAGCGAAGTCAACGACTTTAAACTTTTATTTCTACAATTTCAAGTCAACGTGACGGTTTATTGAAATTAACTCTGATAGTTTAAATTGATGCTTGCTTGGATGATTCGTAAAAATATTTTAAGTATTGCAAAATTTATTGCACACTAATCTCAAAATTCCTGCAATGACCGTCCAATTATGAGTGTTCAGATTAGTTTTGGTAGTCTTAGCAGCTTTATTTAAATTTTGGTTTTAGTCACACGGTATAAACGAACTTCGCTTTGTTTACATGTTTAAATTTTAATGACGCACACCTTTTGTTTTCACTATAGACGAGCAGCGATTACGTGATCGACATTCTCGATTTTCAAAATACTGTTGAATTTTTGGCTTTCTTTTGCGGTGGCGTAGTAGATGGTCCGTCTAAAAGATGATTACGTTTCGAGTTTGACTTCTAATGGAAGTGGAAATGTAAATTTCCGTTCGCTGTCTATTGCGAGCCGCAGTTTATTATCTGCAGACATTAATTTCACATTCGATTTACTACGGAGCCTTCAAGCCGGGTAAAAACCCTAGAACGTAGCTGGTACTCTTCCAGACGAAAGAAATCGAATTTATTTCTCCGATCCTTCATCCTCCATGCGCGATGCATTGTGCGGCGCAGTTCTGCCGGTTGTAAATTAATTTGCGAGTACATTGCCGAGCTAAATGGCCGCTTTTTTCCGCGAGGCCGTCTCCATCGACCAATGCATTAAATGTGATTAGGTAATAAATAAGGAGTATGCAACTGCGGCGCGCCGCGCGCTGCACTCCAGCTTTGTCGTGCGCCTAGGACCGAATCGCGTTGCGATATCATTCCCAAGGCCGTCTCCGCGGAAGACTTTCTATATCATAACAGCAGTTTGCAGCAATTCGAGTTATTTGCAAACAGCGGCGGCCTTCGCGACCGGCCTTGCTTTTAGCTCGCTGGGAACGGCGCAGAAGACTTTGCGAGCGGCGGCTTCCTTACAATCAGCCTCGTATCTTCGGCGCACAATGGCGCATATCTGGTGACCCGCGCGCCGCCATTGTAAGGCAAATTGCGGCCGTAAGTTGTGTGACACCTCCGATTGTGATGTAACAGGTGAGCGCAATCGCGCCCATTCTAATGACGGCTCGAGGCTATTGGCAAGCGCCGCACAAAGCGAACAATGGACTGATCAGATAGCACGCACCGTTAGCTTGTCATGTTTCCTGATATCTGGAAACGGTGCACGAATCCCAAATCAGCGCGGGTTCGGTATTCGTAAGGTGAACACGCGTTGCATTTGCAAACGATGATTTTATCATTTCAGTACCGCTGTTTGCATTAGGTATTCCAATTTCGTTTTTGTTTGTTTCTCTAAATTTCTGACTTGGTGTGTAGCACGGGACTCATAAGGAACAGTCTTGGCACAGTACTAATTTTTGAACAACTGAGTTGGTTTCGAACTTACCATGAGGTTGATGAATTTTTATAGTGAATCATCACGTGTGTTAGAAATCATGTATGTACCCAAAGACCTTGAAAACTGTATTTTGATACACCATCGTTTATAAGTTTTAGGACACTTGTTTTTTTTCGAGAAATCTGTAACTTGTAATATTAACTTGACCTGTCTTTGCATAATTAACAAAGGATACTTCAGTATTTCCAGTATAAAATTCTAATTGTTTGACAATAGAATAAAAAACAAATTCAAGAAATTAGTAACTTGTCAACGAAGCCGTCATCAAAATTGTCATTTTGTAGATTTGAAGATTTCTAGCAAAAAAGCTCTAAATAATAAGTAAAAAGCACTAATAATCCCTTGCTAATCAGTTTTTGATTATTTTTGATACAATTTGCAGCTTTTCTAATTATTTGCATAATCTGGCTTCTTTGACTCATAATTCAGCACTATAGTATTGACCGCTCAGTATTCCACTGAAAGAAAGCACAGATGTGGGCTCTTCATAAAGAAGGACTCTTAATCAGAAATCGGCATAAACTGCAGATAAAGAAGTCGTCAGTGCCATATATATCATACTCCGGCTCAAAATCGAGACCGTAACAGGTGTGGAAAGCCAAGGAAAACTTCTTAAAGCTAAGAACACTTCGTATTTTTGTTAAACAAGCGATCACGGACGACAACCGCGAGAGGTATCTTATAAGAACTTAATCTAACTCAACCTAATCCAATTTCACACAATACTGTGAAGCGTCGCTTATTAGAAGTAGATCCAACACGATATGTCGCTGCAAAGAAACCTCTTATAACATTACAAGAGGCTGCAGTGGTACGCGAACATTACAATTGGGGTTCTACAGATTGGCGGAAAGTCTCCTATAAACGGCGGACTTTGTTAGAAGATTCCCTAGTGAAAGGACAATTAAAAGATGCGCGGTACCTACAGTCAGGCATGGTGGAGGTTCTATCATGGTGAAGGAAAGGTTAGAGATCTTGTGAAAGTGGAGGACAAAATGCGGAAAGAGGATTACTTGGCTATATTAAAAGACTACGCCGTGTTATTGGGATTCTGCCTTTGTGGACGCAATTTTGTGTTACATTATAATGACCCACGGCACTCTACAAAAGTGTGCAAGAAATATTTGGCGAGAATCAAGAGTTGTAGGAAGTTGAAACACATGGTGTCGCCACCACACTGTGCCCATAGTTAACGAGAGGGTTGTGTATCACAGGACACCTGGAAGCAGATATATGCCAATCTTCTCAAAAATCTCACAAAAAAATGTCACGTGTATGTGCAGCAGTTATAGCCACTATGGGCGAGTACTTCGAGGAGTCCAAAATTTATTGAAAACTGCAGGTTGACGTATTGAATAAATATTTTTAACGATTTGTTTTTGACTCAATTTTTTAAGAAAATTAGCATTTCATGAGTGTCCTAAAACTTATGGACGGTAGTGTAGTTGCGAGGTATTAGCTATATGGAAAAGGGTCTCCACTTAATAATCACCATTACATTGATGAAGGGTGTACAAAAGGCCGTTTGCGTGAGCAGTCGATCTGGAAACTTCATTCCTCATAACGGTGTTAAGCTTCACACGTTCAATTTAATATAACAACTGTAACTGAAATGCACTGCGAAGTTTTATGACACATTCCCTACAGTTCTCGTTCAACCTCCAGTGATTATTATTCGCTTTGCAGACAGATGTCCTGTGGTAGTTATAACAGATGTTACAGCGGTGGCAGCGTTGTGGCTAAAAGTTCATGGGTTTCAAAATGCCCCAATTTGGTGCTTGTAAAAGTTTTCATTTTCTTTATAGACATAACTAAAAATCTTATTCAACTTAAAACAATTCTCGAAATTTTTAGGGATACATGGTTCCCACTTTTTTAAATAATACTTACGTACCTTTAGTGTTTTGAAAATCGTGCAAAAATATAGACTTGGAAATCCTTATTGTATTGATTAGAATTCTTAATCAATTTGGTTTTACGTGTGTGGTAAAAATAAATTTGTAATACCAACTAATCGAATGTTCGCTATTTTGGTCGAGGTCAGTTAGGGACTTCTTAAAAATTCCATTAAGTAATAATTTCAAATGTCCCATTTTCAATTCGTAGTATATGACCTTATTTATTACGTTCCCAATTTATTTCTATTTATTCTTAAATCGTATATTTAATATATCTGGATTTATGTTAACTAATTTACATCAACGTCCACGTTTCAGAATTATAGTCAGTCTTATAGGTACGTACCTTCTCTTAGTTAATAATCATCTTAAATGTAACATCAAATAGTAACAGTGAGAATACATTTTTCTATTATATTCCCGGCTGTAATATTTTTTTAAATCAAATTTATTAGGTTCACTGAAATTTCAAATATTTTTAGCACGAAACTTTCTATTGACTTTGATAAAATTGTTAATCACGTTAAAAATCTACGTGTTATAATTTATTGTATTTAAATATATCATTCGCGAATTGAGTCTTGAATAGATTGATAGATCTGTACACAGACAAAGGAACTGAACAATCATCGAAAGTTATTTTAAATGCAACATCAAGACGAAGATTATGAAAATGTGATAAAGATATAATAAAATGAAGTGAAAGAAAGAAACCAACATATGACTGGAATTAATTTCATTAGTTATTAAAATTACTTCAATTTTTCCTAGTTTTTTATTCTTAGCTAATCTTTTCCCTCTAATCAATTATTGGTTTTTTCATTTAGCACAGTTAAACCTGGTTATTTATATTAAGATACGATTGAATAAATGAAACTGAATTAATCACTCCCAATTTACTTTAATTAAGTTTTATTTTAGTCATACAAAAACCTAAGATACTATTTCTTAATTTAAATCTCATTCTTCTCAAGCTAAAACTAGCTGTATCCTATTTTCTTGCATAAGTTATGGGAATTTCTAAATCCTACATGATCAAGCGTAAAAAACTATTCAATTTAACTGAAAGTTACTCATAGGTTTACCAACTTTGCTGTAGCTGGGTTTATTTTCATAAACATTGTATTTAATACTTTTTAAAAAACTCTCTATGGACTAATGAATTTTATTTTTTCTAAAGCTACCTAAGGGATTTGGAAAAGTCTTGTCATCGTCGTTTTCATTATCAACTTTATTAATAGATAAAGTATAGAAGTAAACTCTATCAGTTTGGAATGTCTCTTATCAAGAAATTTTTTATTTGAAATTTTTATCTTTGTCCATATACGCACGCTAGCGTTGAATTTTTTTGCATTTTTTTTTACTACGGCCGCCTCAGGTCTGACATCAACAGAGACGTTGCCATAGACAGCAGCCATTTGTTGATGAATGTCGATAGATGCACAACCATCAGTTGTTGCGATTTTCAAGAAATCACTATTGAGGGTCTTGATAGTTAACAAGGTAGAGAATATGATGCTTATTATATGCGTATGTAAGCCTAACAGCTAGGTAGCAAGAAAGCTAAGCCATCTTTATACTTTTGTAAATATTATGGGAGGGAAGTGATGAAATGGTTTATTGTTGAAAATGTTTGATACTCTATCAGCTGTTTTGGAATTGCACGTGGATTACTTCTAGTTCTTGTTAGATCTACAGTTGCTTTTACTAAGAGTTACAATCGTTTTTTATCTATATAATTTGTCACCTTGATTTTTTCCCCTATAACTCCTTGAAAAAGCAAAGGGCGCCTTAACGACATTTCGAAAGCTGAGTAAATGGTAGGGATGCTAGTCCGTTACTGTTGATAATTTATGTACCAGATTTCTCAAATTGTTCTTGTTCTGGCCTATTGCATTGTCCCCTGATAAATTTTGTAACTGCAGGTCTGCAGGTCTGCAGTTTTCCTTTTCTTGTGCATTCCACCTTGATTACCGAGGTATAATATGTCAATAGAACGTTACACCATTTCCCAATTAATCCAGAATAATCCTTTGCATCAATGAATTACTCTTTTTCGCAATTTTGTCACTAGCATTTGTTTACGCGCAAACGTACAGGTCGATAAGATGTTACATTGTCCGGTGGTTTGTTTACCTGGTTTAGGAATGAATGTGATATGGGCAAATTTTCAAGTTAGTGGGAAATAAGCTAATCGTAGCAAACTATAATACATTTGACTACCATTATAATAGCTTTCTTAGATAATTTTTTGAGTACTTTCCCAATCATTGCAATTATTGCATCTAGTTACATCCTATTCAACATTTAATTGGAAGCGTCATTGGACATGAGCTATCGAGATAGCGTATTGTCAGGGCATCATCGTTATTATTAGCTTCTGGTATTGGTCCGCAGTGAAAACTTCGGCTAAGTGCTCAGCATAAGTACTAGCTTTTTCTTTTCTGGTTTCGCCCAAGTATCATCTTCTTTTCTTCTAGGGGGAATGAGAGTAATGAACCCCTTAAACTTGTTGATATCCTTCCAAATGGAATGGTTCTCCTTTCAAATGTCTTTAATTCAGTGTTACATATGTTTTCCAGAACTAATTCTAGTTATTATACGATTTTATCAATAGGGTTTCGGTTCCTTTGTCATCTGTATCTTCTATGATGAGTGACGGACTGCTACTAGTAGATTAAATTCAAAAATATTCAGATGGTGTAGATTTTCGTATTGTTTTTTTTGTGTTACTCTGGTAAAATACTTAACTGCGATGTCTATATCATCAGGTCCCGATAATTTAACAACGAGATGAATATGATCTTCTTTAAAACTGCGAAACGGTGTGATTGGTAAACTAAAATTAAAATGCGAACCTATGATCATACTTTTAGATGCTTAACATAATTCTTATTATAGAATGCAGTTATTTCATTTATAAACTGCTTTTTTCTGTCGGTATAACTGCTTAGGTACTACTGTTCTAACTATTTAACTAATAATCATGGCTCCTTATAAATTTATCATGTCGTTCATTTACTGTTCCCTTCTTTCTGATATTGCCAACCCAAAATCATTAACAACCACTTTCTATGGGTTGCCTTATTACTTAATATGTTTTCTGATTTTCTCGTTTCTTGTTTAATATTTCTTACTTGGAAGCAATATCATCTGATCTTTCTAATACTGTATGTTTTTGTATGAAATAAACCCAAGCCCCCTTGTCTCTAAATTCATACTATTTTTATTTCTTGAACCATTCTTTTGAGTATTATTGAACTTGACAATAATAAAACTATTAGTAACCTTGACATCAATGTAAAAACTATAAATATAATTCGAATTACATGAAGTGGCTTAAAGAAATGTTTACTCCATATTTTGAATTATGTGCGATAATTATTATCTTCTGCTTCTATCCTTGGTCGGAAGAATATGATTGAAATTAAATAAAACTTATATGTAACGTAAAAATGAACCCACATAATATTGAAACGTTGCTAATATTTTAATTTAAATATAAATTGCAACTCGCTTTTTTTCCAGGCGAACACTTCTTTTTCTACGTCGCATTTGTAGTCTAATTGAAAACATGTTTTGTTCATCCACTGGGTTTAATGATATTAGCGTCTGCTTCGAAGCAATTAGCTCATTTAAACATGAACAGGTGAAAGTACTGCAACGAGAAAAATAAGTCCTCTCAATCTTCGTGTTTTGAGCCCGCGATTTATTAATATGGGTGGCGCCGATTAGCCTACTTTGCGGATCGCAGAGAGGAACCGGCACCACGGGAATCGCAATCGGTGGTGTCGACCGACGCAGGGCAACCGTTACAGTCGTGAGACACGAATTTCACCTCCATGACCCCCAATTGACCCCTCCCGCCGGCTGGTCAACCGGAACAATATCTGGCGACAATGCCGCGCTTCCGCGTTGCGCATTGCTTTACTGTTACATTACGTAACCCCCATTATCTTAGTCCGCGGTGTGGCCTCTACAAACCACGGTGTGTAGAAAGTGACCTCGGCAGTTGGTAACAAAAACTGGCAATATGTTGTTGTGTAGGGGAAGGTTCGTTTACTTTTCTTCGAGAAGAGATGATTCAATGGCAAATTATGAATACGAACAAGTAACACCAACGATGCTTTTAGCTGAAGGTAGAGGTTTTGTTATACAGTTGTAGTTATGAATCGATAGTTTAGTAGTTCGACAGTTGAGAAAAGCGGTATTTGAATGCCTGTCGGCTTAAGCGATTAGATAAAAAGATTGACAAATGTTTGTTGTGTTTATCTTAGCAAAAAACTACGATTGCAAAAACACTTCACATCTGTAAAGTAATTCAATCTATCCTTTTTATTAGTAATGTCACGTTGAAGTGACATAAGTTGCTTATCATGAGAGATGTAATTGTATGTTACGAGCATAAAAACTAAGCACTGGTGAGAATAACTAAGTTTATACGCATCTCTATGCCCACTTATTTTATTACGCAGCGGTTATAGATACTTACCATTACCTTGTAAAAAAACCTGAAGACTGGCGACGTTGCACTGAAGCACATACTAAGTAGTTCTAGGAAAGAACTTTTCCACTTTTACTGCGATGTATCTTGAAGGAGTGGGATGTTTAACATATAAATTATGAACCATGATGGTACATTTATCACGTACATTATGTTCAGTCTTAATCAATGTTGAACTGTATGTGTGAATTAAAAAATTGGTTAAAATTATTGGCTAAATGGGTATTTCATCACTTTATGATGTTTGCAATTTATTTCTGACCTGACATCTAACGATGTAAGTAACAATTAAGTCACACTTGGAAACTAAAAGACGCGTTTTGAATGTGACACATTTTTCTATTTGTATAATATTAACAAGAGTGGTAAAGAACATTGAGGGGGTAAGAAAAGCAGTCCTTAGAAAAACCATGTCACATAGCGGTGACATGGAACTCTCAGAATTTTTGATTACTTTATCTGACATATATTAAAAAAAGTCCTCAACTATAACTCCTATAAGATTCTGCAAGAGTTGGGCCAAAGTTGTTGATTGGTGAGGATGTGGTAATAAATAGAACTTTAGGTAGTGACTGCCAGAAAATCTACAATATTATCATAAATTGGTGTTTCACACTTTTGGAGTTGTTACTTTTGGTGTCGGCCCGTATTCTTTTGAGGAAAATGAAGAAACCATGACAGTGAATTGTACTTGCTATGTTACAATGATAAACAACTGTCTTAATCTAGAACTTTGCTAGTGTTAAATTAATCAACAGAAGATATGATTTTCATAAAATGGCATCGCGGATTACACGTTTGGAACTTCCATGACGGTTCTTTATTACTTTTTAACACATTGTAACCTGGCTTTTTCGTTTGTCTGACGTCTCCATTTATGGGGTTACTTCAATTAATGTGGAGAAAAGTGAGATGCAATTGCATAGAAAGACTTCTAGAATATTTGAAAAGCGATGGAAAACATTTTTAAAAGTAAATAATATGATAAATTACATTAGCATACATACAATGGCTTATTTATGTAATAATAAATTAATCCAGATTTGTAGTTACCCTATTATTCACATATAAGTATATAATATCTTTTCCACGAGAACATCAAATTGGACTTTTTAGAAATTAAAAACCAATTCACTACATGTACAGCTGAATTGAAATTAATTAAAAGCTGCTGAGCGCTATTTAAATATATAAGCAGGTAACGACTGTTCAAATTTAATATTTGTAAATAAGATATTCAGGTTTAACACTTAACCTTTTGCTCATAGTGTTATGCTTCGGTGTTTGCAGCATAGTTAACAATCCAATACGATTTAAACCACATAAGGTAAATCTCATAATCAACAATCACAAGGATTAGCATATATGTCCATTGACCCAATATCACCCATATATTAACAGCCGCAAACAATGCATACACTTTTGTCAACCAGAATTTTTTTTTACTAGAGGTAATTAAATTAGATAGCTATATCAAATAAGAAGCAGCTAAAAAGCCTGGAGGAAATCATTATCAAAAAAACAAACCGACAATTATTCATAAGGACGAATAGAAATAAAGTATAAATCCAGCAACTGAAGTCAATGATACTGATGACGATGAAGGAAATAAATTAAAAGTCGTTTCTAACCTACCACATGTAATTTTTTACAAGATAGGCTGGTTAAATTAATTGCCATGTGTATTTACATTGATCAATTTATAAATTATAAAGTACTTCGGGATGACTTCAATGTACCTTAATCTTCGATCTGTGATACTATCAGCAATCACATTGAGCTTGTGCACACAATAAATTTATATCAATTTCCTCAAGGTTTTAAGATAAAGTGTAGGTGTGCAAAACTTCAGTTCTCGAACTCTGGTCGCTAATCTGAGAGGTTTGATTAATGAGTTAGTCATTCCTTGGCATGTATTGATAAGCAATTTTAATAAAAGTCGATTGTATTCTAATTATAATCACAAATGATAAGCAAAACTCTTGAATAATTAAATTATTTCTGATGACATAAATTTAAGAAATTTTTTATGTAATTACTTTATAGTGTGAGTATAGGCTAGTATTTTTTTGACGCATTGGGTCTCTTCTCTGGGAATATATAGACCACCTAATTTGCTTTTAGTAAACACATTGTAATTTTACGTTAATTTTTGGATTATTTTTATTCTTATTAGTCTCTTGACAACCTCTTGCGACAAATATGTTCTACTCAAAATATTGTCTTGCTTGTCATCTTTGTTATTAATATGTTTATTGCCAGACTGTGATGACTCTAACTAAGTTTTGGCCTATCTTGAATTTCAGGATATGATTAGTCATTGAAGTCGAAAAATTGAATATTTGCAATTAGTATTCGTATAAATTTGAATATTTGAAATTGGCGAAATGTGTATTCTGAAAGAAAATAAAAATCACGCAACATAGACATTGCCTTATTTAATTTTTTTAATGCCATGCATATTTTCAAATATTTTTTAGTTTATCTAATATGAGTTACACTTCCAAAAATTAATTTTCTGTTAATTTAATATTTCTATAATTGGAGTATTCAATTTTTTTTATTATTTTGTCTATATTCTAATATTAATCCCAGCCTTACGTATAATATAACGTTGTAGTTTTTTTTTTTGAAGTATTATTGAATTTAAATCCAGAATATATTATGCCATGGAAGTAATCAGTTTTAAATGTACTGGTTAATAATTCTTAGATATAGAGATTTCATAGATTGGCGTAGAGAAAATAAAACAAATACCATATCAACTACTTCTTTTTCTAAAAAATTTTGTTTCTGTCTAAAACCAAGTGATATATTGAATATACACTACGGTGGTCAAACCTATGATAACATATACAGCTTTAGTATGGCAGACGAAGGTGATGCAAAGAACCGCTGTAACTGTACTAAGATGGAAAGACTTTCTTGTCTGGGAATAACGGGCGTTATAAAAAGAGACTGCTGGACTTTCCTTCTTTTTATATTGAAATAATGATAAGAGGCAGGAGTGGCTCTTTATAGACTGCACAACGCACCCAGTTTCAGAAATGGTATGGCAGTGGATGGAAGCATACTGGATATGAGAACAGATTATGTGACACATTCACATTCAACATGAGGTCAATATTATGGATCGAAATGAATATACAAAAGAAATAAGCAACAGGAACCTACTCGGAAAAATTATCTGGTTTACAGATGGATCAAAAACCGAGTCTGAAACGGGAGCAGGTATATAATGCAAAAAGAAAAACTTGCAGTTAAGCTTTTCTTTAGAAAAATGTACATTCATTTTTCAAGCGGAGCAAAGAACCCGAAAGTAACATCTAGTCTGGTATGGGAATGCCACGAAGAAGGCTCTGGCAAACCACAACAAGTTAACTCTATTATGGGTATCAGGTCACTGCAGAATTGCAGATAAGAAAGAAGCTGATGAGCTAGCACAAGAAAGATCATCAACTGGGAGTACAATACGAAGCCGGCTAAGAGAATGGGCCAGGAAACAAAAAATACTGAGAAAATGTACCCCCGAAACAAAGAAGTAGAAAAACCTTCATAAAAAAACCATCTAGTAAGTAAACTGAAGAATTGTTAGTACAAAATAGGAATCAGTTACGAATTACAGTAAGTTTCCTCACAGGACATTGTTTTCTGAAAGGATACTTTAACAAAATAAAGTTGTACAATAAAGACCTGAGCTGGAGGCAATGCGGCAGAGACCCAGAGACAGCCATCCACATCTTGTGTGAGTGTGAGACTTTAGTTCATAGGAAGCAAACTATTTATGGAAAACCACTAATGGATCCAGAAGAATGCAGCACCCGTTCAGTAAGGGACTTTTATAGACTAGTACAAGGATCAGTGATACCAGAAAAAGTACTGTAAGGAAAATGAGATAAATCAGTAAGTCTATGAGGTTGCAGTGCTACCGGGGACAGAGGTCAAACAACTCTCAACAAAAGAAATTGTTATATAAAGGAAATTATTTTTTATAAAATGGTATTGGGTGGGTAATGTTTTGTCTGGCAGTTAACTAGACCAAATGCGAAATTGAAAGATGTGTATCTGTTATCTCTTCTTATCGCTATCATTTCAGATCTTGTTGATGTTATTGGCGTCACCAAAAAGTTACGATAGCCTGATCCAAAACCCTACTATGTAGGAAAGGTGGGAATAGTAGTTACTGCTGCGATGAGATTTCTTGTTCGTTCTGTACAATGGACGGCATTCCCGGTTTGTTGTCCGTGTGAAACTCCAGCCTGGTAGAACTAGAAGCGAGCCGCGGCGCTCTTTAAATCGGGGCAATGAAAATGGCAATTACTCTATGGGAACGGCGGACAACAAACCCAGCCATGTCGGTAATGACAGGATAAATGGCCTTATAAAGCGCTGGGCGCTCTTTGTTTTAGCGCTTAATAACCGTTTTCGCGCCGAGCGCGCTAAGCCTGCTTTGTCTAGAAATTATGACGGTGGCAATGACTCAATGACCTTACCATTGACTCGCGCGAAATACCGCCAAATATGGGAGGGATCCGCTCGCGGCGCGCATACGAATTCGGCCGGAGTTTTCCACATTTCGGCGGCGCGCGGTGTCACTAACCCAAACAGATGGATATTTGAAATCCTCTCGCCGGGCCGTCAAATTGCGCGCTCCCGTTTGGGCGCCGGCCAGCGACTCAGCTGGCGCGCATTCCGACGCCGGGCCCTCGGCTAAGAATGCGCCAAATGTCGGTCTCGTGAATGCAGCTCGTACGCTGTGGCGACGGCGGCGTTCCCGTCTAGACGCGGATGCGCCCATTCAGTCGTCAGTCGGCGCCGCGACGCCCACGTACCACGCGCCTTTCTCGTCGTTAGCGGGCCAGATCCATCTCCAGATCTAGGCGCGCTGCTGGTGCCCGGTAATCCCTGCTATCTGTCAGTTATATGCACGCTTAACAAGATGCATTCGGGCTTTCAGCCGCAACAAATTGGATCGCTCCGTCTTATTGGCGTCGCGAGCAAACAGCCATGTATCCTTCGTAACGGACTACCATCAAAACGATAAATGTACTGAACATCGTTTGGTTCAAAATTGCAACAGGAAATTTATGCAGCTGCGTAATGACACTTCCTAGTTGAACTGGGAACTATATCTAGGTTATTGCATGTTTTCCTAACTAAGAACATCAATATTAGTGAAAGAGTTGGTGTGACTCGATCATTGAATCGTTGAAATATTGATTCTTGTAACGTTTGTTTGATACTAATACATACTAATGATAGGATAGCCAAATAAATAAAAATGGTGTAGTCTGATGATTAAGGGAGCGGGTTTAGTGTGGTTCTATTTTTAAAACCAAGGGTTGGTGTAAAAGCACCACGAGCATCGTTCTATTCAAATTTAATCTAACAAATTTGCAAATACGGATCGCTTCCTTAAGATGATTGTTGCTTTTGACGTTTATCCAAAACGATGCGCTGCTGTTTAATTCTTATTTTAATTAAATTGGAGTCGGAGTTGAAAAATGTTTATGAGGAATATTCATACAGTGTAAAGG
This sequence comes from Sinelater perroti, assembly GCA_036346155.1. Taxonomy (NCBI): domain Eukaryota; kingdom Metazoa; phylum Arthropoda; class Insecta; order Coleoptera; family Elateridae; genus Sinelater; species Sinelater perroti. The sequence goes on from JARFIY010000122.1 coordinate 3,574,665, forward strand.
CTTCATAAACGAGGCGAGGTCTAGTTAAGGTTTTTGGCGCCTTACACTAATAAGTTTCACCCGCCTCCCCTTAAATGTCTGTATAATTGTGGCGTTATCAAAAGATTATAAAAAAGTTGGTTCTTTAGACAAAATAATTATTTTATTTTTCAATTTTTGTTACATACACATCAAAATAAAATCAAATATCCATATCAAATAAAATTTTTATTTAAAGAACATTTCTTTTTCTGGCTTTAGAATTAGGAAACCTCTGATCTATGTTATCAAAAGAAAGACTGTAGAAACTCACTCTCAATAAATAAAAGTGTAAAACCCGTCATTTTTTCTTGTGATCGTTCTCCAATGCATTTAGTAACTGCCAAACTTAGAGACATTCTTATAGCGTTGGCAGTACTGGAAAAAGTAAACTCTACGTCCCATGGCTTTAAAAATGCTATTTCTCTTCATGATTTTAATTGTGTTTTTGATTTGGTATTCGTATCATCTTTGTCAATACTTTTATTAATACTTAAAAATGCTGCTAAATACACATATTCTTCAGGGAATGTTTTATCTAAATCAGAAGCATACCTTCGCAATAGTTGATTTGTTCTGTCGTAGTTTCATTTTCCATTTCAGTGATATTCCATAGAAATAAAAAATCCTTATGTATTTCTGTATAGATTGCTCTTTTTTGTACTAAGTTGAGTATTCAGAAAATCAGTGCAGAATAATATGTTTCTATCACGTTCAGAAAACTCGTAATTTCTATCTTTGTTTTCACCAAAAAGAACTTTTGGCTTCCATCTTTCTTGTAATAACTGTTTTGTAGACGTGAGTTGCTTTGTTTTCTAGCCTTGAAACGTTATCTTCAACTTTAAAGTGTTTATAATAACTTCTAAAGTACTATATAGAATAATGATCTCTGTTGTCTGTACTTTCTCTTTGAACCATTTTACTTATTTTTTGAGACTTTAGAAGAACATTGTTCCAGAAACAAACCACTAATGGTATTTCAAAACCCTTTAAAATTTTTACGGTATCACATTTGGTTCACACTGTTCATCCTTAGTTTCGTCACTTTCATGAGTAATGAGTGTCGGAGCATCAAAAATCTTTTAGTACTATTTCTATAATGCTTAACTGGCATAGCCATTTCATCGTGTTGTGGACAAAGTTTATCCCATTGTAAGGTGAGACTGCAAGATATCCCATCTTTTGGTCGAATAGCTAAAAAAGTTACAGATTTGTTGTTCCAAAGAAAAAAATTTAACAGAGTATTTGTTGCTCTCCGCAACTGCAAAGCCAGTTAGTTGTAAAAAGCGACCCGCCCGCGCAAGATATGTATGTGGTCAGATGATTTACTTCTCCTCTGGCTAGCCTGAAATTTTTTGCAGCACCCAGACATGTTATTGACGTTGTTGTAGCTCTGTTCACTACAGTTATTTAGATTAAAAGTTACAAAATCTAAGGTCGACATTACAACATCCGCCATCTACTTTATGGTTACAGTTAGGACATCAAAAATCGTTCAACAAGAGTTCCTGTAGGTATCACATAGCGTACCACAAAAGCTAGTTGGTCTGTGTCGACAAATTTGACCTTTATTCCAAAATTATGGAATAATACTTGGCATTTATAACCTCTTGGACAATATCTGGCTTAACTTGGTCCACTAACTGTATCATGAATAGATTGACAGTTGTCCTTGACGAGTATGAGGGAACAATTCTTCCTTTATTTTTAAATTTTGCTATAGGTTGGGTCATAAAAGGATCGAATTTTGAAATTAATTCTATAAATATTTGATTTTGCCACGAATTGACAGTACACGGAAAGTTAAAAACTTTCTAACTTCAACAACTTTTAAAATAACGTATCGCCAATACAAAGTTTCGTCCTTGTACTGTTCAGCTAGTTTACAATCCACTCTTTGTGAAGCTCGACTTCTACTAATAATACAACACACTTCGTGTTGAGAGTTGTTGTATAAACCAACAAGTTTCGTTTGATGCATTCTCCTTAACTTTTTCTAAAACAACTGATTGATCGATTGTGTCGAATATGATTGCTGCTCACTATGTGAGAAAAAGTGTCTAGTTTTGAAATGTTCTTGATCACAGTAAGACTCCATTTGTAACGTTTTCTAAATTCTGCTCCACTTGTTTGTTTTCTTTTTAACAAATCTCGACCATATGTGTTACTCATTGTTTAGCCTTTAAGGTAAAAGAAATTTGAGCTGAACGACAATTTAATTCATACCTAAACTTTATTCACATTCACAGTTGTACTGCTGCACAATAATTATATATTGTAATATTATTAACGCGACGGTCACTATAGTAATATAATATTTGCAGCATTGTTGTTCGTTGTACGACTTCTCCTATTCGACTGCTGCGAATGCCCATCTGTTTTATAGTTCTAGAACTAATTAGAGAGTTCTGGAATTTGAACTGGCGCGGGTGGTAATCGTTCATTCTGGACAGTTCCTCAATCATTTCTTTGTGATACGGTATTTCTATTACAATATAAATGTTTTTAAAAATTTACCATACGTTGTTGAACGACGAATATACGATTTCGAAGTATAATAGTTACAACCCAATTAAAAGTATTTTTAATTGCGCTCACTTAATCATTTTTTCGACTCAAAATTTTGCTGTCGTTAAATCCTGGCGCCTTCAGCTGCTGCTTACGCAGCCGATTGGTTGATCAGATTCTGATTACTATTTGTTAGTAACTAAAAAATATTGTCTTTTGAATTGCAAGTTTTCTGATAAGGGAATTAAATTAACCATTTTTTTGATTTTTTTTTTTTTTTGGAAAAAGTACATTCTGACGTAGCGATTCTATCTAAGATAAAATTACTTACATTTAATATATACGGCTGCCGGCTGGCTCGAGGCTTAGGGAAATGTTACCGCCCCATAACTGTTGCACAACTTTTCACTTTTACGTTCCGAGCTAACGGTATTATCTCTTGAACCGTTTCATTGTTTGGATTTCCTTATGCGACCGGAACGTTCGTAATTGTTTTGTAATGCAGGTCGCGTTCGTTTGTCACCGGACATTATTGGAATGCGACTTTGTGACGAACGAAAAGCTGAGCACCGTTTTGAAAAAGAAAATTTAAATTAATGTTTATATTACTATTATTTTTAAGCCTTTGAGATTTATAGTTATTTTTAGAGGCGTATTTCTAACCTAAGGGATCAGACGTAAAAGTAATGAAAGTATTACTAAAGATCTTTGCTTTCTTTATCATTTTGAGAATACCGTTGGAGACCTAACTCATTGTTTATATCTTTTCAATGATGGCTTTTTGGGTTAAAAAAATAAGCACGAGAGAGTGAGTTTAAGTGTGTATGGGAAGATGTAGAATGAATGTAGACCAATACCTGGAAGGTTGCATTTATAATATTGGAATACCAACAGGATAGAGAGCACGACAGCGGCGAGGTGAAAGCCTCGACCTGCCAAACTGCGCGCGGCGGCCCCGAAATCGTCAAAATTGTCGCATCTGGAGTAGTAAAAATGCAAGTGCTATTCATAAAAAAACAATGTTTCCACAAAAATGTACTGTTTAATGTGCATTGTGGACTGGAGAAATTACTTACTTTTTTTAAGGACGAAGTCGGCTGGTCACTGGCGCATGCTATTGAGAGATGCTAAACTTTTTTTTTCAATGAAATTAACGATTTTAACTTGATTGACATGGGGTTTTAACAAGGTGGAGCTACCTGCTACACAATACGTGAAATACTGGCTTTACTTTAAACCAACTTTTCTGGTCGTATGATCTCCTAGAGAGATGACATCGATTGGCCACTATGGTCTTACCACATGTAATCCCATTAGACTTTTTCCTCTGGAGCTATTTCAAAGAAAGGGTATATGTCAACAAGTCTGCTACAATTACAGGGCTAAAAGAGAACATCGGACGTGTAATTGCCCATCAGAAGTATTAGCATTATGGAAAATATTTTGTTTTATCCAGGAATTTATGCGTGAAGATTAATTTAGATCACTATGTATTGAACAAAGAATGTCTAGGCATCCGCATAATTTGAAGGTTTTCAGCGAGAGCCATCAAATATAAAATTGTAGCGCAATCAATTTTGGTACAAATTTGTAGAAAGCTTATTTTTTATTTAAATTTTAACTGATTCCAAACATTAATTAATACGATAGTTGTACAAAGAAGAGACAAAAAGGTCATTAATAATCTTTAATTTCCTTCGGACTTTTATTGCAACCAGTAAGAATTAGTTGATATATGAACATTGGGACATTTGAAAGACCCCCCGTATCCCTTAATTGTTCATTACCATATCCTTTTTTGTATGTTCTTTGAATGAGTTTAAACAATGTTTGTTAATCCGTCAAAGGAGAAACAGTTACCTGCAACAAATCGGGGACATAAGGTGGATGATGTATTGTAACGTGTGACAGAAAAAATTAACATGCTATCTAGAAATTCCTTTGCTGCACTTAAGGACTTTTTAAACGAGAGAATGTCAACAAGGACTGAAATATTGAACGCGTTATTAAGATGTGAAATCCGCTTTGCAGAAGCAGTTAAGTACTCCACGACCAATTTATTCCTCATTGTTCTACGCGGATGTGGCTCTTAATCTGCCTTGCACAATGCACGTAAATTAAACAGGAAGCAATAAGCGGGGCCAGCAATGCACCGAGATGATGCCATCCATTTCGTCGGCCGCGAGGGCCTCGCTTATCGGGCGCTAATTTCAGCCGGCCAGTTTATGGCGCACTTAACCTGGAAGTCGCAAAAAAGCACTCCGCTCTGATCCATCCTGCGGCTCCTTTCACCGCCTTTGGAGGCGCCACGCTTGCGAAAGCGCCGCATTGCAGCGGCGGCACAAGTGGGGCAAAAAGCTGCCGCATTTTCCGACTCGTTTCCGTCCAGAAATACGCATCTGTCATTACGCACGCACCGCTTACTTTCGGTGTCGTTTGGGCGCGCGCCGCGGGCCGTAAAATATTCGCGGATCCGCGCGCGTCGCGCTAAAGAAACCGAAGGTATTTTGGCGAGGCATCAGGTATGCCGGCGCTCTTAAAATACCGGACGCATAAACCACATACCGCACTATACATGTAATTGAGAGAGGTAATGGACACGGTTATCTAGGAGCTGGGCCAAAATTGACCGGGAGCGGCGTAAATCAAAAAACTGCGGGCGTCTCGGACCTACGACAACGTTGGCACGTAAACACATCAATTTTAGAGCTCCGAAAAACTATTTGCCGTACATTAAGGTTAAGTGCTGCATTTCTCCACTTTTTTCATTCTCTGTTGCTACACTTTTAGAGTCTATAATTTAATGAGCCTTGTTTTGTTTTTGGCCGCTCCCTCTTTGTACGTTAGTCTTAGTACTGTTTGTCTTTGTTGTGGTATAGGTCAGCAAAAATACCTCAATCACCATAACGTTATTTTTTTTGTATTCGTTTTCGCAATTTAGATTTATCCGAGTAAAAACGCATATTAATTAAAGGAGCATTTGCCCGAGTTATTGCATGTAGACCAGTCAAATTTAAGTGAAACTTTTTGTTTGTTCGCTAATTTGATAACGCCGGACGCTGTGATTAGATAAATGTTATTAGCTTTGTTTCCACATCATTTCTTAATAATTATGATGACTGAACAGCAGTGCTCATCTTTATTACACGTTACAATAAATTTTTTAATGAGTAAAAATTTTAAAGTAACCGATAGTTTGTCCGGACAATATTGATATTTAAGTAAAGAAACATTGTCAAGGAACCAGGTTTTGAAATGTAAAGTATTTGCTACGAGACGCAACGGTACATCTTGTAAACGTGTTTTAGGATCAGAAATTACTGCGATTGCTCCTTCAGGACAATTCCTGCTGTTACATGGCCGCTGTAACTCGAGCCAAGTTAGAACAAATATATTTGATGTCAGTAAACCATAGTTTCTTGGAGCTTCTTAAGACTGCTAGAGGGGTAGCACCTTGAAAGCGACTATTGTGTAGAGAAAAATGGCGGCAGGACCAGTTGGTATCAGTAATGGCATCAGAAAGTTGCATATTCTCTAGATCAAATGCATCGAAAAGGAAGTAAGAGGGGGTATTTAGGAAAGCAACCTTTGCGTGTCGCATTGTTATGCTTCCTATTATAGTAAAATTTTCGTTTAATTTATCCACGTACTTTGATTTGTTATATATTGCAGTAAGAAGAGAATAATATTAATAAATATATATACAGGACAATAAAAATTAAGATTTAATTTATAACAAGTAAAGAGAAAACGGTTCATGCCTGTTACTTGTAGGTAGAATGATTTCAAAAACGTCCTACCAAAGGAAAAAGGGAAAAACAAAAGGAAAAGAAGACTATATACAATGGATTAGCCTCACAAGTAAATTTTTATTAGCTTATTCTTGTTCTTTAATTTTGTTAATAATTTACATCTATTTTGACATTTTTAAGTTAGTGTCATATCATTTTTGGTTATTTTTTAATGTTTTGTATATAAAATTATTTATTTTATAACCTTACTTTTTATTTTGTATTTCTATTTTATGTTCATTAATGAATTGTTGTGTTTGTTTTATTGCACACAAATGCTAATTGATTTTTCTTAAGAGAACTGATTTTTGATTATCTACTAAATGAAAAAAAAATTAGGATGATCATATGCCTGATAAAATTAATTATATTTTGCCACTGGCATTAATGACTGTTTTCAAAATCCCAGAAGTCTTCTCTTGGATAAACTCTGTTTTTCAACCATTTCGATAAGGATCACGTAGATTTTCTAAATAATTAAATCAGGCAAGTAAGGCATCTGTAACCAAGTCAAAATTGTGCAGTTTATAGAGCGTTGACAGTTTCGCATTTGCAAGGACAAGCATTTTTTTCTAACTCATTTCATAATTACCTGTACTGTTTGTATAATCACATTCTGCTGTTAGCAGTGACCAAGTTACGTGCAGCTTCTTCGAGCAGTTATAGCAAAGAAAAATTGTTGGACCGGTCGCTATCCATAATTAATTTTGATCTTCAAAGAGGGCATAGAATGTAAACTTACGTGGATTTACTCAAGTTTAGATTATTCTTAAGAACAAGATGTACGAATAAACTAAGAATATCTTTAACACTTCAATCTCTTCTTACCAAGCGATATTTTTGCAAATGCCAGAAAAAGCATTATGGGCAGAAGTGTGAAGAAACAGTAGACGCACCTGATCTTGTTAATTAAATTTAGTATGAAATATTTTCCAACTCAACCAATGATTCTACAAGAAATGAACAGAAAAAAATATTGCAAGTTTCTGTTGCTTTTTTCGAAAATACGTTAAAGTTGGCATCAATTTTCTTTGTTACTTTTATTGATTCTTCATTTAACGAATAAAATGTTACGGGAACCCAGTTCTTTTAAAAAATCGTTGATGGAGAAACATTAAACTGTCTACTTGAGTGAAGTACATATAAATGGTATTTCTTTAATTTCTATGTAATCTCCTTTCTTAGAAACACATTTTTCCAACGAATGGGTAGTTTTTACTTCCTCTATAATAAAATAAACATGGTTGTGACAGCAGCCAATCGTGGGTGAACACTTTGACAGCAACATCTTCGTCAAATCTTTGTTCAGGTAAATGTTTCTTTTAATGGTCCAAACAAATGATAATTGCAGGACGATAAGGCAGGACATAGAGGAGGGTATTCCATTGTAGTTCAGAAAAAACCTTTAATTTTTTGTCAAGTTTGAGGAGCTACATGGGGTCGGATTGCTTGAACATTGTTGTAACTTATTCAAACCATGCCAATATTCTCTTTGATCACATTGCTGACTGCTTTTTGTCCTCCGAAAAATTGTTTGTTACGTGTATACTTGAGTGTTCTCAAGGATATTGTATGAACCTGAACTGTACCTTCAATTTTTACAAAATTTCAGACGGTTTGACACCCTATGTTGTGAGAAACTTGGTAATAATCCGTCGCGCAATAGATGAGGGTACCTCTTGCGTAGACATCATAAATTTTTTAAATTGTTTAAAGGAACGATAATAAGTGCCTTAGGTACATACGGGGGAATCTCATTCAGAATTTGTTCTCTAATCTTTTTCCGAGAAAAACTTGCACCAATTCTTTTCGGGGAAGAAAGAGTTATTGAAGCCACCGTTGATAATGTGCGAACTTATAGAACTGGCATGTCGGGTAGACGACCGTTCTATAGTTTGATTATTCTAATAAAGAATAATTCTTCAAAATTAACTGCCAAGATGGATTCTCTCTGTTGTGAATATTATTTTCCCATCCTCTAAAAATATTTTATTGAATAATGTAAAAACGACCTATATTCATTTTATTCATTGTTTCTTCTAGAGATTTGTTTTTTATTACTTTATTAGTAATTTTCTTAACTATTTTTTCACGAGGCAACGGTGATTCGTTAATCTTTTTGGTGCTTATCATACATACTATTTTATTTATTCATCTGTTGTCATTCTCTATGTTAGACATGTGCATTTGTATTATTCTTGTTGATTGGCTGTGAAAAGAGCATCCACTAAGTTTTTTTTATTGGTATCAAGGGAGATTTTTAAATTCTTTATTTGTTATGATATAATATATATAATATAATATAGTTTTCAATCTTAGTCTTTCCAGAAAGTTTATATTATTCATGATGATTCATGATGATCCTTTCATATACTTCGTTTATTTGTTACTTCCCATTGATTTAATAAAAGAGAATGTTTTGAGTTTGCTTTAAAGCAGGCGATATTATTATAGGTTTCTTGATATCAGTAATTTTCAATCTACTGAATACAAGTTTATCTTGAAATATCGTTTGAGTGGACACTGAAGAGCTCATCGAATTGCAGATGAACTTATCAATTTGAAGTACGTGAAAAACGACAAATCACCCAGGAATGACTTGCACCCTGGAGGAATTCCACTTTTAAAACATTTATGTAATACTTCATATGATTCCATTGTGTAATAGCCGATCCCTCGAGACAGTTCTGGCATTGCTGTTGTGCCCGAGTCGCCCAAAGTTACGAAAGCGAGCCGGTCCAGCACTAACTAAGCTAATGGTTTAGTAACAATACGCAATGTGCGCTATTGAGGCGCGGGCAGTGCTCGGGGTCAGCCTTAGAAACGTGCGGGTCAGCTGATTAATAACAGCCGCGCTTTCTCCGAGCAATTCGCATGACGCCATCTCCAAACGGCCTAGTGTGGATGCCAGCGCGCATACTTTCGTTTCCCTACATAATTTACCCGTTTGGCGACATTGCGCGTTGCGGCTTTGACACACAAAATTTGAAAGTACGCGTTTACTCGGCTGAAAGCTGGACATCACACGAAGGTTTGCGCGCCTGTTTTTGTACCTTTAACGTGAATGCGAAAGTTTACACTGAAACATACTTTTTCTTCGACAACGAGATACTTATAATGCTGATAGTAGGGTAGTCTTAACGCCTTGTCTTCTTGCCTTGAGTTGACTTTCTATATGCTAGGATTGCGAAGGTTTTCAGGTATTAAAATAATTCTGTGATTGGTAGGGTGGCACTTTGAAATTATTGTAGATGATTAATTAGTGAGCCCGTAAAAAAACAAAATAATTTTTTTTATTCTCATCCTTCGACATTTAGCATAGAATAAAATATGAAGGAATTTGGCAATTAAAATGCCACGCTTGCCGAGCGGGTTGGCGAGTTGGATAGGATATATGTAGGAGGGATGCATTTGGTTTTGGGTAAGGATTGGGATTTTAGGACTCAGCTCTCTCTCGGTATTTAGGAGGTGTAGAGAGAGTCGAGGCTCGCGTGGGCAGGATCGCTCTCCTGAAGCAGACCTATCCTATACCGGGATCGTATAGGAGTGTCTACCCGCTACCCTTAAATCGAGAAACTGAAGAATATAAGCAACTAAATAAGGACATAAACAAACATATACGTAAAGACCTAAGAGCATACAATACAAAAATGATTCAATCAGTGATTGAAAATAATGCAAACATGAAAGCCCTGAGATCGAAAATGGCCAGAGGAAGAGCGAAAATATATAAAATGAAAAACTCCGAAGGAACAGTGGTGAGAAATAAACAAGATATAATCGAGTCCGTCGAAAACTTCTACAAATCCTTATACAACACTTATTCACAAGAAAATACCAACAACAACATATTATGAATGTAGGATCTGAAGAAATTCCCGAAATTAACAACGGGAACTCAAAGCAGCCTTGCGGCAAATGAAAAATGGAAATCACCAGGGAAGACCGCATTACCATCGAAATGCTGAAAATGGGCGGCGAGCCTTTACTACAATCAGTCCGTACTCTGTTAAACAAATGTCTCTATGAAGCGAAGATTCCAACTGCTTGGCAATGTGCGGAAGTCATCTTACTATTTAAGAAGGGCGATAGCGGAGACTTGGAGAACTACCGCCCCGTTAGCCTCCTATCACATCTCTACAAACTGCTGACCAAGATCGTTACAAACCGCCTAACAACTAAATTGGATTTTTACCAGCCGGTAAAGCAGGCGGGCTTCCGAAGAAACTATGGCACTAATAATCACCTACAAACGCTCAGATCCCTCATCGAAAAAACCACAGAATACAACATGCCCATCTATCTTGCATTTATAGACTTCCATAAGGCATTTGATTCCATTGAAATTCCGGCAATCTTAAAATCACTGGACAACGCCCGAATAGACGCAAGGTATTCAGACCTACTGAAATGTATATACGAAAATTTCACCATAAAAGTAAAAATTAATGATGAACTAACAACCAATCAAATTAAAGTCAAGAGAGGCGTGCGCCAGGGCGATACTATTTCGCCAAAACTGTTTACTCTCGTCTTGGAGGATATATTCAAAAACCTTGAATGGAAGCGAAAGGGACTAAATGTAGATGGAACATACCTAAGCAATCTTCGATTTGCGGACAATCTTGTCCTAATTAGCGATGACCTAGAACAATTCAAAGACATGCTAAATGAGCTCCTCAAAACATCAGAACACGTAGGCCTGAAAATGAATGTCCAAAAAACGAAAGTAATGGGCCCAGTCGAAGAGAGTATCAACGTAGGCAACAACAATCTTGAGGTAGTCAAGGAATACATATACTTGGGGCACAAATTCAGGATCGGGAAAGAAAATCAGACCGCAGAAATCTCACGCCGGATAAGCCAGAGTTGGGCTGCCTTTGGAAAACTCAGTCATATAATGAAAAACACCGATATACCAACTAACCTGAAGAGAAAGGTTTACGATACCTGTGTGCTTCCAGTTGCAACATATGGCCTGGAGACAATGACATTGACGAGAAAAAGTATGGTAAGACTTAGAACTACTCAAAGGGCTATGGAGATAGCTATGATCGGCGTCAGTCTCAGAGAAAGAATCAATCACGAAGATATCAGAAGGAGAACCAAGGTGACGGATATAATCTCAAGAATACTGAAAATGAAATGGAAATGGGCTGGACACGTGGCACGGCAGGAGCCAAACCGATGGGACACAAAGATAATCCAATGGAGACCAAGGCTTACAACGCGGAGCAGGGGAAGACCACAGAAAATATGGACGGATGACATCAAACAAACGGCGGGTAAAAACTGGATTCAAACCGCAAGAGACAGAGACGCATGGAACAAACTTGAAGAGGCCTTTATTCAACAGTGGATAATAAGAGGCTGATGATGATGATGATGATGATGATTCTCATCCTTGATAACATATCTTTGTTTTTTTTTAAATTTGAAATTCGCATGAAAGTGTTACTTTTTTTTATTTTGGTACAATCTTCAGTGATATACGCTCCTAATTTCAGTATGATATATAAAATAGTTTATATGTTACAGCAGTTTATTTACATTAGTTTTTTGCCTTTTTTCGATTTTTAATATGTCTAATATGGTTGGACAAAGAAGTTGCGTTGTATTTTATATTAAAAATGAAATTAATGCTACTAAAACTAAAATAGTGCAGGAAGCATTCGTTGATCAATTTTTATCGAGAAAACCTGTATTTCTGTGGTATAGGCTGTTCAGAGAAGGTCGTGAATCAAGCCAGTAAATTAAATTTTAAGGGAAGGTTTAGTTTTGTAATGGTTATTAGAAAAATTCGTCAATCACTATTTGTAAGTTTTTCTGTCAAAAATTCAACAGATGTTGCTCCACAAGCATCTTATTCTCCAACATGAACTTTTTCCCGTTCAGTCGATTAAGAAAAGAACTTCTAGGAACCCGATTTGACTCGATTGGATCAATAACATAAAATTCATAGGAGGTACTGATGGACATTCAAAAAGTGAATATGAAAAATGTTTCCAAGATTGGATTAAATGTTGGCGTATCTGTATCACGGTAGGGGATTACTTTAAAGAAGACAAAATAAATTTGGATCAATAAATAAAAAGTATGTGTCACCTTAATTTTTCAACAGAGTAGTATAGGTGAAAAGTGGTAAAACTGATAGAAAAGGAAGTAGCTCATGTAGATTTTGAAGTAGGGCAAGATTCTCCAATTTAGAAAAGTAGATAAACTTCAAAATTAGTAATCATAGACAGCTAAGTTATTTAAAATAATGGATTAGATCTTCAATGAAAATGGGCAAGATGGTATTGAAATAATCGCGATTTACGATTACCATTTGGTTCACCCCATATAGCCCTTACAAAACAAATTTGTGCTCGATTATATAACGTGGCCGCGATAAATCTCGGGCAGAGTTCCATCGTAAGCCGTGCTTCTGACGGAAAATATACGAGATAGCCAGCCATGGCGCGCGTTATCCCTAACCTTTGACTTTAAATTTGCATTCCGCCGTGAAACCTCGAATTTGTGAAACACGCCAATCGCAAAGTTCATTCGGCGCAGCTGGCCGCTCGCGCGCCGCTTTCTTTGTTGTTCAGCGCGATTTTGTTGCAAATTCTGGGAATATTAAGTTATGCGAAAGCGGCGCTGCAATAAACATCGCGAATGCATGTCACAAGAGTGCTTATGTAAAGGATAATGCCTTGTTTCTGTGTTTTCGCGACTGTACTACAGGTGTTAGAAACTGGCGGCCTAGTTCGAGATGAGATGGTGTGACATTCCACAAGTGTAGTAAAAATCACGGACCCGGAAGGAAAGGTTAATGCTAACTCGCTTGGCAGTCGTTATGCGTCTGCATGGAAAAGCTGCAGCTGCAGAAGCGCAGCGTGGAATAAATTTTGGGAAGAAAGTTGTGTTAGAGCCGTTAGGTTGGCCGCATATGCATTCCAATTTCTGAAAGTTCTGTTTGAAATTCATCATTAGAGAATGTCGCGGTGAAATGGTATTGCTCGAAAGAACTAAGAATTTTTCCATCAACTTCTCCAGTAGAGTAGCACTTTTTGTTTTAATAAGTTTTAATTAGAGTTTAATTATTTTACTTTTTATTCACTTTTCAATTGCGGCTTAGCTCAGTTAACTTGATATGAGCCAAGAGTAGAGAATCCCAACTCAATTCTGGGGGCAAGTTGTTGAAATTGTTACTGCAAGATAAATTGCAAGCCAGCAAACAGTAAACAATGAGTGAAATATTTGCGCAGCTCTTCATTCTCTTGATTTATATCGTGACACACAAAGAAGATAAGTGGGTTTTTGCTTTTATGCATCTATTTTATAGCAAATTCGATATAAAGGTCTATCAGTCGCCAATGTTATTGAAGTGTCAGTCATGTGACATTTGTATTTATATTGCATAGTAAATTATCCTGAATAGGTATTTATACAACTGCTCGTTGATATAATTAAGTCGGGAAAGCTCTTGTTTAATCCAAAGAATGTTTCGTGGCCTTGGTTCGATTGATGATGAAGCTCTTTGTACACCGTGAAGGAGCATTGCTTACGCAGCTAAAGCTTTCATATATTCGCCCCTGACTTGATACGGAACGATATAGATAGCACTGCTCCATAGACAATTATTACTCTTTGTTCGAAATGTACGCAAGTACGCAATTAAACCACTGTTTATTGAAATAGCAGCACGGAAAAAATGTAAACTAACAGAAACCTCGCAGATTTATTTAGTGGTACCATACAAATAAATGACTAAATTTACAAAACAATTGTCCATAAACATTTATATTTATTCAATAATGTATAGCCCCACCTCGGGTTCTTGTGTCATCGAATCAAACAATGAACGAATGGTGCATTGACAAGACTACGTTCCATTCATTATTGATATGCTCCGGTAATTCAGGCAGATTTCTATGAAGTCGTAAATACTATTGTGCAATGGTATTTCAAACATTTTCGATCAATGAAAGGTCAGGTAATGGGACCGGCCATGATCGAGCGTTATTATGTGGCTGTAAGACCGCGTTGTAGGTCTGACTGGTCATGTTGCCTCTAACTGTTACTAGAGGTGTCCTGTTATCACAATTGATAGCTCCTCATACCATAATACCTATAGTTGGCTTTGTATCCCTTGTACGAATGTAGTTTTCTTGCTCCATTTCCCCGCGTCTACAGCGTATAAATGCCAGACCATTGTTTTGAATTAAACAAAATCTGGATTCATTAGACGTTGATGTTGAATTCGTTGGTGTGATTGAAGATCTCATGAAAGTTAGTTGATTTTGTTTGGTCGCTCTAGTATCGCCTTACGGAGGAATCAGGATCTTCGTACGGTTATGGCGGGCGCCTATTTGAACTTCATAATTGTACAAGCCATGGATGGGGGAAGTCCGTGGCTTTGTATTATATGTGTTGCATATGTACCACAGAGCGCCAAAGAAAGTACTTAACGCCGGGTTCTGAATGACCCGGAGTTTTTTTATGCGACATATACCTACACTTGTGCAAGTTTATCCTGGAAAGACGACCGGCTCCTAGAGTTTAAGATGAAGTTCAGGGCTCGTTGAGCTATCTTTGTCTTATTTGCACCCCGTTAAACATGGAGCTTCTAGATCAGTTTGTTGTCTAGGAACATTTGGATGTAAAAAATAGAACTGCTGAACTCTTCTCTGCGTTGATTCCTCTTCTCCACTGGTCGTGGTGAGCTGGACAATATCGCCGTATCGTTTGCGTATTGGATCATCATCGTGAAAGGTGTGTTAGGCATGTCTCCAACGTAGATGTTGAAGATTATTGGTGGCAGATGGAGGCTTGTGGGTCGTCGATTTGACGCCGCCGATCTTGATCCGAAACTTGTGACCGGACAAGTAGGACTGAATCAGTTGTACCATCAGCAGGGGGATGGTCGCTGAAGCCATTTTGAAGAGAAGCCCATTATGCCAAACCTTGTCGGAGTCCTTGGCCACATCAAGGAAAACTGCACCAGTGACTTCTTCCTTTTACCCTCTTCTAAAGTAACATAAAATATTTTAGGTTCAATTTGGAGAATTGGTTGTAGAATACAGACAAGCTATTGTTTCAATAAACACATAAAAAAAATTAGGTCGATCGGATTAATGAGAAAAATGCATTTAGAGTTTTTTTCTATTTCGCATTCAACTATTTACAATTGTAATAGACAAAATGCTTACCAATCATCAGTCTGCCATTTCTACACTATAAAGTAATCCTTGGGCCTCTTGAAAAAGTTGTTCTTGCTCATCAAGCTCCTTTTTTTTCTCGATTCTCGCATCTTTTGAGGATTGCTGAGATTTTTATCAGCACATGAAACTTTCTTTTTTATTCCTACCACACTTTGTTTTATTTGGATCTTTACGAGATTCTTTATTTTGCGAACATTTAGACATAATGATATCAAATTCGACGCTCGTTCAAAGGTCACGAAGTAACTGGCGAGAAAACTCGTTGAAACTTGCACCGCGGAAAAACTGGTGCGGCGAGCTTGCATGTATAGGTACAAAGATACGAATAAATTAATAAAAACATTGCGATTTTGAGGTCGTTAGCGTTTCGAAAATATCAAAATCTGAAATTAGATTTTTGATCCAAAAAAACACGACGTTTCTTCTGAAGAAACAACTCACAATTTGCAGGGCGGAAAAAATGGCTTGGAGAGCGTGGTATATAAACATGTATATCTTTGCGGTAAATTGAGATATAGAAAAAATAAAAAAAAAGCATTATGGTCCTAGGGTTTTCAACTTCCTGAAAAAATAAAAATCTCAAAATCGATTTTTTAGTCAAAAAAAAACCAGACGTCCCCCTTAAATTTTTGTATGGTGAATTCTGGGCAGAATGAAATCTTTTATCCTTTCAATGTTTTGCTAATTTAAAAAATTGAAATCTGATGACCATTGTATGATTGCTAATTGGGTTCGAGATTAGATGAGGAGTTAATCTTTATCCATGAAACTCGTTTTTGGATGGATTACTTTTGTTGTAAGAAAAGTTCACACCCATAAAAAGGTGGCATAATTATTAGCAATTTTTTTTCAACATGGTGTGACTATAAAGGTTACCAGTGAATGTTACCATTTGATAACTTAATTTATTTGAGATGTGATTTGAACAAGACGTATCGCATGCCATTGCTTCTGCTGAATCTTTATCAACATCGAAATTCAATGATAAGATTATTAAGAGCAACTGTCAATTGACCATCGGCAGGTCGATGTCATTACTTTTTTTGTAAGACATATACTACATTTCTTTGATAATAAATTTCAAATTATTGAAGATTTCAAAACAAAAACTCTCATTATTGGTGAAGTACTATTTAATTTATGTGCCATTTATCAATAATTGGTTTTGTAGTATTTACACTCCTTCAAATGCAGTCGTGGTGGTCATTTAATTTAAATATTTCCATTTTAGTTTTGGTTAATAGGGAGTCTGAATATTCGCCTATTTTACCAAATCTCTTCTTCAATCTCTTTTCAGCTACTTTCTGTATGTCGGTTTTTTCATCTTTTTATTAATTCCTTATATCATCCATTAATGAATGGTCATTTAAAATTAAAGATAAAGTGTCTTCTAACAAATGTCACCGCATTTAAGCAACGATATATTTTATCTCCAAAACGCCACCGTAAGCTGTTGAAAAAACAAGAGCCCCCCATTAGTTACGAAATCCTGTCGCCGCGTGTGTCATCTCCACGTGCTCACTTTCATTTCATTGATTCATCGGCGCCCAGATCCCACGGCGCGATAAAGAGGCCCAGGAGAGGCCGCGGTTTCGAAACGCCCCATTAATATTAACCAGGACGCGGCGTCCAGCGGCAGCGGCGTGCCCGGCGCCAAATGCGGCGGCTTCCTTTTCCAAGATGGGCGGCCGAGGGCTTCCCGTTAACTACGTGGTGCTGGGCACGCCGGAGAGATTGCGCGGCGGTTACGATCTTAATTGTGCAAGAATGCAGGACGGAACCCACGGCCCCGATCGCCTATCCGGAACAGTTATGCGCTCAAATAAATATACCGCGGTTGTCTAGGGAAAAGTGGGTACTCTAACGGTGCCGGACCGGTAGGTCTGGAATTGCCTGAAAAATCGGCTATTGTCCATTCGTTTCGCGCGTTCAGTACTGCACCGTGCACAATGGGGCTGTTGGATGGCTCTAATTCGATTCCATTGAAAATATTTCACTCCGTTATTGTTCTGTTAAGGTTGCTGTTATAGATTCCGCTAAACATCTCAATTGTGTATTACATTTGGTTGAAAAGATTATACCTTATCCATTTAACTTGATAAAGAATTTCATAGTTAATACAAATTCGTTTTTAATATAAAAGATTAAAAGTCTAAATTAAAAAAAAAACGACATATCATCTGTCTATATGATGAAGCATATAAAGGAGATAATGCTGTAGATTTATGATTTTTTTTATTTTAAGGAAAGTTTATGAATCAAGTGGTCTACAGTTCATTGATACCACCCTTGGTTTGGAATCAAAGAATTGACGGCACTGTTCTTCTATTTTCCGAATGTTTGTTGAGTGGCATCCGGGCAAAAAGTGAGCCATTTATTGGAAATTTGGGATATTTTTGTGTTAATAATTTGTGGCAATAAAGCTCGGCAGTGAAGGTCTGATCCTCAAGAACCCAGCTCGAAATAAACCACACCTTCGTAATTCCACCAGACGCAAAACTCTCACCTATTACAACAGGTTCTGCAGTTTGATCTCTACTGAACCATCGATGTAGTCTATTTGGATTTCGAAGACGTAGATCCACTCTTTGTATAGTGCTTATAAATGAGGATAGTCGAACAGCTTAAAGTAAAGCTTTATTATAGGAATATTTACTATAGAAGATCATCCGAACCGACGTCGCGTTTGAAGACGGGTGCCACTGGTAATGAATTTTTTGAAGCAATTTTGGATCATACCATCTGACTATCTTCACTTTCAACTCCACAGTTTATTTGAGCTGCGTTATCAACGCTTCGCCCCAACTTCGAGCAATACCAAAAAACGGGCAAAATTTCAATATTCGGATTGGGCACGTTCTTTAAAGTTAAAATAATAATTGAAATTTAATATATTAGCGAATGTGACGTGTAACTGTTTTTCTAAAAGTGCAACTTACTCTGTGTCTTTTAGGTCAAGCGCCTATCTAGATAAATTCTTAAATATTTTATACTGTCTTAAGGTTTCGGGGTGATCTTCAATGTAACTGGTGGGCAGGTTTCCTTGCGAAGAGTAAAGGTTATTTGAACTGGTTTCGTTTCGTTCATATGTATCTTTCATATGAGATTTCGCTGGAGTATTAGTAATTATGCTACTCTAGGGTACACCTGCTTAGATTTTCATAATTGATTTTTTTCGTACAGATATTTTTAGCAGTTCGTGATATGCTATTGGTAAAGTCTTTTTGCTTTTGTATGAAAACTCTAAAAACCTTATCGAACTCTCATCTAATAATATCTAAGAAAAATACCGATAATGAGAGTAGTACAGTTTTAAATAAAGGTCATAATTAATTTTAGTGGCTACTCTATGCACTTGTTCTATAGTACCATAATCTTCCAGAAAACCAATTTGGTCTTTTTGGTATGGACGTATAACTTGTCGAACAGTTTATTTGAAGGCAAAGCGAATTATTCAAAAATTGAAAAAACTACACCGATAGATTTTTGTTTTTAGCTCATTTATTTTCCTTTGGGTTATACATTTTGGAATTTATATCTATGAATTTTCGGTCTGGGAGGCAAAAATCGTCCACTAATTCATCCCAATTATACTTCATAACGTTCATGATGGCGTTAACGTTGTAGATTAGTTAAAGGTTTTTTTTTTATAGCCTCCTATTTTATTATTCATGTAAAGTGTGTTGTCTATTAGGAACAGTTGGGGGTTGGTTTATAAAACGGGCATCTTGTATATAAAATACACAGCGCTAAGGAATGCGAGATGCACGTGCACACGTACACTGTATTCCATGCCATGTACACATTGAAACTAACGTCGTTCGTGTTGCGATGATTTATGAAATCGTTTTCAACAGGATGGACGTATTTCAAGACCGAACGACCGCAGACGCGATTATGCACCAGCAGACAAAATAAGCCGGAATTTAGATGCATTCCAATGGACGCAGTCAGGAAAAATCGGGAGCGGACGGCAGTGCGAGCCGCTGACGCTTTCACCGGTGTGTCCGCCTAATTACGTCTCGTTACCTTGCATTTTCCGCCAACAAAGTGTGCGCCAAGAAAACCAGGAAAACCCCGATCCTTCAAGCAGGAATGTGACCGGCTCGTTTCGGGCTCGGTAACGGCGTCGCGGCGCTCCACGCGACACCGAACACAAATTGGCGCCGATTTTGACCGATTGCGGCTATTTGTACGGCGTCTTCGCTGTTACGTGTCGCTTAGGTAACTCATTTCGTTTTTGTAGAGGTGACGGCATGCCAAATTTTCTTGGCCCACACGCCGTCATTATGTAGAAGGTTACATCAAAAGTAGATAATTGTTATTTATCTTCTTGTAACTGTGATGCATCATCGTTCAGGCATTTATCACCATCCAATTTTGTCTTATATCTGCAATTTTTCAACATTAGTTATTTAAAATTGTTTCTTTGAAAAATGAGTAATGGGAACAATTATGGCGTTGCAAATAGTCAAATTCTCGAAATACCATTGAAATAATTAAGTGGAAAATACGGAAGACTATAGTCAAAAAATAAAAATAAAGAAAATGCCGAGATAAAAACATATTCCAGGGTAGGGCCAAACAAATTAATGTAAATTATAATAAAGGAAGAAGGTGAAGCAATTGACTACTTATAAAGAATAGGTTAAACAATTTTAAGAATTTAAAAGGTGCAAGAAGACTGAAGAGATAGTGGCAACATTTTGAAGAATTATTTAACGAAAATCTAATAGAGTCGATAAATTTGTGAGATTCAACATACTGATGAAGAGGAAGTTAATCAGCTTATAAAAGAAAATGTGATTTTATTTCTGATGAAATCTGTTTTGATGATTGAAATTTACAAAAGAATCAATCAAATGTAGGAGACAGAAGTTTGTTTAAAATTAAAATAATTCGATAATTGTACTTTGTATTAAAAAGTGGTCCGAAAGAATTCACATGGAAATTACCCTACCATATGCTGTTTACAAACTCCGAGATTTTATGAAATGACCGCATGTAGAAAATAGATACCGTCGAACCTTCACCAAAAAAATCGTCTTATAGGGAAATTCGAAACACGGAAGTTCAATTTACAGATGTTCGATTGCAGCATTTTTATGTTGAAGCGAATTTTACCTTGGGGGGGGGATGAGTTATATTAATGTATTTATTAATTAAAGTAAAATGAAAGTGCTAAAACATTATGAGTTGTCTTAGAAGTTTATTATACTAATAACAATATTGTTTTATGGAATTCAAACATCAACAATAAAAAGGATCGAAGCTTTTGAAGTGTGGACCTATAGGAAAACCTATGGAAAAATTGCAAAAAGAACCAGAATGCATTGAAAAAATTCAAACAACCAAATTATGATATCGTGGTCATGTTATGAGACAACCTAAATACAGATTGCTGCAATTAGTCTTGCAAGAAAAAGTTGAAGATCACCTTCCACCAGGACGCAGGTGCATATCCTGATTGAAGAACTTGCGGAATTGATACGGACAAACATCTACACAGTTATTTAGAGCTGTCATCCCCCGCATCATGATTGAAAACACTCTTCTCCGCATATAAAGAAGAAGAAAAATAACAATGGCATTATAAACAACTTACAGTAGTCAAGTTAAATAGTACGTAGATCATCTGACGACAATAATGTTATTTAATTTGGCCCTTGGAAATAATATACGACAAGGTAGAACAAATAGAATTTGAACACTATATAGCAGATGATGTGATGTTAACTAGGTATAAAGAAGTACTGAAGAAGTCATGAGAAAATTGTTAATAACAGTTAAAAATAAATATGCAACTTGCTTTTAATAAAGCTAAGACTAAGTTGTTGCAATTAAGAAACAAAATAGGTAAAAATAAACAAAAGTGAAAAATGCAAAGATAAAACAGAGATAAGAGAAGTTGGAAAAGTGGATGACTAATATGTGTGTAGAAATTTTAGTAACAAAAAAAGAAGAAAGATAAGGAGATTGATCTGCGAACAATAGTAATCTTAATAGAACTTTGGAATTTAAAGAATTATTAGGAAGAACAAGGATTAGTGTATCCAATTTGTCGACTTACGTTGATATACGGCAGTAAGACCTAGGGACTGAACCATATAACCAACTTAATGTCAGAATGTGGAAAGACTGGCACTACAAATTTTTTTGGCGGAGTACAAACTATGTACGTAAGAAAACAACAAATAAACTTTTGTTCCTCAATTAGTATAAATTAGGGCTGTAACGTATTGTACTGAAAAATCTTAACAAAAATGCGAGTTGTAGGAAGTTACGATGCCACGAAGAGTAAACAGTTCAGGAAAAAAACATGGGACCGGCGAAGAAATTTCTATGTAAGCAATTTCGAATTTCGGGAAAATTCGAAATCGATTATCTCGAAAATTATTCGACATAGAATTTTTTCGACTTCATTTGCGAATTCAGCGTAAAATTTCCTATAAGAATCCATTTTCAAATTTTAAAAATCTCAAATTTTGTGACGGACCGACAGACCGACCGACAGACAGACATATAGAATTCAGTAACGAACTTTTTAAGTTCGTTGAAAATCGTCACAGGGAACAAAATTCTTTGCCAAATTGTTTTTGACTGACCAGGATAGGATTTGTCTTAGAGAAAGGTACTGCAGCTGTAGTTACACTACACACACTACAGCTTTGAGAATGAGATTTACTTATACTTGTTAGACAAACGGAAACGTACATGCAATTCTTAGATAATGTATTTTTTTTTTGGGGAGTGAGGGGGGGGGCTAGAGGACAGCCAACTGGTTGAACCATCTGAGCCACCGCGTCCCCATGTATCAATGTTACTCTGTAAAATAACAAATATAAAACAACAAAAAATGTGGGGGTGTGGTAATTCTGTGATGGTTGAACTGTATTACCTTAAATTTAGTTTAAAATTGTGATGAACATTTTCAGAAATGTTAAAATCGTACCAGTGATTTTTTTTTTAATTTTAAAATGAGCTTTTAAACTAAATCTGGGTATTATCTCTTTATTTAATACTTTTTTATCTCCCGAATACTCGAAGTTCAGTCTTAAACCAAGTATCTTTGAAAAACTCCGTTCTTAATGGAAGTCGTTCAATTGTTTTTTTTTTATTATCCTGCCACTTAACCCCGTGGTTCTTAAACAAATTTTTTGGTGTAGTTTTTTGTAGTAACTACATCGTATTATTAACCTTTCTTCTCTTTACACCTTTTGCCATGTCTCAAAAACTAACTTTATTAAATAGGAATTAATTTTCTTGTAACATTAATCATTTGAAATGCTTGAATCATCACCATATCTGGATAATACCGCAGTTCCCTCAAAAACTAGTCTTAAGGCCTGTTGCATAAAGCCTGTTCACCAAGGAATCGCAGTTAAACCGAGTTTAAGCAGTAGCTGCGCGTTGCATAAGTATGCAACACGCCGAATCGAAACTGAGATCAGATTACACCTCGAATTTTAACGGTTTGAACTCGAGTTTATAGTTAACTGTGGCATCATAATCTATATATAAAATCGTATAAAACATGAATGCATCCATAGAATTTTTAAAAATTGGCCCTTACCAATTTACTTCTGAAACATGAATTACCTTAATATGGAGAATCATAGAGCAAATATTAGATAATTTTACATATGAATATAATTAAAATAATTTTAAAAAAATGTTAAAGTGAACTCGAATTTCTTCTGAAAAATTTTTGTTTTACATTTTTTTATTTAAAATAATTTTTTTGTTAATTATATATCATTTTTATTGTTTTTAAAAATTTAATTCAAACTATAATGTCTTTAAATAAGTAATTTCTTGGTTAATTATAAATCACTAATTAAGTACATAATTTTATTTCTTGCCGAATGAGCCTAGGCATTCAAATAACATGTTATCGCGTCTGTTATTTATGAGATTACTGACGCAACACATTGAAATAATATATAATTTTGGGGAATTTGTTTCTTACTTAGGAACTTTTGGGATACTAACTTTGGTTTAACTGACCGAGGAAGATTAAAATATGCAAAACTTGGAAATAGAAATTGTTTAGTAGCAAAAGTGGAAGACTGAAGAAGAAAAGAATAAACGCCCGGTTGCACAGACGCATGTAAAATAAAACAGATGTTTAAATCACTAATGCGGCCGTTAAGTTTCGAAGAAACCACTTTATAACAGACCGATGATAGTTAACAAAGCAATTAACATGTGACGTAGAAATTACGTGTTCAACACGCTATTACCAGGAATTTCGGCCACACAAAGCAATTTTGGGTTTTAATAGTACATTAAATGCCGTTTGACAGTGCATGAAGTTGATAACTTGAAAAGCACCGATTAACTCGTCTTCGTACCTACAAAATTACAATAAAATCACAGGAAAGACGGAAAACTTTGATAATGCCTTATTTGAGCTTAATAATTTTTATATCTAATTATATAAAAATAAGCTTTTATTTTATATTTATTAGAAACATAATGATAAGGCTCAACCCCCCGTGTGGGAGCAAGGCCTGCGAACTGAGAGCTTAAACGTTAGCCACTTCTGCCCGGTCGTCGCGCACTATCTTTGATACGGGGACAATGTGGCAAATACCGCGTCTTAGACGACCGCCATTACTACCCCTTGTTCGAAGTGAACGCAGGTATTCAATTATTTTTAGTGACTGAGTAAGCGACTCGTCAGGCATCAGAAAGCTCCGGGAATGAACTCGGTTCCATGCGCACCGCAGCCCGCGCCTCAACCATGGTATTACACTGGCGATATTAGAAACATAACTTAATTATTACTTTTTATTTGTTTAATCTCTAATCTAAGTTTATTATAAATATCTGCGTAGGTGTTATTTATATGGGGAAAATATATTCTTAATTTTTTTTAATTACTAATTCTACAGTTTCCAATTCAAATGTCTACACTTCTTCTTTTTAACCCTTTTGCCCTAGACGGGTGTCGGGTTGTCCTTCGGTTAGTTTCTTATCCACAATTTTCATTTCTTCCGGTCTCTCGCGTCCTCTTTCATTTCAATTAGTGTTTGGCCCTGCTTTTTCCTATTTTGGTAATTTGTTCTAGCCACGTTTGCCTGGGTCGTGCTCTCTTTCTTTTTCTGCTATTTTTGGCATCCATTACTTTCCTGGGTATTCTTTCATTCGGCATTCTGCTAAGATGTCCAAACCATTCTAACTACTTATTTTCTATTTTCGTACAGATTGATTCGTGCTGTAGCATTTCTCTTATATCTTCATTTTTTAAGTGATCTATTTTAGATATGTTTGCAATTTTTCTCAGTACTCTCATTTCGCTGGCAGTCAGTTTGGGTTTAGGCTTACTAAGTATAGTCCAAGTTTCACTAGAGTATGTCAGTATTGGGGATAAGATGGTATTATAAATTTTCAGTTTATTTCTACTATTTATTCCTTTTTTCCAAAGATAGTTTTATTTAATGAGTAGTATACCATGTTGGTTTTCTTAATTTTATTGGTTATTTCTAAGTCGATTTTACCATCGTCGGTGAATGTGCTTCCTAGGTATTCCATAGTTGTTACTTCTTCCAATATTCTTCCGTTGTAATTAAAAGTATATGTATCGTTTATACTCATTTTGTTGAGTATCATTATTTTACTTTTATTTATATTTACTTTCATCTTGAGGTTTTCAATTTATTCTATCCATATATTAATTAGTTCTTGCATTTTCTTTTTGTTATCCGCCACTAACAGTATATCATCCGCGTATAATAAGACATCCAATTGCACTGGTCTCAAGTTGTTATACCCTATTGTAGTTTCTAAACATTTGCTTTTATTCTTGGCATTCTTTAGAATTCTATCCATGACAATTATGAATAGAAGGGGGCTCAGGCTGTCCCCTTGCTTGATTCCTATTTTTATTTTAAGTTCGTTGGATCGGTTACCGTTTATTTGTATTTGGGCTTTGGCATTTTCATACACAGAGTTGACCAGATTTATTAATTTTCTGGGCATTTGTATTTTTTCCAGGCAATCTTCAATTATTGGTCTCTGTATGGTATCATATGCTGCATGGAGATCTATGAAGGCTATGAGTAGTTCCTCCCCTGTTTGTATCTTTTTCTCTATTATATTTCTTAGAATGTATATGTTATCGTTTGTTTGCCTGCCCGGTCTAAAGGCTGCTTCTTCCTCTGCTAGATTGTTTTCAATGGCAGCTTTGATTTTTAGTTCTATTATTCTTGTATGTGTTTTGTATATCACTGATGATAGACAAATTGCTCTGTAGTTCTCGCAATTTGTTTTTTCTCCTTTTTTGTGTATGGGAAGTATTTGAATTTAAGACTAAAATGTCTACACAAATAGTGTTTTTTTTTCTCGCGCGAGTTCGAGTCTCGTTCAACCCTTGGGTGTGTGTAAATGTCCTAGCATTTAAGTGCATGTTAGTGGGCACAATAAGCCCTTGAGGCTGCAATGCCTGTAAGTGCGCCAAAAAAAAAACCGACTATCAATATACAGCATAAAATTTAATATCTTCAAAGATTTGGTGATATAACATTGTACAAGCACTTTCTTGCCTTACTTTTCCAACGAGCAAATTATTACAAAGTTATGCTATGTGTACTGTTGATTACGTGCTAACTTTCTTATTATTCTTACTTTCCTTATCCTATAATAAGGAAAGTAATGTAATCGGCGGAAATTTGACCTACCCAGTTATTCACATTTCTGGACGAAATATAGCCTCAGGACACCAAAAAAGTTGGTTTGAGCCATTGGTTCGTGTGCGTGTGTGTGTGTGTGTGTGTGTCTGTCGGTCTGTCAGTAAACAGGATATCTCGAGAACCGTAAGAGCTAGAGACTTGAAATTTGGTATAGAAGTTACTTGTAGGTAGGGGACGCAGTGCGAAGCTTTTGGTAAAAACCGGTCGAGTCGTTTGGTCGCAAGGTCGCTAAGCGGTCGCGAATCTAAACGGTTGAAGATACAAAAAATATATGAGAATAAAAATTATTTGTTATCATGAGATAAACATTAATTTAAAATAAAAGTTGGTAAAACAGGAACTCGAAAAAAAATTGAAGCTCAGAATTTTTAATATACCGGGAGTTCATAAAATGTTTCGGGAAATTTATATTACCGGATAGATGAGACCGAGACGAACAAAAAATTACAATGAAATTTTTTGATCCGAGGTCAAATAAATAAGTTATAACCGATTAAAAACTAATTAAACGGACCAATCACAGCGCGCTCAGAGAGCTACCGGGCCGACTGCCGGAGGACGGGGGGAGCACTTGGCCGCTAGGAGGGAGCACCTAGGCGATAATGGCGAAGACTGTGTGGCCGAGCTCGCACGGTTACCTTCAGTGACGTAGCAAAATTTTAAGTACGAGTCAGTTATTGTCTTGTACTGTTTATTTTAATCAGCTTTCGAGTGTTGAACTCGCGCCTCGTCCTTTTTTAAAATAACAAGTTCCGGGACGAGAGCAGTGTAGGGCCCAGACGATGGACCCGGTATAATATACCGGGTCCTTATCAATAAGATAAGGAAAGTCGTGTGATGTTCACACCAGATTTTTTTAATACTTTAGTTTGCTAAAATAAGAATTATTTCTAAATATAATAATAATAATAATAATAATAATAATGGTAAGGTCCTACGCCCCGCGTGGGAGCACGGCTTGCGAACTGAGAGGTTAAGGCTCTCATACGTTCGCTCTCTCTGCCCGGTCGTCGCGCACCATCTCTGGTGCGGGGCGATGTGGCAAACACCGCACCTTAGACGACCGCCATTATTACCCCTTGTTCGAATGAACGCAGGTACACAATTATTTGTAGTGGCTGAGTAGGCCACCCGCCAGGCATCAGAGAGCACCGGGAATTGAACTCCGGGCCCGTCAGCATCGCAGCCCGCCCCTCAACCACGGGACCACGCTGTCTGTATTTCTAAATATACAATCAGAAATTGGTTGATAATATTAATAATACCATACATATCTGTATTGTTTTTACATTTGATGTGTATATAGTTGTAATTTGGTTAAAAGTAATTTTTTTATGTTAAGGAAAAATTAATTATCTTTTTAAAGCGTTTTACTCAATTTCATACCATTTTTGCTACCAACTGTATATAAATATGGCTAAGTAGTTGATTCCTATAGTTAAACACTTTGTTAGCCAATTGTGGATTGAATCGCTGTGCTAGGTGTTTTGTGCAACGCAATCAATTTCTAACGGACTGTTAATTTTAATCAATTGTCAGGAAACGATGGCGCTAACAAGCGTTGTGCAATCGGGAATTCAGTTATAAACAGAAGCAAAGGATTATATTAGGGAACAAGAATAACTGGCTTTACCTTGAAATACACTAAAATATCGATGTATGTAGGAGTTTCTTGCGTTTGTCTATGTTATCAGTAATTTTCTAGTGTTATAGGGCTGTGTATTTAATTCCGCAATTGTGTTTTCTAAAAATCGTAAGCATGACGTACCCATTGAGCTCTGCTGTTACTTTCAAAGTAATATCCTCCTACTGATGTACATTTAAATAAGCTTCGAAACCCGTGTTTCATGCATCATTTATGCTGGATAAGAATTTAGAGAAAACTTGGTGATAATTGACCCATTATGGGGAGCCAGAGAATAGATTCTGCTGACATCTTAACTTTGGATCTTTTCGTATTACCTACATACTATCGAATCTCACGCGACGTTGACGTAAGTCACCACCCTCGGAAATTCAGTAATGTTTTACTCACGTGGATACTTCTATTGGCAATATGATATCAATGCCCAACGAAATAAATCCTTGAGAATCAAATGAATAAGCCTCGTATATACAATCGTGTCTCTAGGAGCTTACCGTTCCCGTGAAAAATCGAATTCTTTTACAGTGTGCGTTTTTGTGAATTTATGTTTGGTTGTTCGCGTTGCTGACTGGGAGAAGTAAAGAGTTTGTGTTAAATTTTGTCGCAAGGACAACACCAAATGTTGAAACCAGCTTTTTATAAAATCATTAGAACAACGAATATTCTGGTCGTATTGAAATTTATAAAAAAATATCATTGACAAACTCTCTCGATCTGCTTCTCCCCTCGCAACAAGTATTTTTTTTAATGAAAATGAATCTGAAGATGAAGATATTGGATACTCGGGAAGATTCAAGAGATAAGTGTTGAAGAGGCTCACGAAATGTATTTTCCAGTAGTGTTTGTAAACATTAAAGTTCGATCAACATTGATGCGTTAACGCGGCTGACGTTTGAATGCCAATAGTTAATCCTGGAACTATTTGTGCTTGCCTCGCATAGGCATGATGAAGGATTCCGATGGAACATTTCGTTATAATTTCCCAACTACTAACGCGGGGCAACAACCTACAATGATTTATTATTTCCAAAGCATCCAATTCTCAAAACGCCGTGAATTTGCAATTTCTTGTCGGTAATGGCAAAGATCCGGCAATTTCCATTTTTCAGTAACGGTGTAGTGCGCGGGAATTTTGTATAGACACAGGTGTACTTCAGTTATGCCATAACTGTAACTACGCCAGCACTAATTTGACGAATAAGAAGAAAAAGTTTGCCTATACTGCAATAATAACATTAATTACGCAAGCTCAATGGCAAATATTTGCAGTCTTGAAAGCTCGCATGCAACTCTTCCGTTATCTTTTATTAACTTATAATAGATTATAGCACATCTGCCGCCTTGCCGAAGCCTAAAATTATTATTTTATTTTTCTAGACGAGAACAGCGTATAATTTCGTGATTTTGTTATCTATTTTATGACGATGGCAATTCTGATATGCATACATACACGGGTCGTTCAACTATTACGTAAAATCGGCCCCCGTAGTTTGACACGAAGAAAAGTGGAAACGTAGCGTTGTCCCCATTTCAGCTCGATTATTTATATTTGCATTGTGTTGTTTGCAGATAACAGCTGCAGGTGTATTTTATAGTTCAATCGGATCTGGCGGTTTCGCCACCGCGTTCGTTAGCAGCGGTTTGAAAGGTGAATTGTCGATTCATGCAAAGATCTATAAAAAAGACCCACCGGTATTTATTACCGCTTCGATTATCGGCCGCAACTACCGAACCGTTCATCGCTTTTGACGTGTTCGCGACGTGTCATCCGCGTTCTCCAGCCTGCGTCGATGATCGCTCCGAGTGCAGTCTGCATCTGATAGGCATCGACATGACGCGGTTTTAGTAATCCGTGTAATTGCTGGCTGCATCCTTGGGATCATGCGTGCATAATGCGGAGATAACGTTATTTTTATACCCATTTTCCGTGAGGTGAATTTGAAGGATCTCCAGAGCGACCCTGGAGGAACGATGTCGACCTACTTCTGGTCCTCTGCATTTCCACTATTGGCGAACTGCTTGTTAGGTGTAATGCATCCTTCTGCAAATGCTAATTCGCTCGGTGAAAGTAATATTTCCTCAATAAACGGTTTTGCTGTTGTTGCGAAGCGTTTTCGTGTCGTGGCAGATCTAACGTAATCGATTTTGCAACAAAAATTGTGTAGCTTGTGTTATTGGAAATCTGGTAGGAAGAGAAATTGCGGATTAGCAAATACTTCGATGTAAATTCGCTTTCACGTACATTAAACGCGCCTCCAAAGTTAAACGCTACCTGTTTAGATATAAAGCATATGGATACGCATCTTTATACGTGGTTTGTCCCAAAAGCATCGATCCTTATGTTTTAATTGTATTGGAATTGGCTCAATACTTTCGGGATAGACCTCGTACGCGATAGCAAATGTGTCACGCATTAAATGATTAAATTTGAATTTTATAGTGGGAGATGGAAATGGGGACGGCAGTGATTCAGGATGACTAACATAGAGTGCGATTACCCCTAACAACCACACAAAACACGCAACTGGTTATGAGGTTATTAGGGAGCTCAATTAGTAACAAGGTCCATTTCTCACAAATAATAGCACGGTGGTATGGAATTGCTCTTGACGAGATCCTGTGTTCTGGGATTATAGCGGGTTTCTTGTTCTCTTGAGAACGTTACGTGATGAAAATCGATCTGTAAGTTATACAAGGTCACACTGCACTAAAATGATCTTGATTTGTTAGTTATGACACTTTCTGTTTGCAAGAGTTGATGATACAATCACTGCGGGACGTTTATTATTCTTAGCAAAGTACTTTTTGTCTTCTAAGACGACTATAAGTTCCATTTCATTTGGTGTCATCCAATTTTATTTTACACTTAAGATTATATATTTACTCTGTTGACGTGTTGATTCTTGGATGATCTTTTGCTGGTTTTTATGTAGCGCTAACTCCCCTACTCTCTTAAAATTGTCGTCAAAGCTTGAATACTTTGGGAGCTTCGACCTGTGTTTGCTGGGCTTTTAATCGTCCCAAAATACTGTCCTCTAGTAACGAATTCAAGTGTTATCTTTGTGCTATATTTTAACATAGTAGCAACTTATAATATAAACTGACTAATGCATGATATTTCTAATTTTACTTTATGTATTTTAGTAAAAGTATAGAAAAGTTAGAGAATTGGAAAATTCAACTCGATTCCGACCCTTCAGATGCCTACTCACCCACTAAAAATAATAAGTACCTGCGTTTGTTTCGAAAAACGGGTAATAATGCGGTCGTCTAAGGCGCGATGGTAACTTCGTATCAGACGACCGGGCATTAAGGGCAGCCGATGAGGTTTAACCTTCCGGTTCTCAAACCATGTTTCGTGGTGGAATGCAAAGCTTTGCCATTATTGTCAACTAAAGCATTGAAGAGAAATAATTGGATTAATTATTGCAATATTTTTAGTCGAATGTAAACATTTTAAAAGGAAAATATTAGTCAGTACATGTATAAGGTTTTCCATTGAGGATTTATTTAAAAGTTAAATAGACAATAATGTTTACATTAAGAAAGTGTTGTTTTTTTATGAAAGATAAAGGTTTGCTATTTCTGTTTTAAAAGTCACATTGTGCAAATGACCCCAACTTACTTCTCGGCATGTAGCCATTCTTTTGTTAAAATTTTTAATGACTTTTTTACATAAATCTCGCTGTATTTCATCAGTTTGTGGATTATTTTTGTAAATTTGGCTTTTAACGTAGCCCCAAAGAAAATTACTGTACAGTGTCATTACTCATAGCAATATACACACGTAAACGGGTGGACGCACGCGTGTTTGATGTTTTATGTCGACTACAGCACCAGTTTCTTCAATTTTTTAAGTTACACTTATTTCAGCCTCAGTTGGACGATTATGACGACCGTAAATATTGCGTAATTTAGGAAAAACATTTTCTACTGAAGATTCATTTTCATAATAAAGTTGGCCAGATTGTCACGTTTTAGCAAATGGCAAAGCTTCTTTCCAAATGTCAATCAACCAAAAAAATGGCGCACAATATGGCGCCCAAACGAGTTGTCAAAAAAAATCTCTAATAGAAAACCTAATGTATTGAAACACAGCGCTATTTTTCATTTAAAAGTACTTTATTATATCTTTATGTGATTTGGAAAATTGTATCGCTTACAACGGTACTGAGAATTATGTCCACTAAAACATTTAGACGACGATTATTTCCTTGTATCTTTAAATTTAGATAAAAAAAATCGGAATATATTAGGTAAACAACAGCACGATTCTGGTTCTGTACTATTATTACACTCCTGAAGTTTTCGTCATGTGCTTCTAAATCGATATTCCGATTTATACCATTGTTACAAAATTATTCCAAGTTCTATGAACTTTTCCAAAAGCATTAAGATTTTCTATTGTTGCATACATCTAATACATCAGAATACTTTTGGAGTGTAAATTAAATAATATGGGATTTAATCGTTTATATAGATGGTTCCGTAATTGTTAATCATAACATGGACAAAATAAAGGAAAAGGTTGTGACTGTCCAAGAATTTATTTGTAGAAACACTAAACAATGCAAGACTATGTTTGTTTATTTACTTAATTTTTTTAATTTTTTATGAAGGATCGGACGGTGTAGGATGAACAACATTTCGTTTACTATTGCAAAAGAAATTGAGTTACTTTTTTGGGCGGTTGGGTTCTCTTTGAACTTAGACTGATTTCGAGCAAGGTGGATAATTGAAATGAAAAATATATTTACAACTTAATTATCAGTAAAAAATTTAGAATTGAACGATTATAACTTACGGGACGCAAAGGTATAAGAAAAGTGAAATATGAATAATCAACGATACTTAAAGCTCCATAAATATAATTAATGTATTATAGAATTGAAAAACAAATGCAAGAATGTAACTCACAGAATTTTATTAGGAGATGATGATGGTAAAGAGTATAAAACTAACAAAAAAGGTGATCAAAGATACGATTATTAAAGGGTGTCTGGAAAACTTCTCCAGAAGATTTTCATTGATTAAAATTTGCCATCTCTTTTTTGTGTAGGTGAATAAAAAAGTAAAGGTAATGACCATAAAACGACTATTTCAACTGATAGAGAAAAAGTGTGCAGTGATGCATTTCTGGTATCGTTTAACGAGCTTTTTCGTTCTTTCGAAAAAAAGTTTTTTGATTGTTGAAGCCGAAGATGTTTTTTCATGTTGCACTATTTGAACCGAATTCGATTGGATTTTTCTGAAAACGTTTTATATGTTGTTTACTACTCAGCTTGTTTACCAGTCTTTACAAAGTCATTTCCAAATATCAAGCTTATCTAGATATGTTGCTTATATTGCATTAACCGTTTATTTGCAGTGATCATTCCTCAGCACTGAGAATTGTTATACGAATTTTCTTCTATGAAGTAGTGACACTATATTACACTTCTGCGAATTTTATTTCTTATTGCCTTTTCTTTGTTTACTCGTATGATATTTCTATTCAAAGTTATTATGTGAAATATCTCAGAGTAGTCTGAACAAAACACAAACTTAATCATATTGTAAGTGGTTTTTAATCTTCGGAAAATTCCAATCTAAAACTTGCAACCTTATCATTGAATTACAAATCATGAGAATGTTTAAAGAAAGCATTTTTCTTGTATTGTCAATAGGCTTGTGTATCTACACACACAAAATATAGAGATTTTTTTTTTAAATCGTACAAGTCGGAGTATTCGTCTTCTCATTTAATTCTGAATAATATATCTGCAATATAAGACTTTAATAATTTGGAAAATTGTCTAGACAGTACATTTCTCTAAGCTTATGATTCAATTCTTGATGTCAAACTTTATCAAAAGTCTTTGTAACATTCAAGAAGATTGTTGTACAGACTTTTCCCTTGGATAATGGTTTCGATGATACTTATTAGCTTATGAATTGATCTTCGGTAGAATATTGATTTCCGAACCGAAATGGTGCGTTGGAATCAGCAGATTTCTTCATATTATTGGTTTTAGCCTTCGAAGGAATAGTTTTAAGATTGAGATTATCGGTAAGAGGGTCGATATGATGTTGTTTGGTTTGGTAGCTTTTCAGGCTCCTCTATCAGTATTTATTTAACTATCATGCTTGGTATGTATTTCAGTCGAAATGCTACATTTATTAAGTTCGCTAGTTTTATTATTCCTTTTCTAGGGAACTGTTTCAACACTACCCCTGTGATTAGATTAAACCCCGGAGATTTCTTAGTTTGTTTTCCTTAATTTTGTTTGTTAATACTTGTGGGCTAAACGAATTTATTTCTTCCTCTTTTGTTCCATCTTCTGCTTCCAGTACTTGTCCATTTTTTCCTTCTTCATTCGTTAGGAATATCGTTTTAAGGTGTTTGCGAAAGCCTTGCTTTTCTGCTTGTTGTCTCGGCCGTTTGAGTTATAAGTCGTTTGATTTTTTTAGTCGTCTTCTATAAAGAGGAATTGATCTTTTGTCATTTGACAGGTATTTTAGGTAGTTGTTTGCGGATTTATTTTTATTTCTTGTATTTCTCTTCTTAGTAACGTAAGTTGCTATGGTCTTATTTTATCCATCGGGAATAGGGAAAAATACAAACAATTTTAAACTCTGAGATGAGAATTAACAATGAGGATCTGCTCTATATTTAGTCGATGGAAATCGAGAAATTTTAGAGTTAGTTGTAGAATGTATAAAAACGGCGCTTAATGATCGGATCGTACTATTAAATTATAAGAAGAGTCAATATATTCTTGAAAAACATCAGTATGTTCCTTCATTATCTTCTGAGGGGTATGTAAGGCGGAAGACATGGCTTGCCGTTACTGGTCGTGTAAAGTGCAAATGCTAACGATCTCTTTGGAGTACAAAATCCTCCACCTGGGAAAAATTCGTTGAGGAACAGCGTCTCGTAACTGTACCGGCCCGCGGATCGAGCAATGAAAGCGTAATTAGCCGTAATAATACGAGGCGAAACGGTGACGTGCATGTCGTTACCATTATTATGTGGCAGCTTAGTTCCCGAGTTCCGGGGTTAAGAGACTCGGACAAAAACACGCAGCGCTTGGGTAACTGCGGCTAACGTTACCGATCGCAGAAGAACGGCCGCGGCAGTCAAGGTCAGCTGCGGCCATAAGTGACCGGCAACCGTTCTTCCCGCAAAAAGGTCGTTTCTTCGGCCTTCGCCGGCCTCCTCTTTTTGCAGGCGGCCCGGCCGCTCGCGACGTCCGCAATTGAGGCAGCTGGCGACAGGACGAGTTCTGGCGTTTCCATATTCATGCTGGGCTGCAAGCACGCTCCCGAGCTTCCTCGGCGTTGTCGGTGGGCGTCGTTCTAACGGGGAGTTTCCGCTAATTGCTCGGGCTTTACGTGACTCTGCTCTTCATAAATATCGAAGGGCGTGATGGCATTTCTGCCATCCGAAGGCTGCAAGGCTGTCCCGACTTCGATCGGCCTTTGCGGATGAAAGTTTTGACATGGAGGGATTTGGTAAGGGCACCGTAGTGTTAGAACCAAATTGTTGGGACAAACAATTGAGCAATAAATATGCAAAATGCGTTTAAGGGGTTATTATACAAAAAAATTAAAAATATCCGGAAATGGCAATTCATGAAAATACAAAGCTAATTAAATAAATAGCAAAAAAGTCAATGACGTAATAGGATAAGAGGGTGGATTATTGGTTGCAGCTGTATTGCTTTCCCTTTTCCACTTGCAGGGCATATAACTCTTTATCTTATCACGTCACTTTAGACGAGACACAGCTATTTAATTTTTTCCTTGAAAATGACAATTCTGCCAGAAAAATACAAAAATACGTGTTTCTTGTTCCTTAAAAAATCCATCTAAAGTGAGATTTAATTTTTTAAGTGTAATAATTATTCAAATTTTACTTTTTAGTAAATGATGACTAGACAACATCAATTAAATGTTTGGTTGTCGCTTTATCAATAAATCATCAAGTTTTACTAAAACCCAAACTCTTATAACTGATTATGATAACAAGGAAGAAGCTAAAATATATTTTGGGAATCATTTACAATATACTGTAAGTAATAGAAGATTGTAGTTAAAGATAGCGGTACTATATGGACATAGGTGGATCATTTTTATGTCACGAACATCTGTTATTAGGGCAGGGTTTTTTCACATCATAAACATACAATTCTATTGCATGATTCGATGTGTAATCATTCAGTGAGGGAGTAAAGTTGTGATTATCCGGCATAAGGTGTTATTTCATCGTGTTGGAACATTGTTTTGGTCACTTAGACGTCTTCTTCAGATTCACTTCTATGATCTCAAATAAATATGTCACTTGAATTTGCCACACATTTCTGGTTTTGAGTATTTCAAATTAGGACATCTCGAGATTATTCAGCATTCTCAAGCGAAGGTAAGCCTTTATTGTTTACACCAGTTTCTCCTACATTATCATCGATTGTGTAAAATTTGCATATTAGAAAAAAAATAATTCAATATACCTTGAATGATGCTACTACACGGGATCGAAACGTGGTAGATGGCGAATTTTGTATGTAAAGTTTTGACTCAGTCTCTTCTATTCAGAGAAGGATGTGTGTTTTTGGATAACCTTTTCTTTGCCCATGATACAGTACTGCGGAATGACGAAATAGTTTGTGTTGAGTGGCAGGCTTTAAAGTAATTTATATAGGATTGTTGAGGTAAATGGGGAAATGAATAAACAATGAAAATAACATTACAATAAAAGAAAAATTAAATTTATTGATAATCAAACTTAGCATAGTTAAAGTAAATGGCATCGAAAATCATATTTAATGTAGCCGCCATTATCGGCCACGACCTTCTGGAGCCGGGACCTAAATCTGCTGCTGCAGGTCAACACAAATTCCTCCTTGTTTATGTGTTATTATCTCCATGATAAAGTCCTTTAAGTTGTTCTTGCTGTTATGATGCCTCTGATTGACCTTTGGCTTACATGTAGTAGTCAAGGGGATTGCAGTCAGGGCTAGAGAGAAGCCACAAGTCTGGGGACCAGCGGTAGTACAAGTTGTTGTATAGCCTGGATCTTCCTTGCTTTATAGGCTGGAACACATACCCTCGAACAAGTCTATCCAGGGCTTAACAGCTGTCTTCGGCCTGTTGATATAGCTATCGGGGGTCACCTTCAGCTCTTCTTCAAAGAAGTGGGGAGCAATGATGTCTCTTTCTCTGCTTATAAGCCTCAGCATCATCACAGAGGCAGGCAACTTGGTATGCATGACGGTAGGGACACCTTGATAGATTCAAAAGTCATTTTGGCGATTTATCTTTCTGTTCCGAATGAAATTATTTTCGTCCGAAAATAATCTAGGGAAGCCAGTGTTGTCGTGCTTGATGTTGTTCAGCAGTGCTTGGGTCTCTGCCCAATTTGTTTTTCTCAGTCGATAAGACGACTGTTAGACTGACTGTTCACTTCGCCACCCATTTTTTTTGCTAGGTGAGTCATGTTACGCCCAGGATTCTGATCAATCTTCTCTTTCAATTCTCTTGCGATCAGATCCATTGATGTTAGTTGCCCTCCCAGTAGCTACTTTCTCCTGGTGGTTAGATTTTTTGTATTTCTTGGCTGTGTCGTAAACTTGGGTTTTTCGCAGCCAAATCACGAAATAATTGCGTCGTATTGACGGTTCATTTATGTGAAGCTAACTTGTTGTTACTTAAAAGGGGATTGCGCACGCTGCTTTCCCGCAATACAACCTAAAAAATTCCAGATTTATCTCGACTACCTGTATGATGATCCCCGGAATGTTCTGTTTACTTTGGCATTTTTTATCCAACTTAAGTTATGCCGTGCATGTAGTAAAACTACATACAGATATATTGTTAAAGAGAGGACAGATTTGAAAGACTAAAGAGGAGAATATAGAAAACATCAAGGATGATTCCAGTATCTCATATATTTAGTTCCTGCTTTCCTTTAACTTAACAACTTTCAGATGCAATCCAAAAAAGTAGGCCCCGCGTCTTCCTTGTTCTCCTTTTGAGCAGTTACGATCCCATAATCGCTCGGCCCCACGACAACTTCCTCTCAACGCGCCGTGTAGTTACGCAACCCGATCACGATCCTGAGAAGTAGTCCGCGGCCGCCTTAATCTCCCGAATTCGCGCGAGCACGCAGCCGCTCAACCGGATAAATAGCAACTCGCGCTGCATTTAAAATTGGCTCTCTCTAACATTCATTATGCTGCCAATTTCAAGGCGAGCGCGTTCGCTTACTCTCGATTATTCATAATTTCATAGCATTAAGAGCCGCCGAAGTGTAATTTTGCAATGTTCTGTTAATTGGCGACCGGGCGGGAATTTCCCTTTTGCTCGCGAGGCTCGGCTCGGCTCTTTTGACCAGGAAGCTGTCGATGATGTAAATGACTCTTACCCGTATGCAAATGCATTATGCAATTTTATTGGAGCTGGGGTTGTTGGAGTGCTGGCATTGTGGAGCGGCAGCGGCAGCGGCTGCGGCTGCACGCGGAAGCCTGTCGTGGGCACATCAATAATCTCATTTTCCAGTCCGCGCGCTCCGTTAAGTCGTGCAATTATGCGACTTGGGTTATTAATCCTGAAATGCAACGGAATGGACGGGGGACGTCCACATTCCGCCTCATTGTTTTTGCAGCTCCATAATCCGATTGCGTGGCGCTGTTTTGCCCATGAGGAAGTGTCTGCGCCGGAACGCAAAAGGGCAAGAACGCTCAACAAACGAGTTTTCTGCATGCGACCTTTCCATTTTCTAATCGATCTATGGTTAATTTGCTAGAGTGCATCATGAGTCATGGTGTAAGACTCTTCATTTATTGCATTAGTGATACGAGTTGAGAAGGTGGCTCCATCTTGTTGATACCTTACTTTTACCGTTCTTTTTTGCCTTGAATAATAGTGGAGAAATTATTATTGTAATAGTTATGGTATTGGACGTTTTTTAACACTTTTGAAATTAGTCATTTAGGAGCCTGTTCCATGTACTATTAAATTATTGTACAATTAGACCGCTAGTTGGTCATGGCCTTGCGCGCCCGCTTTTACTTTTCGCGTTTAATTAAAAATTAGCCGTTACGCAACGCCTAACCTTTGTTTTTGCTTATCTAATGTATTGTTCCATTATGGAGAACCACCCAGGCATTGTCAGATACTCGGGTTCGATAGCCAGTCGGTTAATTAAGGAACTTAATGAAAAAGGGACTGCATTGTGGCGTTTTTTAGGTATTAGGTAATGCTCGGAATTTGTGTCCCAAAGCGCTGCGCTAACGGAAATTGGCGTTTTTCCGCACCGGTTCTGAAAGTACATTCATGCCGTTACTTTCGTATGGTGACCGCTTAATTAGTTATCCAACCACAGATTTTTTGTTGGTTGGTAAAGTTAGAGAAGTTGTTTCTGCTGAATAATTATCTACAGAATGAAATATATTTGCTTTATACTACTTGGGTTGTAAGAAAAGTTTCTTCTTCTTTTTTTCTTGGAGTCCCCATCAGTTCCGGATACTGGAGATTATTCTGGTTAATATTACTTTATCGACTGCGGCATGGAAAAGTTCAGTTAATTGTTGGTGTGTTTATCTCTGTGATATTAGTCGCATTAAGCCATATCTTTCGTTTCTCATTATGTGTCCTGAATATTAGTTTTTGTGTCTTTATCGTAATCGTTAATTCAGTATTTTTCTTAATCCTTTGATAAAGCCATATTTCAAAGACTGTTAACATCTTGGTGGTTGTTTCTGTTTGGGAGTTCAGAGAAGACGCAGCATCGGGGGAGTCTTACTTCACTTGACCAGGGTGAGGGGATGGATTTTGAAGACTAATGACATTTTGATATAGGCGGATTGACCACAATATAACTGTGAAGTAGTTCGCAAGTTCTTGCCGTCCATATATTAACATTAGTCAATATATCCACCATCTTAGCAGGATACATTTTATCGAAATAAAATATACGTATGTATCAGTGTTTTCCCTACATCTCTGAAACGGCATCTGTATTTTGAGTGGGGCGTCTCTTGTCTTCGATGCGTCTCGAAATTTTTTATTCACCAATATATAGTTAATTTCGTTTCTGATTATGTATTTTGAGGCGTCTATTGGTGAGTTATTAGGTGTACAACTAGATTGGTGGTAATTTAAATATGAATACAAGTTTTCCTTCAGTACCAAACCTCTCGCTTCGCACATTCCTCTCTCTTAATCCAATATATTCACCCATTTTCTTTTTCCTATTTCGGCATTACAATTTTCTATAGCTACATTCATTTTTTTTTATAGTCGTGATAGTTTTTCATAAAACGTATCTACTTTTTTATCTATTTTATATCTGCCGTGGGAACATCTATTCGAATTATATCGATTGGCACAGAACTTGCTTTTATTTACTCGTTCGATGATAGGTACAAAGTTGGTAACATATTTTGCTACTGATTTTTCTACAATAACTCTTCCGTGTTGTGGTGTGTTTGTTTTTTTTCCAATAATACAAGTGAAATTTATTTATTTCACAGTATCCCGTGATCACCTGACTTCGCTGATACCTATGATCTTATGTCGAGCCGTCTTATTTTTCTAATTAGTACAATGTTTTAAGGTTCCAAGTGTATATCTTAATGACTAACTGGAAGATTCTCGGCAGCCTCGAATCATTCAAGGTCTCCCGGGAGGTGCATTTTTTATAGTTTTAAATCATGAATGAATGTACTAATTTGTCCCTAATTTTTGTCTGTGGTCAGTTTTGAACAACCAGTTGCCGTTGTCCAGTTGTTAGTTTTGGTCCGCCCTGGGTTTTTGATTTTTCTAGTACCCATCATATCTAATAGGCATTCCCGTATCTGCCACCTTGGGAGGCGCTTGATGGAGAACTAGCAGCCCCACAAGAGAAAAAAGATCTTTTACGCTTGCGAAACATTTGATTTTCATGCGCAAATTAATGTTAATAAAAACTATTTTTCAAAATTCAGCCCGACCTTCTGCCAGCGCTCTGCATGTTGTTCGTCAATCTGTCGACTTTGAAACCGAAACTTTCTTGATCTGCCTCAATTTAATCATTGATCTGTTTGTACCATGGCTCACAGTTCCTTCGGGGTCGTAAATCTTTTTGGTAGCATCTTCTGTTTACAGTTCCCGTTTCCAGCAAGAGCGAATCAAAACTGAAATTCAGCTTTGTCAATTGCCATTTGAAATTTATAGATAAATATTGTTACTACATCATAAAAACATCAAGACCAACAAAAACGCATAAAAATCAAATTTGTACCAAGTGTTAAGAAACCTTTTTTTACAACCTAGAAATGTTTTTAATTGTGTTGTTTATTTGTTAGTCAAAACATTCACATGGTTTTAATGTAGAATGATACGACAGTCGCCATGGTGAATCTCTATGTACTATTCCAATTAAGTAAGTTTAGTAGAGATGATCAACTCAAAATGGGTTCAAGCTCATAAATAAAAAATTTCACAATTTTATAAATTCTTATTCCTACTTCCAGCTTGATTCCTAAATTCTAGAGGAAAAGGTAGTATTGTCGATGACCCAGACCAAAAGTTTGAAGCTAAACGTAAATCCAAAACTACACTTCTATTGAAAGGGCTAAGTTTTTTTCTTTAATGTCATTACATAAATGGTGTCTAATAATCCATTCTTATTTTAATATTCTTCCTAAAAAATTCGGATTAAACAATCAGTATTTTGAAGGTTTTATTATTGGAATGTTTATGTGCTGCATTCATTGATTTTTTATAATAGAATCTGATGATTTTTTTTAAATTTTGATTGTAAGGAATTGTAGTAGTTATGATAGTATTATTGTCCAGACCTGTGGTTTACAACGTGAGCAATTGGAGTTAATGGTCTTTTAAGCTTTCTCCACATGAATAGGAATAACTTTTCGAATAATAAGAATTATACGTTATAGAGGGAATCAGGATTTTAGAGACTTTTTTTAGCTGGGGGACATAGTCAAAAAAAAAGGTTGGGGACCATTGGTCTAGACGATATGAAATATCATGTAGCATTGTAGGTTATTCTATTTTTGGATAAATAAAAATGAGAAAAAATGTGAAGCAAGAGAATGATTCCGTTACTTTAGATTATTCCAGTTTTGGTGTATAACTCCTTGTATAACTTTTTCATATTGTGTTTATGCTAATTTAATTTACCTTATCTTTATTGGTTTATTATTGATTGATTTTTATTTAATATATTTGTTGTGCATGTGGGATGAAATCCCAAATATATTTATTGGAATTTAAGTCA
This sequence comes from Sinelater perroti, assembly GCA_036346155.1. NCBI lineage: Eukaryota > Metazoa > Arthropoda > Insecta > Coleoptera > Elateridae > Sinelater > Sinelater perroti. Next base: position 3,616,787 of record JARFIY010000122.1, read on the forward strand.
GCTTTGAACCTACCATCCATTTCTGCTATGGTACTGTCTGCAAACCATGCCTTCACAAGCTATGCTTAATCACAGGGAGCGTCGTTTGTTCTTCTAACGTAGACGGGATAAAACTGATCAAAATGTTTTTATACTCTTTTGCACTTAAATTTATTCAGTTTCAAGAGAGAGGGAGAGAGAGATGAGAACCCATTTCATTCCATGAAAAACACCTCCACATTGTAACGACAGAGATTTACACATCTGACAACTAATGATTCCTGACATTCGTTACGTCTAAACTCTACTAGCAGACTGCCATATGGTAAAGCGTGATTTGCCACTACAAATTGTACGTTTTTCGATATTTATAATCCATTGGGGCTTAGATCTTTACACCATATCAGGCGAGGCTTAATATTTACAGGATACCACCGCGCACTTCTGTTTATCTTATTTTTTGATGTACTACCATGGTGCTGGCATACAATAATAATTGGTGGATTATGTCGTTACCTCAGGCTTTGTGGTGGTTGTGCCTTCCCTTTCTATTTCACATTCAAGTTACTAATAGTTGATTTGGACAAATTAAGGTTTAAAATGTCTCTGTGAGATTTTCTGGTTACGTCGTAACCGATAACTAGACCACATTGAAAGTTGTTGCGCTCTTTTAATTTATTCATTCTGATCTTATTGTGCACAACTGAACAACGCATATCTTTGTGCTTCTTTTATACCTGTTGGTCACGTTATAGTAACCTTTAGAGGTTAGTTTATGTCTTTCGATCACATAGTATAAATAAAACACGACGTAAGATGAATAAGATCAGTTTTATACACTGGTTTAAGAAACTAAGAGAATTTGCAGACTTGGTCGATTATCTCTAGAACTACTGGACCGATTTTAATGAAATTTGATATGTACATACATTGATACAATACAAAACAAATAAATATTCAACAATTGTAATACACACGCATGATCGTGCGTAGCACTCGTTGGAGTTGGAAGGCATGAAACAGCGGTTGCAGAATAAACAAAAGAAATGGGTTAATAGGGGGTATGGTCCCCTCTTACAGATATACAGGCCTCGCGGCGTGATTTCATACTTGAAATAAGGCAGTTTATCATTTCCTGTGGCAATTGGATCGTTTTCGGATGGGGGTTGCGAGTTGCAATTGCCCTCCCCAGAGCATCCCAGACATGCTCTATAGGGTTGAGGTCTAGAGATTTGGCTGGCCAATCCATCCGGCGAATATCCTTACTCTCTAGAAATTCGTCGACCAGAGGAGCTCTATGTGGCCTCGCGTTATCGTCAATTACAATGAACTCGGGGCCAACTGCACCCCTGAAAAGGCGAACATAGGGCTCCAAGACCTCATCCCTATACCTCACACCAGTCCCAGAGCCTCTTTCAAAGACATGGAGAGGTGTGCGGCCATCTAACATGATACCTGCCCAGACCATTAAACCTCCTCCGCTATAATGGTCGATTTCGCGGACATTGGAGGGTAGGTAGCGGGTCACTGGTTTTCTCCATATGAACGTACGGCGAGACTCGGTGTTTAGGCTGAACCGAAACTCATCAGTGAAGAGAATAGTCGCCCATTGATCGATACTCCAATCTCTATGCTCTCTGCACCATGCTAAACGGACTCTCCTGTTCGTAGAAGTGAGCGGGACGCAAACAACCCTCTCTCATGAAGTCTTTTGAAAACATTCGCCCTTGATACACGGGTTCCTGTGGCTGCATACAAGGCACGAGAGAGCTGAGAAGCTGTAGCCCCTCTGTTACGCCTCGCTATAATGGACACATGGCGATCTTCTCTGGTCGTCGTGATTTCTTGGACGACCTTGTCCAGGGTTTTTCTCAATGGATCCAGTATCCTGGAACTGTTTCCATAAGTTACACACGACGCTGGGCATTAAATTGAACTCTCTACAAATCTGGACTTGCGATTGGCCTACTTCTAGCCTCCCCACAATTCGCCACCTCATTCCATCATCTAAACGTTGGTGGTTACTCATTTTTACTGTTACAATTTGAATTTAATCGATTGCTGCAAAATAACACCAAGAAATTCTCCGAGGTGTGCTAGCGAACGAAATGCGCCTTAACTTACACGCGCTTATACAGCCTGTTTCTCTACTGGCTCCGTCTACACACGTGTACGCTTACGTATTTGACGTACAAGATTTGCATTTTTGTCTAGAAGCAGTGGTTTTACATTCAGTTCAGTCGTTTCATGAAATTTGATAAAATATGCAAATTCTCTTAATTTATTTCTCCAGTGCAGTTAAATTATTTTGACGTAACAAATATGTCCTTATACTTCGTTTGCTAGTTTTATACTTTTCATTCAGTCTTCGTGATTGTAATTTGCAGAACATTTGCAATCTGCTATTTATGGCTCACTTTTGTTGATCTTGTTCAATGTTGGAAATTAACAATCATAATATTGTTTGGTTAACACGAATTCATGTTTGACAGAGAAATGGAAAGCCTATTTTATTTTATAAGTGAAAGTTTTTATAAGAATTTGGTGCAACTATCGTTTTATTTTCCAGAGGTAAATTCGCCACAGTCCGCCGCGCCAGCCACAGGGCCACCGGCATCCAGTATGCCGCCAAATTCATAAAGAAGCGGCGCAGGGCCGCCGACCAGACTAAGGAGATCTTCCACGAGATCGCCGTCTTGCTGCAGTGCGCCTCCAGCGGTAGGGTGGTGCGCCTGCTCGAGGTGTACGAGACTCCGTCCGACATGGTGCTGATTCTGGAGCTCGCCGCCGGCGGCGAGTTGCAGCGCATCTTGGAGGGCGATGAGTGCCTCGGCGAGCTCGAGGCCAAGCGCGCCATGAAGCAGATCCTGGAGGGCCTGGCCTACCTGCACGAGCACAACATCGCGCACCTGGACCTGAAGCCGCAGAACCTCCTGCTCACCGCCGAGAACAGCTGCGAGGACATTAAGCTATGCGACTTTGGGATCTCCAGAGTCCTGCAGCCGGGAGTCGAAGTGAGAGAGTTGATAGGTACGTTTTGATTAAAAAAGTTAAAAAATTTGTATTTTTTCTTAGCCCTCGATGGCATTGCGTAATTTTTTTTTGCTGCTGGTTACATTGAAACATCAAACCTAAAAATAATGTTGTTTTTGATTTGCTCGACGCGGCGTAATTCCTAATGACTTCACGGTGATCAACCTAGTCGTGGTGTCCTCACCTGAATAGTTGCGGTTGACTAAGTGAGTAAGCGGTTAATGAGCTCATTTCTTGCAGGCACACCGGACTACGTTGCACCCGAGGTGCTGAGCTACGAACCCATAAGCCTCGCCACGGACGTCTGGTCGGTGGGAGTCCTAGCCTATGTACTGCTCACGGGATACTCGCCGTTCGGCGCCGCGGACAAGCAGCAGACGTATCTCAACATATCCAAATGTGCCTTATCATTCGATTCGGAACTGTTTGAAGACGTTTCAAGCTTAGCCATTGACTTCATCACATCGTCTTTGGTCGTAGACCCCAGGTAGGTTACTTTGCCCGTTCGGTTTCGTTTGCTACGCCTCCAATTTCAAGTTTTTTTTTGCAAGTTGTATGGATTATAAACGAGCAAGTGTTTTCCTCTAGTGTAAAAAATCTATTGCTTTATATAAGGTGCAAGGTGTGATTATTAGATAGGCCAATGTTCTATATATTTTTATACTATGATGAAAATACATGGGACGTTTGCAAAGATTTGCGAATTTTAAACGAGTAATTTCACAATAATATCAGTCAATATTGATTAGATATTGAGTATTACATCGTATTTGTGGTACTGAAATTATGGAAAAACTTGCCAACTCTTTGAGAATCACTTTCTTTGTTAAAAAGGTTATTTCCCTTTGAAATGATTTATTGAATAGATGAAGCAGTTGGGAACTCTGCAGAATATAAAATAAACTTAAGGGAATGTATCTAAAAAAACAAAACGTTTTTGTAAACGACGCCATTGATAAATTGATGGTTGACGAACTGCTGATGATCATTGTGATTAAGTAAAGTTTACTATACTAAGAGTATCAATCTTTTATGAATAATAGTTTTGCTATAGAATAATACCAACTGAGCAAATATAGCCATATTGTACTCTGGAACAAAAAGTTAGTATCAGAACATTTCGTTCATTAAGCATACCCATCAATTCCATTTGCTGATATCTTTTCATCTAAAATTTTATTAATTTTTTTTGTTTTGTCTGTTATAAATATTATCCGTTGCAGCTCAGTTATTAAATCTAAATATAACCATCTCTTACTAAATGGTAAATTTGCTTATACCACTTACCAATGATTCTTATATTTGAATGTTACAACTTCATTACATTTTTATTTTAGTACTTCATCATTCACTGTTCTTTGGTTCTGTTATTTGGGTCCTGTTTGAAATAAAAGCAAAATATTAAAGCTTCTTGGTACCAGTAATTATGTTCTGCATATAAATATACATATTAATAATTGCAGGTGCTAAATAAATAATAATAAATTTATAATTTGTTGATTAGATAATTCAGTGTCTCATGCGCCGACTTTTGCAGAAAGCGACCGACAATACAGCAACTGCTGGATCACCCCTGGATTTCACACAAGGCTCTAATTCTGCCGCCCATCACCAAGAAGGCCCCGGAAATCCTTGCAGTGACGCCCATGTCAACTCCCAAGTCGACGCCCCTGAGCCAGCGCAAGACGCTGCCCTGCGTGACGTCTGACACGCCAAAGCCGCAGCGGAAGACCTACAGCTCGGACTCTATAAATGGGGCGTACGCCGACACACCAACCCGTACGTACAATGTGTCCGCAAACTGCCTCTGTCCCCAGTGTGGCACCACCTGCAGGCACCTGCCGCACACCCCTGTGTCAAAAACGCCCATCACCATGGACCGCGGCATACTGTGCTAGCACTTTGCCGCCAACTGGTGCTGCATCTGCTGAAGTTCGTGTTGCCTCTGTGGAGTGACTGCACGCTGCTGTGCTGTACTGTGCTGACATTTGTGTGTTTTGTCTTTAGAATCCCCTAGGCGAAAGTTTCAAACATTGCAAGGAGCTTGTTTCTGTAAAGTGTTATTGAGGCATGTGTAATTATTGCGTTGCGCCCGTCTTGGTGACTTGTCAGACGTTCCCCAATGTAATTGTAATGACAGCAGGCTTACACTAGGACAAAGCACAAAATTGAACATTTATGGGTTTCGAGCAGTGTCGCCCAGTGATCTTTTGGACCGAAAAATTACTTTACACATTCAATATCAGTCAAGTTCCAGCTATTTTATTGTTTGACGACCAAATCGGATGAAACTAGTCTTGTTTGAACGAAGGCGCCGAACACTGCGACGCGCTTGCCTTTACGACTCGAACGAAGTGCCTTTTCGAATGGCTGTTCGGTCCTTCAGCTTGATGAAGGATCGAAAAGATGCAGTCTGAACTTAAGCCACACAGGTACTTTCAAAAAGTAGTAAAATTTGCGTTGTAAATTAAGCTAGGAGGAAGCTGTTGCTGTATACGTGACAGATGCATCATCTCAGGTCTGTAAAATACAAGTTGTAAAGTGAGATGCTGATGTGGCTGTTGTTTTGTCACCTTAAAACAGGCTAGGCTGGGCATCAATTTTAAGGGGATGAGACAGTGGCAGCTCTGACCGTCTCTGTTAACGTTATGGACTAGTTAGTAGACGTTAATTTCGATTCGTCATGTTGTGGCGTCTTTGTGTGGGACAACGGGCTGTGGTAATACCGTATTTGAAGTCAACATAGGTTTTCATTTTCGTTGTTTAGTGCAGAAACGAACAAGCCTGATTCAAGTATGGTATTGTTGTGTATGATGTTTAAGTTTGCGTTGTTTTGTGCCCAGTTGCTTGTTATGGTGTCGAGAGACCAGCAACAAAGCCGCATAATACGATAACATACAGTATTACACGATAACTGCATCAGTGGATTGCCAAATGTGCATTGTTACTTTTGATAAGTATTTAATTTCGCATTTGGCTTTCTGGCTGTGGTGCCTTTCCGATTGTATCATTTTCCTGTGATTAGTTAAGAGAGTGCCCTCCCATACGGGCAATGCACATAGCGGAAAGGCATCGCGCAGAGTTACAATTGTAATTTCCTTTCTAAATATCTGTGGATGTAGTGGTTCTATGTGGGTTATTTCTGTGGCGTGTGCCACCACGTCTAGGCTAAGTTATTGCTGTTTGCATCCACGATTTGTATTGATGAATAAATTGTTCTATAAAGTGTTCTGTTTTATTTTACAGAGGACCCTGACGACCTAGACAAATTCCCTAATCAGGACGATTGACGTGGTTCTAAACTAGTCCGTGTCTTTTAAGATGATGAACTGTGAGAACATTGATCTCGTACTGTACTGCAAAATGAAGATATTTCTGTAATTTAATTTCTAATTTATATCGAGCATTTAATATAAGACTTATTAATATGTTAAGCAAGTATGACATGAATTGTTCACACTCATTCTATTTTTATTACAGATATTTTTCGTTGTTGATAACGATATTTAAGTACATGAAATCTAAGTAGTAAAAATCATTTTATTTGTTGAATAAACTGAAATTTTACTGTTTACATATTTTTTTACCCTAAATATGCATAGATATTGATATTAAAAAAACTACATATTTTACTTGGAGATATAACGCACAACCTTGAAAGTTGAAGAGTATGTGGACATGGGTTTTTGCTTTTCCATTCTTTTGTTGATGATCCAATAAAGGAAAATAAAATAGAAGAGCAGACAATGAGGTTGCTGAAGGCTTTAGACTTTAAAAATGATAAAAAAGTTTGGTAGTTCATTTTTTCAAAGTATGAAAGTACTTGATTTATTTAAATTTATTGCTATGTAATAGTGCTTTCATCTGTAATAGACTGTATATCATTCATTTTTTTTAAATAATTGTCTATTTGCAAAGTTTACACATCCATAAAATGTTTAGGAAGATGAATTATGAATTTTGTAAAAATTGTTATTTGTCAAAGAGTTACAAAGAGATGCAGAAAGCAACATTACCAAAAAAATTGGGTTGAGTGTTTGGCAAAACACTTTTTATTTATCTTTTCGTATTATAATAATGGTAAGGCTCTACGCCCCGCGTGGGAGCACAGCCTGCGAACTGAGAGGTTAAGGCTCTCATACGTTCGCTCTCTCTGCCCGTTCGTTGCGCACCACCTCTGATGCGGGGCGGTGTGGCAAGCACCGCGCCTAAGACGACCGCCGTTATTACCCCTTGTTCCAATTTTTTTTTTCGTATTTATAATGTATAAGATGTTGCAATAAATTGGAAACCAAATTAATTAGTCGTTATACAAATAAATGAAATGGTTAAAATTTCATTTTTTAATATCCATAAATTCAGGAGGAATTATGTTTGTGGTCTTGACTTTGTTGAAGTGAATTTCATGGTTTGTCAAAAACCACCCAATGGTGAAGCTCTTGATTTTACAAAATTGAAGTGTCTGGATTGCAGCTGTTTCTTTGAAAGAAAGGTTATTTTTACTAATTTTCAAGAAGTTTGTAACACTAATATTGAAGATATGCTTGGCGAAGTTTAAAGAATGGTTGATGAATGTGAAACAAAAATTTAAATGCAGCTTCATAGTCAATTTCCGAATATTGCTCAGATTTAGAAAGATCTTGTAATTTCAAATGGAGAGTTTGTGAAGGTTTGAAGATGATATCTACCTAGATTTTATGAATGGTATAATTCATACGACTTAACCACAGTTATGACAATAGACGATATCTATGAACACATCAGTAATGGCCTAGATTGGTATGGAAGTCATGTTCCAAGTAATGAAAAATAAAATGAGAAAATTTTGGCCACCATTAGTACTGTATCCTTAAGATTGTTTGTAGTACTGTTCATTTGTTCATTATTAGGGAAAAGATTTCTGGCCATTTTACTAGAACTTCTCTAATTAGCCCTGGCTTCTTCCAGAATGAAATGGGTCCATTTTGTAGCCAAATACAATGTTTAAAGTTGTTTTATTCTCTTCATTACAAAGTTTGCAAATTGATTCTTCTTTGAAAACGCCAATTGTGTGCATATACTTAGCTCGCATAGGTTGCTGTGATCAGAAATCAACTTGATTACTTGCTCTCTATTTGATTGTGGTATGTGGTTTGTTGTTTTCTTAGATGGAGTTCTAAGCAATTTTTTGCTGTTTTATTGATTTTGGTGGAATTTGCACTATATCTGTTTTTTCTAATACATCAGAGATGCACTGCATTAATCTGAGAAAATTGCTTATATGGTCCAATTCGAGCGCCATTGTTTATTTTAGATCTGTCTAGTACTAGTTTTCTTGCCATCCAATGTCTATCTATTAGCTTTTTATTCTAAATGAGTTAGATTTTAAAAATTTATTGAGGTTTTGTCTGGTCAGCAATAGATGTCATCCATTTCCAGTAATGGGACTGAGATGATTGCTGTTATTCTGATATGAGCAGAAGCAGGACTGGTCTGCCAGCGTGTAGAAAGGTATTGTTGCCTCTGATCTGACTATAATGTTTAAGAAAGGCAAATTTAGCAAGACTTTCAAGGCGGTGGTTAAAGCGCTTCTTATTGTAACTATAATATATAGGCAGGCAAGATTCTGTAGTTCAGCCAGCTTCAACTTGGCTTGCTTCTGTTTTATTTTAGGTGACTATAGATCTATCTCACCTCGGCAGAATGTAATCATGTTTTACTAGTGCTCGCCTTATATTTTTCCTTTGCTTATAACTTTTTGCATATCAAAGTCTCTGGTTACCTTTGTATTGTTACTTCAAGTTTCCTGGTTCACATGTTGTTTATTGAAGATATATGGTAGTTTTAACTTGCTTAATATTCTTCTCATAAATGGTGCCAGAACCATTTTCTGAGAATTTACTTACACTTAATATTCTCCTTTTGCATAAGTTCTGAGACTATATTGCAAAATTTATTCAGGTTAAGTAGTGGTCTTGTCTATGTAGTTTAAGGAACCTGTTGACTATCAAGTTTCACAATAAGGGTGATAAAACTCCATTGCAAGCATCTTTTGGCAGCAACTCAGTTCTCCAGATAGGGTTAACTGGATGTTTCTGTTGTATGATATATTACTTATCCACCTATGTAGGAGGTGTGGTCAAAAGTTCCTATGTCAGGGAAAATTATCCGTTTTTTCTTGCATGTTTTTCCTGTTCAGTAGATATGTTGATGCATGTGAAATAAGCTTCCTAGTAGTGAGTTTTCCCCAGTACGTGTATCAATCAATTTTTCCATCTTTTGGAGTCGTATTGCTTCAGAGGTATTGTTAGGCACTGCTTTCTAAGCGTGATGTCGACTTCAAAAGGACTGTTACTTAACTTCATACAATTTTATTTTGTATGTGTATGTGGTTAATTAAAACTGGTATAAATATTTTAATTTAAACATTACCATTATATTGAGAGTTGTTGAGTTATTCATAATAGGCTCCTAAAAGAATTATTGATGCGAGTGTTTGTAAATTATACGTTTGCAAAACTAGATAAGTTTCGTATTGGTTTCCAAGTAGATTCAGTTTACACTGATCTATTAAATTCAATCTTTCTAAAGTACTTTTTCCTTGGTTTAAGAGATCCTTTTCTCTTATGGTTCAGAGATTATCATCTTGGTTGCAAAGGTTAATTTTTGTGCTCAAATATCTTTGATTCTTTGTCAGGTTTTCTTCAAGGATCTCATGTTGGACCTCTGTTTTTTCTGTTATACTAATGTGAAAATCTTGATTCCTTTGTAAGATGACACAAAGGAGGCCTATATAACCAACCAATGCTACCAAGAACTTTAAAATTTAAAATCGGTTCTGGGTATTGCTCATAAAAGCAGATCCAGCTCGTATTAGTAACCCAAGTACGCACAGGGAGCTTTTTTATGAGGTTGTGGTAAAGATTTTTTGGTAGAGCATTAGATACAGTAATTTTTTGATTTTTTTTAGAAGGAATTAAGCTCATTTGAATGTATTTTGTTTATACTTCAGGTGATTCTTGAGAACAAAGTGAATGAATTTCTTAGGGATATTCAAAGTGGTTTAATGTCTTCCATGTTTTAACATTTTTTTTGCTATATGCTCCTTCTTACTAGTATTTGACGTTAGTTTTTTCCATTTTTTTATGCCATCATATATTGGATTAGATATACATATGAAAACGAGAAGGGTGTAAACCCGAATTTGCAATTACCGAAAGCTTTAACTAATACGATGGAAAAAATTGCCGGATTTGGCTGAAATCAAACTCGCGCTTTGTTTTTGTCTGAAGTACTTGTGTACCAAGTTTGGTGTAAATCATGATGACAGACGGGATTGTAATCTTATTAACTCCCTCTTAAGCGTTAGCACGCTTTCAGTAGTTAATAACCATTATTAAAGTGGTTTTAAATGTAAAATGGGAGGCTTTATAATTTTTTGGGCTCACTATCTCTTGGCGACCCGCAAACATTTTGCTTAATATCAAATCTAATAACAAAAAAATTATTAGCCAATTTTAACGAAGGGTATGTTGTTGAATGACAGACCAAAAATTCTTTTAAATTTGAACTGACCGACCTTCAAATGTGAGACGTATGTGGTTTTGGTCAATTGTGGGTGAATTTGAAACAATTTGCATTCAAGCAATTTGTAATTTAATAACGACTACTACGTCATCCATAGATGACGGAAGGAAACCATAAGCAGGGTTTTTAATCGCATTGCATTTTTCATTGCCAAAAAATAACAAATGTAATTTAAAGTACCATTTGATAGATCAAGAGGAATATTCAAAATTGTTTTCAAATAACCAAGTACTATTACCAATAGCAAGCAGTGTAATTACAACTAGCAAAGTAATTGAAGTGCTGGGCGCCGGTATGGGCCGTGGATGTTTGGGATTCAAAGTGATAGGTGTGGTCAATGTTATCATTTATGTACGAGGCGCATTCATAAAGTAAGGGCCGTTTGCATGTATATAAATAGTGGCGCTTCGAAGCACAGTTTTACCAATGCAGCGCCATCTACTGACTCATTGCGAAGCTACAGCGTCATTTGTTTTGATTCTGAAATTGTATTGTTGTCAGTGAATGCAAAGAACAATGGCCGCGAAAATCGTTGATCCCGCCAAGTGTGAAGTGCGTTCTGTGATTCGTTTCTTATGTGCAAAAGGATCGTCGGCTGCTGAAATTCATCGGGAGTTATGCCTGGTTTACGGACCTACAGTTATGAGTGAAGGAAAGGTTAGACAATTGCCGTTATTTTACAAATGGCCGAACAAATGTCCATGACGAAGAGCGGAGTGGCAGGCCCAGTATCCAGACTGATGAAATCGTTTCACAAGTGGACCAAGCACTGCGATCTGATCGTCGATTGACGATTAGTGGCCTGGCTGACAAATTTCCTCAACTTGGACGCACTACTGTTTACAATATTGTCAACTGGTTCAACTCTCAGGCGGCAAGCTTCTATGCAGAGGGGTTAAAGAAGCTGGTGCAGCGGTACGAAAAATGCTTAGAAGTGAACGGCGATTATGTAGAGAAGTAAAGTAAGATTGTACCTAACTAAATATGACAATAAAATTTGTTTCTTATGAGTACATTTTTTTCTGTGACCAAACGGCCCTTACTTTATGAATGCGCCTCGTAATACAGCTTATTATCAGCATTTTTGAGTTTACTATGGCTTTGCAGATTTTGTACTTATTGTCACTTTTAATTATATTTTTTGTATATAATAGTGAGTGTTTATTGATTACTCAACATCGGATACGCTAGTGAATTGAGAAAAATTAACTATAGTGATCTAACTTGTACTTTGATTATGTTTTCCTTACGCTTCAGATTTGGTTTTCATCGCTCTAAGAATTTGGGAATTTAACAAAGTAAAGTTAAAAAGTATTCTCTTTTTGATTTTCTCCTTTTTTTCTAACTTGCGAAAGGCAGACTTTATAAACCAGAAAGCTAAGAGAAGAGGTAAGAACTAATATTAACTTTTGGTTTGATACACTTATGTATTTAATATTATGAGTAGTCCACACCAACTAGTCAACATAACAAAATGACTTACATAATTAGATTTCTTTACAGTTAAAAGGTAAAAAGGAAAAATCGACGAAAGTGTGCAGATTTTATTTTCCATTTTCGATTTTTTTAGATTTTGTATATAATGGCGTCGAGTCTCTTGATTATTGTGTTTGAAACAGAATAATAGTCTCTCTACATTCTTTTTCTAAATCCTTCCAAAGTGGCTTTGAACGGCAAAATGCTTCATGGCTACGTTCAGCCCCGTGACCTGGTGGTGGTGAAGCCTTTGAGCCCATTCACTACGGCCTCATCGGTTGTCCAGATGTCCCCATGCAGTACAACTTGAACAACGTCAGTGAGCTTGACAGCGACCATAACCCACTTTTTCTTACCACAGGAGGCGGACGACATCTCCTTCCGCTTCTGTGTCTCATGGTCATTCTTCACCGCCCATCTGAAGGAATTCATGGGACCCAATCCCACAATTCACTCCAGCGAAAACCCGGCAGAAGCAGTACGCCATCTCACTGCTTCCATCCGAGATTCCGTCGTCTTCGTTAATAATCCTGTCTCCTTTCGGAGTTGAAGGAGCGGATCAGAGAGCAGAACCGGTCGCGATGGTGTGCGCAGCGGTCTCTCTATTTCGATGACCAGCGAGAATACTAGAGACTGGCTGCACCACCTAAGAGTACCGTCGCGGATCACCGCAATGCCGAATGGGAGAGCAAACTGGAGGCCCTCAACGTGGCCAACAACAGCCTATGGAAGATAGTCAAGGTCCTACGTAACAGGCCCTCCCCTATCTCACCCATTCATGGGGAGAACGGCGTAGCCTACACTTATGCCGAAAAAGTTGAGGCATTCGCTGAGTGTTTGGAATATCAGTGCTCCTTCAACTATACCAACGTTGACTTTAACCATATGGACGCCACCTGGGGGGCAGTAGTCTCACGACTATCTGGAGCCTGCGTTCTACGAAGAAGTTCTCCAGACAATTCGAGCTTTAAAGCTGCGAAAGGAACACGGATCTGACGGCATTCCCAACCAAACGCTGCAAACTTTCCCAAAGCAGGCAGTCGTTTGCATCACCCGCATTGCCAACGCTGTCCTCCGATTCCGTTACTTTCCGAGTTCTTGGAAAGTTGCGGATGTCGTGATGCTTGCTAAGCCAGGGAAGACCGGCACGTTTTTCCAGGATTACCGACCAATCAGCCTCCTGCCAACCCCAAGGAAGCTGATGGAGACAGTAGTCGAAGATTGTTCCGGGGAATGAGTTCGGATTCCACTCCGATCACTCCATCATCCACCAACCCCTCCGGGTGGTGGAAAAGATCTCGGAAAGCTTCCTCAAGAAGCTCCATACTGCAGCAGTCTTGCTAGATATGGCCAAGACCTTTGATAAGGTTTGGAACAAGGGCCTCGTCTATAAGATGGGTTCAGCGTCCATTAAGTTGCCGATGATCCAACTGACCCGGTTTTTCCTTTCTAGGCAAATGTATTGGATTAAACTCGGTGTCGTTAATTCATCTGAGCGGCGTCTCCGTGCCGGCGTTCCACAAGGCTCGGTGCTGTCTCCGACGTTGTTCAACCTCTAGGTCCGAGACATCCCCACGACACCTTCCACGACGATGGAATAGTATGCAGACGATAGAACGGTGCTGGCAAGCTTGCGACACTCAACGATGACAATTCAACGAGTTCAGGAGGAACTGGACGCATTAGAAGATTGGTCTACTACGTGGCGAATAGGCTTTAATGCGGAAAAGAGCACTGTCGTCTTATTCACCACCAACGTCGGACTTCGTCGCCAAACCGGCCTAGCGGAACTCAGAATTTTCGACCCGGAGATACCCTGGGAAGAAGAGGTACAACATCTGGGAGTGATCCTAGATGAGCAAATCACCTGGAAGCTGCACGTTGATCGGGCGGTAATGAAGGCGAAGGTAGCCCGCCAGGCCCTCGACTCCCTCTTTTATCCAGGAGCCGATTGTTCTTCCGCAACAAGATTACAATTTACAAGACTATCCTTCGCCCGATTATAATGTACGCATGCCCCGCTTAGGGATTTTGCACACAGATGCACATCAACAAGCTGTAGGTGATTCAGAATCGGGTCCTGAGGTTGATTTTTGGCGCTTCCTGGTATGTTAGGATTACAATCCTCCACCTCGATGTTGACGTGCCAACCACCTGGGAGTTTATCTCCCAAAGCGCCCAAGACTTATTTTTTAGTTTTGAAGGACACGGAGACATCCTGTCATCCATGCCTTTTACGACTACGAGCTGGACAGATGCTGATCTCCCTGTAAGGCGGTACGGGGGCGGCCTATTGCAGGCTCATCACAACCCACGCCAGGTTACCGCAGAGAAGGGACTTAGGGGCTGAGCTCGGGGACCCCTATGGTTGCCAATGAAGTTTAAACCAGCTGAGTTTGTTTTAAAATTATTACTGCATTAATTAAGTGAAAGCGCAGCATAACGCCTAGCTGAGCATCGAACAAACATTCTGTTGTTACAGTGTATTTCTTTGATATCGTCTTTGTCTTCTCTTAACGACTTTAGGCTGTAAATTTGATACAACTTTGCGTTTTTTGGAAAATAAATTTTATTTTACCTAAAACGTTTTGTTGATTATATATAAAATTGCTGAATTGGTCCAAAGTAGTTTGTATTATTACATGTTTCATCTATATGTTGTTTTTTTTATATATAGTATCGATCGACACACCTTTCAGTGTCAAAATTTTACTCTTTACAATCATTACAACTATTGAAGTTCTTTTATTACGTTATTTTTATCTTATCCATTTGCATTTTCTTTAAAAAAGTTATGATGTGAGCACAGACTTACATATAGTAGTTCAGAAAGGTTAGATCATGAATTTTTATTTAACAAAAATTTAACTTCAATTACAAAATATCTACGTCACTGTGTTCTTATTTTGTAATTTATTGCTATTAAGCAATATTAGGTGGATAGTGAAATGAGACGTTATCGGTAATAAAGTATGAAAATAGTGATATAATACTAATGGAAGGAAAACATAAAACAAATATATGAGAGATATACCTAGAGACATTGTATGAAGAAGTAAATAATAAAGATTTTGCACTTGAAAGAGAAGAAGATGTAGAGAAACGTGAAGAGGAGACCTAATATTAAAAGCAAAATTTGACAAGATAGTAGATGACAAAGGAAAATAAAATTACAGGGGCAGATAAAGTGCCAGCGGATATGAATAATTGCCTAGGTGAAATCATCTTGCGGGAACTGTATAAATTAACGTGTAAGATTTACAAGACAAGAAACCCCCCGGACGATTTAACAAAAGTACATAATTCAAAAAAGACAACTCATACGAATATAAAGCTACTGTACTATCAGCTCGACTTCGCACACTTCAAAAATTCGCACAAGAATTGTATATAATAATGGAGAGAAGAAAATAGAATAGCTAAATGAAGATTAATTTGGAATAGTTAATTAAGACAGCAACAGTAACGAAAATAATAAAAATGAGACTAAGAAAAGATCAGGGATCTTAATTGCCTTTGTAGATATCTAAAAGGACTTTATAAATTGGAACATATTGCACAGATTACTAAAATTTATTGGAATAAAATACATAGAAAATGAGTTGCACTGAATTTATATAAAAACCAAACAGTGCTAGTTAAATATGGATAACACGCCTTTGCTTGCAGCTCCATACGCAAGTATTAACTCGCCCTAAGGGGAATCAGAGTCACCTTCTCTGAACCCACTTAGGTAATTCTCAACAGGCGCGTCCACATCATGGGGGTGAGCTTGACTATTATGTCAGTGGCTAAGTTTTGTTGGGATTCAGCGGTGCGGAGTATATCGTACCCCTCTTGTCTAGAGATACGGACGAAGACTAAATTGGCGAAGAAAGCGGAGAAGAAGAACTTGGGTCCAGCGGATTTGGCATAGGTGGCAACCTAGTCTCCAGGGTTTGTATAGAGACTCATTTGCCCTTGAGAAGAAATCTCAAAAGGCGGAAGAACCAATCATGGTCAACGCCATATGGATACAGAAGGCAAGGGGAAACCACTGTATTAAAGGTTCACATGAACATGGAAAATCGTATACATATTTCGGCCCCTGGTCCGTGGTAGACTTTAGATGGTCAAGGATGCTAAGAATCCCCATTAAGAAAGCTAGGCGCCACCCGAAAGTGGAAAAATAAAAAAAAACATTTAAAACATGGAATGCCAAATCCTTATTTAAAGCAGGAAAGACACAATATTATTAGGGAAATGCGGATAATAAATATAAATATTCTGGGTGTGAGCGAAGTTAGATGCCCCGGAACAAATCAAATTGACATCGATGACTATACATTGTATTATGTATGATGTTAAAAAATGCAGAAGATCCGTTAAAAAGTTTGTACGAATATCTAACAAAGTTGTCCTAATACAAATAAAAGCATTTCTGAAAGACATAAACATTATTCAAGTATATGCCCTTACGGCGGACAAACCCGATCATAATATAAAACTCTTCTACAAAGACATTAAAAACCTACTAAAAACACCAAGAAGAATGAAGTGAATATACTCATGGGTGACTTCAACGCAGATAGACAAGGGAAGAATTGAAGATGTTGGAACCATGGCCTTGGATATACTGGTACAGTTCTGTAATGAAAAAAACTTAATGGCAGCAAACACCTAGTTCCAACTCCCAGAAAGGCGATTGTACACTTGGAAAGAACCAGGAGACAACGAAGAAAATATCATTAGAAATTAAATAGATTACATAATGATAGATAAACGATATAGAAATGGAATTAAAGGTGTACGATTAGATCCTGGGTCAGGCATTGGATCTGATCATAACTCCGAGTTGAAAAACTTGAGATTAAACCGAAGAAATTCAGAAAAGAAAAAAGACAAGCCATAACTTTGAAAAACTGGAGGACCCAGAAACAAAAGAGGAAATAATACGAATTTTGTAAGATTAGGTAAGTTCAAGGAAACTGTTCAATTGGAAACAACAGAAACAATAGAAAAGTCTTGGCAATCTATTAAAAACGTAATATATAAGGTGAAAGGAAATGAACTGGGAATTCCAGAGCAGAGAGCAAAACAGAAGTGAATGACTGAAGAAATTTTATTATTGATGGGCGAAAGAAGAAAATACAAATATAAGGATAATAATAAATACAAGTAAATCCACAAAAAGATTACAAGACTCGTAAGGGAGACCTGGATGGAGAAACGCCGTCAAGAACTCGAAGAGCTACAAGAAAACACGATTTTTTAACATTCATAAAAAATGAAAGAAAAAACTGAAAACAAAAATAAAACTCTTCAACAGGGATTAGTTACAGGTAATAACAAATGAACAATAGATAGAAGAAATATGGACAAACTATATACAAGAACTTTTGATGACATCAGAATGGAGCCAGAAGCAAATAGACTAAGAAGACCAACCAATTATAATAGAGGTGAAACAGGCAACGAAAACCATCAAAGACAGGTAGAGTTCTGGGTGAAGATAATATCTATACTGAGATACTTAAACTATTAGACGATGAAAGCCTCAAGTTCTTAACAACCTTCTTAAATAAAATATATTGTACAGGAATCATATCACGCGACTGGACCCAATCTACATTTATTCCAATACCTACAAAAGAGCGGAGTAAAAAAGTTCCCACATATCGATTGATTAGCCTGATGAGCCATGTATTGAAGGTGGCGCTAAGAATTGTACATCAACGAATTCATACAAAATGAGAACAATATGTGTGTTAGGAGAAGAACAATTTGGTTTCTGTTTAGGATTTGGAACTAGAGAAGCACTTTTTGCACTATTTCAAAAATGCAGAGACCAATCACAGGATGCCCACCTATGTTTCATAGACTATGATGGACTTTGAGGATTAGACAAGGAATAGACCAGAAGGGCATCAACCAAATTAAGAATATATACTGGGAGCAAACAGCATCTATAAGAATAGAAGATAAATTGGCCACCAGCATCTCCATCAGAAGAGGTGTAAGACAGGGCTGTATACTCTCTCCAGTCCTGTTGAACATGTACTCAGAAAAAGTATTTCAGATAGCACTAGAAAACAACGAAGAGGGTACAAAAGCAAACGAAAGACTGGTGAATAAAACAGCCGAGAAGGGCTTCAAAACTTGTTGATGTAATAACAAGGGAGGGAGATGCATTTGGCCTTAAGATAAACATAGAAAAAACAAAGACAATGCTAATCTCCAAAAACAAAAACAAAACACAAATGCAAACACCAACATAATTGTATACAACAAACGAATAGAACAGGTGGACCAATTCAAATACTTAGGATGCTGAAAATCAAGGGACTTGAATCCAGAAGTAGAAATACGATGCCGTATAGAAAATGCAAGAAGCGCATTCCTTAGAATGAGAAGCTTACTAACAGATCCCACACTATCGCTAAATATTAGATAAAGATTTGTGAAAACCTATATATACTCGATTTTATTATATGTAATTGAATTCTGAATGCCGAAAGCCTGTTCAACGCGACCATTAGAGGCGTTTGAGATGTGGGTAATGCTCAAAATATCATGGATGGAATACACTACCAATGAAACGGTTTTAAGAAAAATCGTAGACAGAGAAATTCTTGGGATTTCCAAAAGACGAAACACAAGCTACTTAGAACATATATACAGAGGCAGAAGATGCGAACTTCTAAGACTGATATCTTGGAGGGCAAGATTGAGGGTAGAAGAGGACCGGGCAAAAGACGTTGCTCATGGTTGAGAAATATGAGAAACTGGGCTGGTCTAAATTTACAGTCGCTGCTAAGAATAGCACAAGGTCGAGAACGATTTGTCGAAGTTGTTGCTAATCTTCTATAACAAGACAGAACCTTAAAAAGAAGAAGAAGTGAATATCACAAAGAGAACATAAGAAAGGGAGTGAGACAAGGGTGAACACTATCTCCACATTTATTTAATACACATACACATGCAGACATATGCGTGCACGCACTCACTGCATGTGTTTATTACGGAGGATTAAAGTATTGCTTTCGGTATCCCAGGGTTTGATCCCAACCTCAACATATTTTGACAAAATCTGTGAGTATTATGGGTTACTTAAAATACAGCTAATGACCTGAATGGCCTAATAAATTTATTACACATACCCACATGCTTACATGAGCGCGCACCACATAGGCACGTTTGTATACACACATTTTGTGAAAGCTTTTTATCTAAATTCCGAACACTACTAATACATCTAACATCATACTGCATCTTTTTCTCAAATATCAAGCCGTATAATACTAAAAAATTTCAATTACCGTAACCAAAATGTCTAGGTATTTCATAAAAATGGTACACGATGTATCTAACATGAGTCCCCTTTAAAGTAATTTTGGATGTGGAGCATCAAGAGACCTTCATTGGAACGATTAAGCCTTTGTTTCGATTTATCTTTGGTTAGGAAAGGCTGGTTTATTAAAGGTAATTTGAAGCGAGTCATTCGGAACTGCAGCACAATGTTCCTTCTACTCCGGTAACAGTAGCTGCTCAACTAATTTTTCCGTGATATGTTTCACGTTAGGATTTTACGTCAAAATTTCACACACTTTGATTTTTGGGATCCCTAGTTTATCTTCTAGTTTTCGAATTGTAAGTCTTTGTGTTTGATTCTCTGCTCGTTGTTGGTCTTTCAGAACGTAGATCTCCTTTAACTCTGAAACTTTTATACTATGATTTTATTTGTGCTACAATCATTGTATTATTTTTGAAAGCTTCTCTGGATTATCGGAATAGATTTGCAGGAAATCTGATGCTCTACATGTTCATTAACTGCAAATGCGATAATCACACATTACATGTGCTCGCTCACTGATGTCCCACTCTTATCGACTATTAAGTTACATCGGGGTACTTAAACTGTTTTTATTATGTCAATATTGGTTTAATATTATCGGGAAAAATCACGTACACATATAGCAAACATACAAAGGAGTATGGGAAGAGAATGTGTATGTTAAAGAGTTGGAAGAAGCATTAAACGCCATGGAGAGAATCTTAAGCAACTGCAGTGTAAAGGTAAATATATAAAAAAAGTAGTTTTGTTTTGTAAACACGAATATGGAAACACAAGAATAAGAGTAGAACTAAATATAATAAAAGAAATAAAATATTTCGATATCTATGAAGTTTTATGACAGCGAATGGAAAATTAAAATGAGAAATAAAATACAAAATTTAGCAGGCACAAGGTAAAACACCTGCTAAAATCAAATAAAATGACTTTCAAAAAAAACGTAATGAAGACATATGTATGGAGCAGCATTGCTTTATATGGTTGTGAAAGTTGGACGATAATTACTACCGAACAATAGTGCTCTAGGAAAATGTTAAAGGCAAATGGAGGGAATAATAAATGAAGAAATCTTAAGAAAGATGAAACAAAAGAGAAGCTGCAGTGGGATATATTTTACGCTTTGAGGGAATACTAAAAACTATTATAGAAGGAACAATATTAGGCCGCAATGCTAAATGAAGATTGGGATTGGAATATATACACCAAATAATTGAAGATAGGAAGTTTAGAGTGAGCGGCAACTCTGACAACATGTATTTACTTTTACTCCAGTATTGTAGTCTAAAATTAGGGTATATCGAGTGAGTGTAAGCACAGAAATAGCGAATAATAGATATAACAGTATCTAGAAAACAAGAGGAAAAAGAGGAATAAAGGAAGCAGTAAAACAGCGAGTTAATCAAAATTTAGTGGGAAGGATTGTAGTTATGGAAATAAAACATTAAGGACGAAAATTGCACCAACTACTAGTGGTGGGATAACATAAATTTCATTTGGAAGACACAGATATAAAAAATTTCCATAAGCGACTGAAGAACGAAAACGCAAAATGAATTACCAAGAATACTCCACAGACGAAGGAAAAAAGAGAAGCGACGAATGAATGGTGGATGTGAAGCAAATTAAAGTAAATCAGGAAGAGTACAGCTAAGAAATAAGAAACTCGAGCTAGAAAATTAAAAAATAAAGGAGGAAAACGTGAAGCCAAAAAATGAGATTAGAGAGATCAACGACAGATTGAAACGTATGAAGAGAGAAAATAGAAAAAATAATGTGTAGTGCAAATATTAACGGTAAAAAACAAAGAAGAGGATGTAC
Source organism: Sinelater perroti (assembly GCA_036346155.1). NCBI lineage: Eukaryota > Metazoa > Arthropoda > Insecta > Coleoptera > Elateridae > Sinelater > Sinelater perroti. The sequence goes on from JARFIY010000122.1 coordinate 3,637,992, forward strand.
TAAAAGAGAAAATGAGAAGCTTATTGGAGAAAAACTGGGAATATAAGTGAAAATCAAGAACACCAAGAATTTGGGGGAAATGTGCTTACTGAAATTTCTCTTCCGCAGCTGCCATTAAGGCAAAAGTGAAAATTACTTCGAACTTAAAACTGAAATCACTGCGTATATATGTACCAAATACAGACTTCACATTTGAGAAGCTTCTGAAGAGAAGTTTCTGAAAAAGAGGCACATGCGTTAATAATTTTTTCTACTTCATAATTTGTTTTTATGTAATTTTCGTATATGTTCTGCAAGGCGGAAGAGTAGTTATGTTTATGCTTCTGCATTTATGACATATGTTTTCAATAGTTAAATCGAGGCTTTGTTTTTGTTTTAAATATTTCTATTTTGAGTTGCAAAAGAAGCTTCGAAGGTAAAAGAACTTAAAGGTAGATCGAGGAATCGGTGAAAGAGAAAATAAGCATGTCTGATGCTCAGGTGTGGGTCTAACTAGCTCATCTTGGACCCCCCTCCCGTGGGAGATTGTGATCAACAGTTTGGAAACCGTTGTATAATCACATTATTTCCTTATTAAGTGTTTTCATTATGTATGTTTTTTTGCGCTTAGCGTATGTCTTCCTTAATGGATCCATGTTCACTGCAGCCTTTGGCTTATTGTGATTACCCTAATAAAATAAATTCACAACCAATCTGTCATTGATGTTCCCTGAATCAGCAGATACAGGTCCTTTACAGGGTGTGTCTGGAAATTTTCCGGTTCCAGGATTGGCTTCCCGAATGTATGTTGCATTTTCATGCACAGCGCATTGCACTTGCATGGGATGTGTAAGGCTGTTGTCTGCATGCAAGGTCACCATTGAATTTACCAATTTTCCAGAGGTGTTCTTTTACAGTCGCATGACCTGTAAGAAACCCTATGGTTATATTTAGCTGTGACCTACTTAGGTTAAGAAGTTCTGCAGCTCTCTTTTGGCAAGGTCCCTTATTGAAGGTTTTGCTGAAATAATGTCCTGGTTGATTCTTCCAGTACATTCGATGATGAGTGCGTGTCCTCTCCTTAATAAAGCTTCGGGCAGCACTTCGTGAAATTGCTAAAGCAAGTTCTGGGCCTATATAAGCCTCACTAAATCCCTGCCTGGCCAGTTCATCGGCTTTCTCATTGTCGTAGATACCGTAAAGCCCAGGTACCCATAACAGTTTTACTGTGTTGTGTTCTGTCAGTACATTGAGTTCGTTGATGCATTACCATACCAGTCTAGATGATGCTTTAGTGCTTGATAAAGCCTTTAAATCTGCCTGACTGTCTGATATAATATAGATCCGCTTGCTCCTGTAAATCCTTTTACCGTTTTCGCGCACACACTGTAGTATGGCGTGTATTTCTGTCAGAAAGACGGGAGCTTCAGCACATATTCCAGCTCCGGTACCCAGCTCGGTTATAGAACCATCTGTGTACCAGATTAGGCTACCAGGTGCAATTGTCAGTCTAAAAGTCTCGCTCCTATCTTGATTCTGCATAATCACCTCGAATAGAGAGTCGTCACATATTTTTGAGGTCATGTGGTCCGTCCTCATTTCAAGCGGAGGGCCTCCCAGACTATCAATTATTCTTGTATGATTTGTACCCGTGTGTGTCTTGTACAGTGAATGATACAGCCTGTAGTGACCTAATCTTGCCTCCCCTGAATTACTATGTGCAGAGGTGGGAGGTCTAGAAGAGTTTCCATTGCTGCAGTGGGCATGGTTCTCATCGCCCCTGTAATGCCCAAACAGGCAAGTCTTTGTACCTTGCCTAGTTTTAGTTTGGTGGTTTCTTGTGCGACTTTAGGCCATCAGACCAAAGCTGAGTATGAAAGAGAGGGTCTAACCACTCTGGTGTACAACCAGTGCACCATACCTGGTTTTAGCCCCCACGACTTGTCTACATCCGTCTGACAACTGCTAGAGTTGTCACCGATTTGTCGACCACTTTCTCAATATGACGGTTCCAAGTAAGTTTAGAATCGAAAACGACACTTGATACTTTACTTCTCCCGATATGGTGATTTCTTTTTGCCAAGGAAAAGAGGTGTAAGTTTCTCTAATTTTTTCCTTCGCGTGAAGGGTATAATTTTGGTTTTTACGGGACCTCCTGTTCAGTCCATTCAATTACCACGTTCAGAGCCTCTGCATCCGTTCCCCGACCGTACTACTAAGCTACCTTTGGTAATATGCATATAGCATGGGCAGAGTTTTCTACAAATTTCCCTTCCACCAATACAACTAATCATCGGCGTAACCAAAGAAGAGAATCCTTCGTCTTTTAAGTTCTTTAAAAGTCCATCCATTATCAGGTTCCATAGCAAGGGGGAGAGAACTCCTCCCTGAGGACCCCCCCCCCGCTACTTGGACCATTATAGTTTCGTCATACATAGACGAATAAACAATCATTTATTTGAGCATGCAGTCTATCCACCTGCAGTAGGTCTCCTCCAGGCTACGCCCTTTTAAGGCTGAGGTTATGGAGTTGAAAGATGTATTGTCAAAGGCCCCTTCTATGTCCAAAAAGGCACGTAGAAGGATCCCTTTGTTGTCCAGCGTTTTCTCTACTATCCAGGTGAGGTAGTGAAGTGCTGTTTAAGTTGAGAGACCAGCTTGATAGGCAAATTGGTTCTCATATAGTAGATGGTGTACCAGTGCTTATCATGCAGTTTTTCCAACGTCTTAAGCAAAAAAGACATAAGACTAATTGGTCTGTAACTCTTTGCCTGCAAATAATAGTAAGTCTATAATTTTGGCAAGTAGTTTAGGGCCAAACTGGCTCTGAGTACTATGCAGATCTTTGTCATTAGAAGTTCCGAGCCCTTCTGTAGTATAGCAGGAATAATTCTGCCCGGTCCTGGAGATTTATAGGCTTCAAATGAGTTTATAGCCCATTTGAGTTTATTGAAAGTTACTACTCTTCTTACAGTCTCCCAGTTTTTCCTTGATGCTATGTTACCAAGATCAAGGGATACTCCATTCTGAGGGCGATTGTTGTATAATTATAGATCCAGGAAAGTGTACCCGAGTAAGTTTGGACAATATTTCTTTACCCGTTTTAGTGTACTCTCCGGATTCAGATTCCAGAATACCAATCAAATTGCAGTGAGAGACTTTTGAGAGTACTTTTCGGAGTCTGGCACATGTTGGAGTATTTTCAATCTCCTCACAGTACCTCCTTCATGATATTCTCTTGGCATCTCTCAATGCTTTATTACATTCAGTTAGGGATGCTCTATAGTTATCCTAGTCACCTGATATTTTAGCCCTGTTAAACAGTTTTCTTGTCTTCTCATGGTTGCAAGGTCTTCATTCCACGAGGGTACATTCCTGCTGGAGGCCTTTACAACCAGAGAACAGTTTTCATTATGCGCTGAAATGACTACCTCAGTTAACTAATCCACAGCCATTTCAAGCTCAAGGTTATTATAAATCTTCCTTATCGTACTCGCCAAGTTTTGGTCTAGGTCCACCTTTTAGGCTTCCCAGTCCGTTTTACGAGGATTACGATAGTTTTCTATCACTCTCTGAATCCCAGTGATTTCGAACTTAATGTATCTGTGGTCTGAACAACTCTCTCATCAGATACTTTCCAGTTTATAACAAAGTTACTTACGAAAGAAGTACCAATTGTTATATCAATTACTTTCTTTTTTCGTCTGGTTACGAAGGTTGGTTTGTTACCCTTATTCAATATGTCTAAATTGTTTGCCACAGTGAATTGTAAAATTAACTCATCTCTGATGTTGGTGACGGTGCTGCCCCGTGAGAGGTTTCTCACAAGCTCGTCTACTGCCCTAGGCAGTAGAGGATCAGGTTCATCAGCTGGGAGGTACAGCAATCCTAAAATGATCTTCCTCGGTCCTCCTCCTCTTGTTGTTAGCATCACTGCTGCCATATCCTGAGAACAGAATTGCAGTAGCGGCAGACTTTTAATGCACTTTTTAACTAAAATACAGGTTCTGGGTCTATATGAGAATCTACTGTATATTAGTTCTCCTCCAGTTCTTCCCAGATCTTTTACCTTACCTTGATGGATCGAAGGTTCTTGGATGAGGGCAACATCGCAGCCCTACATCATCTTACATAAGGCCGCCGAAGCAGCTCTACTGTGTTGGAGGTTTATCTGAAGTACCCTCAGCATCTTGGGCATTTTGGATGGTCCTGGAAGTAACAGCTCTCAGTCTATAGTAGGCCTTGAACTGTTTGATCTCCAGGACCTTGAAAGAGGCACCATCGATGGAGTAGGCCAGGATAGCTTCTTTCTTGTCCACCTTTTGGCTAAGAAGTCGCCAGTATTCCGTTTTTAACCCTTGATTTTGAAGCCAAAGTCGGGTCCTGGCAATTTTTTTGTCGACTGGTCCAGGGAGCCAAACGAGAAATTTGGAGCGCTTGGATAGGTCCTTAGCCTCTACCGCTGAAAGTTTAACCCCTTCTATCAGCACTCCCAATCTGAGATGGTTCTGCGCAGGCTCTAGTTTACTCATTGGCACACGTGATCTATAAGGCACCTCCCGTGTAACTCAAGCTTTTAAACTGCGGTGGATTAGTGTTTCCCGAAGGAATCTGGTCCAGAGCAAGTAATAAGTTTTTCCTGAATCAAGTCCGATTGCCCTGGATTCAGTAAAATGTCTGATAGCGTCTGTCAGCCCCGCCATCCTTAGCCCCTTTTATTGCGTGACTGTATTGACCAGTCTGCTCATCGCTCCTGGGCTTCTTTGTCGGTTGCTTGGATTTCGGGGTTGAAGAGTCTGAGCGGAGTTTCTTGGTACCCTCGTTTTTCTTCTTATCCCCCTCTTTTACAGTTTTTACAGGTTTGGGCTTCTCCTTCTTCCACGTGCCTTCCCTGATCTTGGCTTCTTTTTTTGACCCTTTTATTTTGGGCCGCAGAAAGTCTCTTGGTTTGCAGTTTCTCAGTATTCTTGCCTGCAACCTCCTGATCCTTCTCTGACGGTTCCGCTTCAGGTCTGACAGATGACTCTGTCTCCTGGATTGGTTCCGCCTCCATGGGTTCAATATGTTTTGTCAGGCAGTCTTTACTAGAGTCCTTATCTGACATAAGTAAAGATTTTATGTTGATTGTTTCATCAGTGTCTATTTTGTTCCCACGAGTCTGAAACATAATAAAAATTAATGGCTATATACAATGGGGGGTGCCCGGTGCCCAAGGGAGGGTTCAATAGGGACTGATCATCTAGACAGCTACGTATCCCATTGGCTTGGTCTCAATACCGTGGTATTTAGGATTTTTATTGAGGTTATTTCTTCTCGATCCGGGTGGTTAAGTCAAGATCTTCCGTACAGATATCCCCCGTAAGGCGTGACCTAGGGTTCGCCTCTTGCCGGCATCGTTAGCCCAAGTGCAGACCCTTAGCCACAACACGATAACTGGGTTGGGGAATGTTTATCGACTTTCCAGTCTAGATCCGCAGGGTTTAGTTTCAACAGGGCCACCACGAGAAGGATGCAATCTCTAGGATCGCATATCACTGTTCAAGTCAGTGATACCCGACTTCACAGGGTTTATAGCCATTTAGTTCAGCTGGCAGTGCTTGTTATCCGAACCGCATGCATTGCAAGCCTGATTTCAACCTTCCGAACAGGTCGAAATTACTTGGAGCTAAAATGAGACTGCACGACGGATGCGGTAGAAGGTTCTATTTCAATTTTTGAAGGGTTTCAATTGTTTTGGCCGTACGGGGGTGTGCATTGTCTTGAAGGAAGACTATCTGCTTTGCCATTGTTTTTCCTGACGAATGGCCCTTCTGACATGCTGCCAGTGATGACTACTGAGACTCGGGAATGAAGTTGTGCGCCTGCGTTTCATCGTTTTCAAACTGTTGAAGGAGACGATTGGCAGCTTGCATGCGCACAATTTTATTCATGTCCGTGAAAATGCTTGATACCCACCGTTGCAATAGTGCAGATGGTTTTTCACGTTGTCTTCTACAGTATCAACATTGATGGACAGCATTGGTTTAAGTTTTTTGATAGTGCTGCTCCTATTTTCACGAATAAGCGGGTCTGCACGACCAATGTTTGGCTCGGTGACGGACGTTTGCGGTCGACGATAATGCGGTTCATTTTCCACAAGCTCTCTGCCTCTCTGAAGCACTTACACCTCTCAAACACACAGGCCCGTGAGAGACTCTCTTTCACATTCTGTTGTTGGAATCAACGAACGGGACGTTTTCTCCAACGAAGAATTTGATCACAATGTGTTGTTCCACGCTCCGCGGTACCTTCTGTCCGCTCATTACGCTATCAACTCCCAAAAAGGACTGAACAGATTGTAACCCGAGCAGGAGGGAGGGTGGAGGTTGTGGCTCCACTCTCCCGAGGTTGCACAGCTGCTGCGCAGTGCGGCTTGCTTGCACAAAAATTAGCCCCAGACATAGTCGAACCACCTTGTAGTTATTGATATTTCTTTAGCCTCTTTCTTCGTCTTTTTAAGAATCTAAAACTACATAAAAAAACTCACTCAACTGACGATGCCAATTGCTTTGGCTTGAGAAGTGAGGCAGGAAAAAAGTTAAAAGATAAAAGAGAAAACAAACGGTTTTCTTCTTTTAAACCGGTTGGCGCACGTGGTTAGTCCGTAAAGCAAATTGAGGGCGAGCAGGGAATTGTTTCTTTGTATTATTTGTTAGCAGAACAATATTCTTTGTTTCTTTTATTAAGTTGACGTTTAACCTTTTTAGTTGTACTTGGTATTTAGCAAACTGTTTTGTAATTTTTATTATTTTATACAATTATGTCTCATGACTTTCTCTATTTATTTTTGTAATGTAAGATGGCTTGCATATTTTTCCGAGATATTTTTTCTTTATATCTATCTTAATTGTTTATTTTCTCTTAAGTTAGGGAAAGTTGAAGATAAAAATCGGTGATCTCTAATGATTGATTATCCCAACATTATTGGACTCTAAAAATAGAGTTAAAAATAAGAGTTGGTAAAAGATAAAGCCAAACAGAAATGACATTGCGAAAGAATATGACCCATCATCAAAAGTGCATAGTACTCTATAATTGCTAGATCCCTTTTAGCAAGATATAAAATTTCCACTTTCGTGCAATACAATGGGAATTGGGCCAATTTGGTAATTTGGATTCTAAGTTGCTGAATTTTTTTTGTTAGTTGCCATCAACAGATTCATTGAATGTGTTTATTAAGCCCCCCCACTGTTTCAAGCCATATTTATGATTTTCAAAATTTTGAGGTTTTATTATTGGAATACTTTAAAGTATATTATTCATTCTTTTCTCGTTTTCATAGTTGATAATGGAAATTGTCCGGTAAGTTTTAAGTTTTTATCCGTCTTTTACTTTGACTAAATTCAATTATCTAGGGAAAAACAAAAAAGGGTCAGCAAAAACTCTCTACGCACAGAAATATTAAAGTATAACTTAAGAAAATTAAAACTAAGTGGTTAAATATCTTAAGGATCTTAAGATAAACACATGATAAATGATAACGTCTAATATTGAAACTTAAGATGGTGCATATTGCCACCGTGGTACTACAGTTGAGATGCGGGCTGCAGTGTGAACAAATGGGGTTCAATTCTAGAGCTGTTTGAAGCCTGGCGGGTGGCCTACTCAGTCACTAAAAATAATTGAGTACTTGTGTTCACTTACATCGCCCCGCATTAGAGATGGTGCGCGACGACTGGGCACAGTGGCGGACATATGAAAGCCTCAGCCTCTCTGTTTGCAAGCCGCGATTTTACGCGGAGTGTTGAGCCATACCACTACCACCAGAATGGTGCATTGTTTATACATCAGGCAATAAGAGCTACTTTTACTTAATTTTTTTATTTTGTCGTACGGAAAGTTGACATTGTAGTTTTGCAAACTGTGTAGAAGTTAGTGTGAAATTTTCGAAGTAATATGAAGATGATTAACAATAGGGGTGGTTTTATATTTGATTGGAGAAAAGGAATATTTGTTCTTTAGCAGATTCTTCTACTATTGCACATACTTTTTACTGCAGTATGTTTTTGGTGGTTTTTAAATTATTTGTATGGTGATATTTGTAACGAAGATGAACTTCTTACAATATTTAGAATACTACATATGCTAATTCTAGTAGCAATTTATATGTTACCTGTTGGCATTCTGAAACACTGAGATCTCATCGAGACTTGAAGGGTTTGCACTAACTAAAACTTATATAAACATAAAATCGCCACTTGAGTGTGTATAATATTTAGAAATCAATCTTTATGTTTACTACCAATTCATTATATAATTTGTCAACTCATATTTACAAAAAATAAAACCAACTCCTAGAAGTTGTAATCCATTTTCAGTTTTTTTTAAGATAAAATTTTTCCTTCAAATATTCGCATAAGAGGACATCTCAATGGTTAATAATGAAACAGTGTGACGGCCATATTGAACAGTTTGGATAACCTTCTGAATCTTAAAAAGGTGAAAAACAAAGACCAAATGTTTGTGCTTCCATGGGGTTATGTGATTTCATTGTTAGTCAAGAATTTAGGAAAAAGTTATTTTGCAACTAGTGCGAACCATCTTGTTAGAAAAAATAGCTCAATAATTACATGACTGAAAAGTACAGCCTACATATTCACTTATCATTTATCGTTATTTTTTTATATAATTTTGAATGAAAAGGAGCGTATATCTTCATGTAGTATTCTTGCAAGATATGTGGGATGTCCAGTTTGATAAAAATAACTTTGTTGGATTTGGCAAGACTGAGGTAAAGCCACCTTTACAGTATTAACATTTTTTTATTGTATGGGTTGTGATGATAGAGAATAATTTTTCTTTGCATCTTAAGTGTAAATCTATACATCGATTCTTTGAAAAAAGTTTAGCATGTACAAAAATATATACGAAATTGTTTTGCACACCCGAATTTTATTTTTTGTTTTATACATAAAGTAAGCCTGTATGTTACAATATTTAAATCTTCCAACCTAATCATTTTTTGTGCATGATATTTTGTGCGTTGCCCTGTATATGATTGGTTCATTAAGAATTGTCTTATTCGGAATTAGAAAAAATGGAAACATCTTGACAGTTCTGTGTACGCATAATGGCGTAATGTGCGCGTTTATTTTCAACTGCTCTGATTTTGGAGATTTCTATTTAACAAATTGGTTGCATTACATATTACACCGAAAGTTATTGAAGCGGTCGCACCGGCACTTCACAGACATTGTAAATCGTTAGTTGTTAACGGTAAGTTCCTCTCTGTTCATTTTATAGCTAATCAATACATTTGGGAACTGCCCCTGTTGATAATCATATGCATAACAGGATTGAAGACTGTTTTTAGGCCAGAACTAGGCGTTTTTCACAATAAGACCTCGTTTACTATTTGCAGATCAAGTAGAATGTATAATGGAATTGGATTATCAACACCGAGAGGCTCAGGTACCAATGGGCATGTGCAGCGGAACTGGGCGCTCGTCAAGCCGAGGGAAAGGGAAAAGAACTACCGCACCGAGGAGGAGCTTTCAAAGCTGGACGCGTCTTCCAACCGGCAGCCGAACAAGGAGATACTGGATCACGAGAGAAAGAGGAAGATCGAGCTTAAATGTGCAGAGTTTGCAGAGGTTTTGGAAGAACAGGGGTATGTGCTTGATTTGATGTTGGAGCTTCAAAGTGTTACGAGGTCATGTTGTAGGTTCTCAGCCGAGACCGTTATGAACAAGGTTAACAACTACAGAACTATGCTGATGGGAAATGACGGGAAACTGGACAAGCCTTTGAATCACTGGGGTAGAGTAAGGTAAGATTATTTTTAGATAATGGTCGTAACGTGGCCATTCGATGGTCGCTTATTGTCAAACTATCAAAATTAGTAGAGCAAGTTTTTTTTTACTCAAAACACAAGCCCATGACCTAACTCCTAAATAGCTATTTGGTTTAAAAATTAATTACAGCAAATTTAATTGCAATTACTGTTGTATTTAATTAAAGAGTAATGTTTGTATGGTTCATAATGCTGAAACTAAGTAGAACATACTTAGTTTAATAACCTATTTAATACAAGGTGTTAATTAAAATCTCTAAGTATAAAAGTTAAAAACTAACAACTACGTGTGGTATTTGATGAGTAACTTGGTTTGCTTAAGTGGAGGGCAACAGCAATAACTTTACATATTTGGTCAAAGTTTCTTTCTTATAGTTGAATATTTTTTGGTCGCAAATCATTCTGACAGTAGTTGCTTAATAAGTGTTTTGAATGACAGCAAGAAATGAATAAAATTGGAATTTTTGATAGCAAAAGGAATTCATAAAAGGATGTTATTTACATTGGGTGGCTCTTGCTTTTTCTAAGAAATTATGGGTAAACGAATTCATCTGACAGAACAAGTATTGAAGATGTTCCAAAAGAAATGTTATATCTGAAGTTGACAATCCGTATATGGTTTTAGCTAACAGATAAATGAAAGTGTACGCGTTAGCAGAGCCAAAAGCATCTCAATTGGGTGAGTTCACTTTAATTTGCACAATGAAAATTATGTATGAAATAATTGTGCAAGGTGTGTGCCACGTTTGCTCACTCCACAGCAAAAGTGAATTTGTACGCAAACATCAGCTGACTACAGGGGTTTAAGAAGACTGGTTTTCAGTGCTTTGTGATCAAGTAGTTGAATTTATCATTTTATGGTGGGAATAAAATAGTAATTTGTGCATTGAACCGGTTTTGAAATAGGCGAAAAGTGCACTATCTACTGGGAAGATGATGGTGTCAGTTTTTTGGAATGCGAAGGGAATTCTTTTGATATACTGGTATATTATGTGTCACTCTTAGAAAGTTTAAATGCATTAATTGTGGGGAAAGGTCTCAATTGTGTTCCAATGAGCAAAAGTTCACTCACTTTGGGTTTGAAATTTTTCCATGTTCTGTATGTGCAATAATTTGGATCAAACAGTTGCCATATAGAGTATAATTGTGTGAAGAATCATGAATCTGAAGTGTATTGTACTTTGAAGAGACTACCTCAAAAAATAAAGTTTTCATGAGACTTAAATTGTTAATATTAAACAAAGTTATTCATCAAAACAAATATTTTGTTTGATAAACAACTAAACATCACAATTTTACCAATATGTCGCCTTCACGTGTTTATATTTCAAAACCCTACAACTAGATGCTTTTGTTTTATTTTGTTTGGCAACATGCAATGTAAAAGCGCCATTTATTGATTTTCTTATGTTTTATGTAAGTCTATTTATATTTGAATGATTGTGAATTTGTAGGTAATTGTTTCTCTATTGCTACAGCTTGGTTGACTTTATTAAGTAGCAGAAACGTCGATGGCAATTAAGAGTTGTTAAATAATAAATTTTGAAGTTAACTCAAGTAAGTTGGCAGTACAGAGTAGCATTAATTTCGGTTGTTTAAATGTGTGGCTAAATTATTTTCTCTTATTTATTGTTTTGGAGGCACTACTGTGTCTGTCTATTTGATAAATTGTTTTTTAAAATGGTTGTAACGGAATGTTTTATAAGTCTTTGGGATTAAGAACTAGTTTAAGTTTGAATATGAGTTGTAGCCTTAGGAAGTCAGGGCTGCAGTGTTTGCAGGAAGCATGTAAACATAGTGCTGGCAGAAGACAATATCAGTACCTTTGAATTTGATCTCTCATATTCTTAGTAGATGTTTTATTGTTATTATAGTGAACTGACATTCTATTGTTTGACAATTGTTAATGAAATTTTATGATTTGTGTTTATTTCAGTAAACCCACTTAATTTTTGTTGTTTTATTAAAATATTTTCATATAAAATTATTAATCTGCATATGTGCTATTTTGCCATTATTCTTCACCATCTTTAAAACAATATGATTTTATCTTCTCATAACATCTTTCTGAGTGATGATGGTTTAGATGGTTTTTACAGGATCCCAAGAAGCTGAAGTTCTCATTAAGAGAAAATTGTGGAGACCAGAATAGGTGGAACTTCAAAGGTGTAATATGAGATGTATAGGGTAAGATCATGTAGCCTACTTACACCAATTCTTGTCAATTTAGTAAAAACGTGAGGTCTGATATTGTCTTGTTGAAAATATTATATTTTTCATATGTCGATTCTGAATACTTTTCATCAATTGCTGTTCTTAGTGAATCCAATTGAAAACAACATTTATCTAAATTCAAGATGTGCTTGTGCAAAAGGAATTTATTGGGTGTGCCAATTAAGAAATTTATTGTTCAGTGATAAATAATTATATCACATTTTTATGTGCGTAATCTATCTGCATTTACACATTTTTGCCATCGATTAGGTAGTTAACAAATTACAACTCGGTACAAAACGATAGTTGGATGCAACAAATTCACCAATATTGTATTGAACTTTTTGCTGTTTTAAAGGTAGTTTTTTTTAGGGTAGTTTATGCTGACAAGTTGTGTATCCAAATTTAATCTCTTCTAACTTAATGTATATAATAGGGTATGCAGGGTGGACGCACTGTTCATGAGGTGGTACTGCTATGCAACAGTATCACTTGTCTTGTTCTTTGGTTGGTAAATGGAACACAAGAACAAATTTTGTTTGATTATTTCAAGTGCTTGAATAAGCTATGACCGAGTGAGACGAGGCTTTTTCCAACGGTCGTTCCAAATCATCATTTTCAACCTTTTTTGGTTGCCCAAGACTTTTAGCATTTACGAGATTGAAATTTTCTTTCCACAACCCATGGTGTTACTTTTTATGCATGCTATAGGACACAGTAGTTTCTCCTCTTTTGAACTCGAACATCATGCAATGTCTGACATGTGTATCGAATGCCATAGTGCTTACATATGTCTACTGCGTTTTGAGATTGTTAACTGTAGAATCTGGTATTATAGTTTGTTTATGTTAGTATGAAAACATTCAAGTTGCATTGAAATTAAGTGTTACAATTAATAGGATTCATTTTTGCATTTAATACAATATCTGACACCTTACTAATAGCACAGTTTTACATAGCATTATTTTTTCTGATATAGACTTCTACATGGCTGTATACATTTATTTTATAAGTGGATCCTTTTCATTATTAGAACAGATAATTATTGATGGAAAATGTGGTCCAATTGATGTTTGTTGAAGTGTGTGGCAGGGCATCTACATATCATAGTTTATGTATGTGTCTTACAATACTCAAATAATATACGTGGATTATTTTTACTTACTGTAATGTACTACAGGCATTATATAACGGTCTTGGTTTTACAATTTAGAATTGTCATTTTAAAATTGAATGAATCATTTATAAATGGTATTCTTAATTCTCATAAAATGCATACAATTTGTATAGCATTTTTTCTTTTTCAGAAATAACAGAGCATCAAATCATTTGAGTATCATTTTGAGCAATACATTTGTTTAGACAAGAGAATTCAAAAATATCGAAGAGATTAATGTCGGTAGAATCATATTGATGGGGCATAAACGTAGAAAATTATAGAGCATGGTTTTTCGCCTTTTTGATTGTCTATGGCTTACATGCAATTTGGTGGTGCAGTGATGAATATTTTTACTCAGTTTTTGTAATATTATCTCGCCCAATTTTATACATGACAACTAATAATTGGCGTCGTGTATAAAATTGCAAAATTGGCTAAATGGAGACCTCACGTTTTGTAGGAATTTGGTAAATCTAATGGTTATTTTGTTAATGAAAATGTTTTGCACCTTTTGTGGATAGGTTTATAATCGAATATCGGTGTTGTTAAAACTGACTATGAATAAAGTAAAACAGATGTAATGTAGAAACATATTAGTTTATTAAGTGGCTCCGCTTCGCTTCGCCACTTACTAACTTCATGTTTTCTGTCCGCCTGTCTGTCCGTCCGCCTGTCTGTCCGTCCGCCTGTCTGTCCGTCCGCCTGTCTGTCCGTCCGCCTGTCTGTCCGTCCGCCTGTCTGTCCGTCCGTCTGTCTGTCCGTCCGTCCGTCCGAGCAAAAACTCGAGAACGGCTGGGAATTTCCAAATTCTGTTTTCACCAATCGACAGGTGACCAAAAAGACTTGTTTGCTAGTGATTCTGAAACTGATTGGTCAAAGGTCAAATAGAGGGTTCCCAAATTTGGGAGACTGCTTCGCCACTTCGCTATGCGTTGCAAGCTGTGCAGGTTTATTATTTCATAAACAGAACAACCATTGTTTATCAGATATATTTTTAGCTTAAATTCAATGCGTATTTGCTGTTATCATGATAACCATAAACTATTAATAAATGAGATAGTTTAAGCTTGTTAATAATAAACCTGCAAAGCTTGTAATGCATAGCGAAGTGGCGAAGCAGTCTCCCAAATTTGAGAACCCTCTAGTCTAGCTGACCTTTGACCAATCAGTTTCAAAATCACTAGCAAATAAGCCTTTTTGATCACCTGTCGATTGGTGAAAACAGAATTTGAAAATTCCCAGCCCTTTTCAAGTTATTGCTCGAATGGGCGGACGGACAACATGAAGTTAGTAAGTGACTCCGCTTTGCTTCGCCACTTTATAATTACTGTAATTATGATTACAAACACCATATGGTTAATACATATACGAAGGCAGTTGGATATTAACGCGGACAGCAACACTAACGAATTACAAGTCAAAGCTAGCTGACTTGCTTCTGAAGTATTCAGCTGCAACTGAATCAATGGGTCATGTGGCAATTTTTTAATGGATCTGCTAATTGCCACAGCTATAACTCCCCTTACTTATGTTTTTTCACATTAAATAGCTGCATATGATTTATTGATCAAATATTTATAAAAACAGGTACGTTATAAAGGAAATTGCTGGTGCTCTGCACCAGAGTTGCAGCTACTACACTCGCTGCTCTTATACTCAAAACCTGAATTTGTACAATAGTTACTTCTTTAAAATAAATCGTGACCTCAAGTTTACCTGTCCCGGCATTCGTATTAGTGCAGGGCTCGGAAAACCACAAAAACCTAAGTTAGGCCCGATGATTTGAAACCGCTGATGGTAACGAATCCTCTTAACATTTGACAATTCCACGCGAAAAATAGATTCATCTACCTTAATCTACACCGCAGTCTTTATTTAATTTATTTCTATCTGAGTTGGCATCACGCCTTCGTCCAATGGAATCGCACCTTGGTTTTGGCTGATAACGTCTATGAAAGGCTCCAAACTTTGACTTAGCAAATCTGTCGGCGTGCTTATGTTTCTTAGAATAAGTAACGCTGACTTGCTGTCAGATATTGGGATGACTGCTCTGTGTCTGTCGATATACTTCAGATACCCGCGAATGGCTACCAGCTCGCACTGAAAGATGGTGCTCCAGTTTACGAGTTTTGCTCGCCTATGGTGGATCTTTTCTTCTCCACGCAATTTCTGTCCTGTGTAGCAGCAAAGTTGTCGCACCTCAGGCTCCTCCTCGCTGAATGAGATGCTATCTCGATCTTGCCTGGCCGCAGCCCCAGCTGTAAAATAAAATGCAAATACGGTAATTGATTCAACAGTAAGTCTATTTTGGTGTCTACGCTGATGTAAGCACCTGTTGCTCTTAATCGCAACTATTCTTTGTACACTAAGCAAGTCCCTACTCTCTCTGCATTTGCAACCTTCTGCATATTTTGGCTGGGTATAACATCGGTGGCTGTATCTTTAGTATAAACCGCCCGTAGGTGACTTTTACAACTGATAGTCGATCTTTACTTCAAAGTCGGCCTCTTTCTTGCTCAGGTTGCATACCGAAAAATACCGCCTAAGCCTTTTTTATGTAGGAATTTTTATTTCGCACTTCCCGTTTACGATTTTAGTGACTCAAACGCTTCGCTGTTGTGTGTTTTTAACTTTTTAAATTGCTCTATTAGGATCCTTGCGGCAACTGAACTCTGAATATACTATCGTTTATCAGCTTTCAATGTACCAGTTTGGAGTATGAACCCTGAGGGTACCTTCTCGTTACCTTTTGAGTCGCGATTTCGTCACTCGTCTTGACCTATCCTCTCCGAAAAGTAATGTTTTACTAGAGATTCCGTGGATAATACCTCTCGGCTAGTCCCCGAATGATTCTGGGCCACTACACGTTTTCGAAAACCCCCGCGATATCCAGTGTTGTCAATGCGCAATATTCTTATGCGTTTCTTGCGTCTTTGAATTTGGAAACCGCGTATGCGATTGCATCCATCGTTCTTACTCGCGCAAAAACCATATTGTCGCGTCGTTACGATCTGATCTAACGCCTTCCTGGCAATCGGTAGCAAGCTTATCGGTTGGAAGCTGTCCGGATTGGTTAGATCTTCCTTTCGCCGTTTTAGGATAAACCGCACCGTTTGTATCTTTCATCTCAGAAAGATGCCAACCTCCAAACTTGCAGTGAAGATACTTTCGAACTTTGACAGTGCAATCTTAAAAGCTTTCAATATCGCATCCATCTTAACGCCATCGTGCAACGAGGCTTTTTTGGCGTTTATTCTAGTGATAGATCTGTAAATTTCGCCTGTGGTTATAAGAACGTGGGGGGCTCGCCGCTTGCCAACAATCATAGCAGTTTCGTTCAGATGAAATACCGTTGAATATCAGTTTGCTTAATTCGCTTAAGTGTTAATAGCACGTAGGTGATATGAGACGTAAATCACTGGCCCAATTCTTTTATCAGTTTTTTTAGCAATATCACATTCTTTCATGTCTGATAACCGACTGTTTATTTCGTTTGTATAGTCGAGAATGAGATTAATCATTGACACGTTGACGTTTGCATAACTGTTAATAGATACACGAATTATGAAGTTGATTGTCAAGTATTTTTGAATCCTGCATAATCAAGCACCACAGAAACTTTTTTGTTCCTTTCAAATACTCGAGCGTTTTTCACTGTAGTTTAATATGTTGGTCCTGAGTTATTCAGTTATTGGCCAAGTATGCTGACGTTAAATCCTGCATTTTTACATTCTTTATTTCCCCCTTGTTTGGATTTCGACATTGCCTTATAGATGCTTTTGTTTTTATATGGAGGCTGCTACCCGAAGTACACGATTTGCAATTCTGGCATCTTTTCTTTACATTTTATTACTTGATAGAACCGCTCTCGATTCTTTTACAATGTCTTTTTAATTACAAAATGTTTTCCTAACGACCTACCGCGCAAGTAACATAGAACATTCGACATTGGGCTTTTTTTCCAAGGTTCTTTTTAGAAGACTATCTGTATCGCTGGGTTCAGTGCGCTGATTTCTCCACATTGTGGTCTTATCCCTTGATGCTTTCTTTCCACATATTCTTGTTGCAGCTCCTGTGACAACTACTAATCCCCAAACACGTTAGTTCACACTGCCTGTAACCCTGCTTTTGATTGTTCTTCGTACGCTTGGGGGTTAGCCCTTAAATATTTTAGTATTCTTAATTAATTTTGTTATTATAAGTGTAAATTTACATATTTAAATTATAACATTATGTTAAGTTAGAAAATACTTTTTAGCAACTATTCGAAGTTCCAAGGCCAGAATTCACTAATTTTTAATCGAGTTTACAATATCTAACATCATGTCTTGTAATAAATCTATTACGAAGTTTCTAGGATGTAGTGACCAGTGGCTTTTTAAGATATCCTACGCTGTAATGCATCAGAGTATTCTATTAAGTAAACATAATTAGAAATTCCAACACGTTTACCGCTATTGAATATCCTTAAGTATTTGTTAAGTATAAAGATAGTTTTGAGGAATAAGTATAAAAGAGTACATTACTGAATTTTCAAAAAAAGTATTTTGAAAGGCAGTGTGAACTATAGTACACAAAGTGGGATATTGAGAGCAGTAGTGGATGCAAATATAAATTTATTATGATGTTAGATAGGTTGTATAGGGAACTGCTACCATTGTTTATTTTCGAAAGAATAAATAATTTTTTTTATAATTGTGAAAGAAATACTTGAATAAATCAAATATAAAGCGGATTTTTTAATTTATTGAAGTATAACGAAAATACAAACATACAAAGTTACTTTTCAATATCATTTTCCGTCTTAGAAACGGATAGAGAAGTTTTTGATTGCATTAATTTAAAATGACAGGTGGTTTTGACAGTAGCTAATCGTTAGACGGATGCTTCCACAGTAACATTATCATTAAATTTCTGCTCTGCAACTATTCCTTTTAGTAGTCCAAACAAATAATAAACGTGGGGCGAGAAATTCGGACTGCAGGGAAGATCTAGAGTAGGTCGTGTCTGATTGAAAATTAGTGTTTTCTCCGACGATATGCCAGCTTTGTGTCCAAAAGTTGAGAACTAATAGCGGAGGAGGAACTGCTTGGCCAGTTTGGAGGTGTTCTTTGGGCTAGTGTCCTGTTAAAAGATTCGCCCAGCAGGACAATTTCCCGTCGCCCAAGGTTCCATAGTGTCCCCTAAAATCTTTACATAGTCTGCAGCCTTCATTATGCCGTGAATTCTATGCAAAAGCCCTATTTTACCCCCGATGGAAGAGCCCACCTATGGGATTCGTAGAGTGTATGTTCAACAAAACTTTAGATTTATGATCCACTGACTATCCTTGTAAACTAGGTATTTTAAAGGGAGTACAAATAAGTCTTCGCCGTTTGACAGATGATGGCCCCTAAGTTATGGTTGAAATTTTCAGATGAAAAATGAAATATCGTAAGGTTGAACATCTGGGAACATCAAAACCTTAAAATATTAGCGAGTTTGTATCAGCATCACATAATTTTTTCCGGCGAAAATGTCGAGTTCTGAGCCGAATAAGGGTCATTTCCTGGAACTTCTGATTTACTTCTTTAATTTTAAGAAATCTGCAGCTGCGGCGCATCGATTGCTTGGAGAAGTATATGGTGAGGCTGCTTTAAGTAGAGAAGTTGTCGTGAGTGGTTTCATAAGTTTAAGAACGGTGAGTTTCACATCGAAGACAAGAACGTAGCGGAAGGCCTAAAGTGTACGAAGATGCGGAATTGGAAGCATTATTGGAGGAAGATTCCTACCAAACGCAAGAAGAACTTGCACTTACATTAGGAGCGACTTAAAAAGCAATTTCAAAATAGTTGGGAATGATTCAAAAGCAAGGAAATTGGGTTCCATATGAACTGAAGCCGATAAACGTTGAACGCCAATATTGCACTTGTGAAATGTTGCTTGCCAAGCATAAACGAAAGGGTTTTTTGCATCGTATAGTCACTGGTGATGAAAAATGGATCCACTACGATAACCCAAACAAGAGGAAATCGTGGGGACCATGTAGCCATGCTTCAACATCGACAGCCAAGCCGAATATTCATGGAAGAAACTCATGTTGTGTATTTGGTGGGATCAGCTTGGTGTCGTGTATTATGAGTAGCTCAAACCAAACGAAACCATTACTGGGGCTTTCTACCGAACACAACTGATGAGATTGAGCTGAGCACTCAAGGAAGAATTACTACTACTTCAAACACGACAAAATTATTCTTCTGCATGATAATGCTCGTCCATATGTTGCGGCGCCGTTTAAAACCTACTTAGAAACACTCAATTGTGAAGTCCTACCCTACCCACCGTATTTACCGTATTTACGACATTGCCCCTTCTGATTATCACTTGTTCCGATCGATGGCACATGGCCTGTCTGAGTAGCACTTCACGTCATATGAAAATACCAAAAATTGGGTCGATTCGTGGATAGCCTCAATAGATGAAGCGTTATTCCGACGCGGTATCCATGTGCTGCCAGAAAGATTGGAAGAAGTTGTGGCTAGCGATGGACAACACTTTTAATAAAACATACGATTCCATTCTTTTACAATAAATGCCAAATTTTTGATAAAAAACGGCGGAGAACTATTTGTACTCCTTTAGAAAAAAATTGGCTGACGTGCTGTGAATGGCTATAGTGACGGGTGTCCTTAAAGTTAGATCCAAAAAGCGAATAAAGCAAATGATGGGTCACTATTATGTGTTACCGCACGTACATCAGATATATCAAATGGATCGAATAGATAGAGATCGTCAGCGTTGTTGGCTCCAGAGAGCTTCACTAATGTATTTTTCTCTCTTCGGGTAAAAGATTGAGTCCCCTGAAATTAGGCTTTCCTACAAAGTTGGTAATGAAAAATTGTCTTTCCACGTCCAAACGTCCTAGCAGTACATTAATATGGGTATGTTGAGAATTTGTCACCCCCCAACGCATATCCAAAAATCAGGGAGGTAGCTCGTCTTTCAAGCGAGTTATTGTCATGAATATAAATTTTCAAAAACTTTTTTACCGTTACAAAAGAAAATGTCTGGTCATAAAAAACATTCATCTGTCTAATAAATATGAAAAATTAGTAGAATCATTAATTGTTAGTTAAATTGTTCTTTTATCTATTGTTCAAAACAGAAATAATCAAGTACGCATGTATTGTATGTACGTTTTTTTAACGAATTTAAAAGTTTCTTAATATTATATGCGTCTGTCTCTATGCGTGTTAAACTTAGTTTGTTTATGTGGCCGTTCTCTAAGTTAGTTTTGAAAATGCAGTTTGACTGTTCTTGGCTGTTTTTGGTCAAAGATCATGGTATTGTTTTCAATAAATATTTTTACCCTCAATTTGCCAAAAGCTTTCCAGACAATTGATTGTATAACATCACGTTGTTTTATCATTTAACATTTATTCCCAACGAAAATGCGCACCTTCGTATGAATTGGAAATTCAGTGGAATAATTTAAAACGATGACATTACATATGCTTTTATGCTTAGTGCAGATGCATGCTATGTTGAAACCACTTGCATTGCATTAACCTGTTAAACAATAAAAGGCAATATGAATTTGTACACGATTTTGCTTTTCACGGTCGTGACTTTTATATATTCTTAGAATGTTTTGTAACGATTAATATTATTACAAAATTTGCTTTTACATCAGACACTTTATATATAAAGGCTCATTTGAGCGTGAAACAGAAAAATGTAAAAAAATTGGGCGGTCGCATATATGTCATCTATCTCAAAATTTTAAATTTTTAGTTTGTGTCATAATGGATAAACGAGTTGCACTAGTTTGTAAAAAGTAACAGCATTTATCATAAACTGACGTATAAATGTCGTTGACCTGATCAGCAGATATAAAAGAGGCATGAAACTATGCGTTGTTTAGTACTAAGCGGTACGAGCAGTTAAAGTAATTCGGTGATTTTGAACGTGGTTTGATTATCAGTTGCCAGAGACATTTCAGTTCTTGTCAATTTACCAAAGATAACTGTTAGTAACATGTCTGTGAAGCGAAGATGTGAACGCACATTCTATAATAAAAAAAACTGTTGGGTTGGTCGCGTGTAACTTTTGAATTGAATTTGTAATATCAAATATGTCTGTGTGGTAGGTTGTTGTCACGACCACGACTTACGCCATTTTTGAACGACAAGAGGGAGTGCCAAACGAGGTTTTTTGATAGTATTATTTTTTTCCTCCAAGGAGTATTTCAAATGGCACCAAGAGTAAAGTTTTTGAGATTAATGATTACAAAAATCTATTGGGGAAAACAATTGCTAATTTCAATATTAAGATATAAAATTTTAACTCATTAATACACGTACAATTTAAAATAGGCTAAAGTAGCAAAATAATTAGAACAATAGTAAAGCAATTGGGCAAACTAGATTTGTTATTTCTAAGTGCTTTTTTTGTTAATTATTTGATTTGTTATTTGAGTTATCTATAACTTTTACTTGACAGTCGTTAAATTAAAAGGGAATAAAAAAATTTGGTCCAACAAATATTATCCAAGAAATATGGAGTAATGCCAACATATTTTGGGTGTAGTTTCGATAGCGATGGTGTATGAAGTAGTTTTAACTAATAATTTTCCTCTCCCCTTTCCCCTTATTCCCCCTTCTATTACCCCTGTTTCCCCGCTATTCTTTCCCTTTACCCTCCTCTTTCCCACCACTTTCTCATATTTGTTATAATTTCATAAATATCTACTAAGGAATTTATCAAGTAAAAATGTTCCGAATGTGGATATCACTAATGGAATTAAAATAATGCTACTACACATCATTTTTTTTCCTAAAATTTCCTTTGTCAGAAGATTTAAAAATGCTGATATCTTCTTAATGATGGAGTTCAACTCATTGACAGTATTGCTGATTGGCATTTTAGGGAGGGGTAAAGATAAACGTAGCTTTCAAAACTTTCATCACATTCGTACATATGTAATCCGTAGATATTAGAGAATAGGGTAGCTAATGAAATTCATGAATTTGTTTACGGTTGATCAAAATACAACACTTTTGCTTTAAGCGTTCGTAGACAGGCCCTAGTACTTACGGCTTTTCCCCTTGGAACCTATTCAAAGGGCATAATACCCTAGCAAACCAAGATCATGACTTTTTTAACAAAACGATCCTGACCCTGAGGACCCAGCGCTGTGAACGCTTGTGATTAACAAGTTAAAGTTATTTTTCATTATAAGTGACAATTCTCTTCCAAAACCGACTATTCAGCGGATCTTTGTAACGATTTTGTATTGGCTTCTTGTACACAAAGTCAAGTTAACGCAAATGATTTCAAGGAGTTATGTGCGAGACGTCAAGTTTAACCCAAAATCGTGAGCACTTGATAAAAGTTTGGCGTCCAAAGCACCTTATAAGTTTTCTTCATCCACAACAGATGGTCGGTCAGAACAAGGCTAAAGTCACCCGAGTCGAACCGCTTGTACCATTTCGAAACAGCCGCATGGCTCACAGTTCCTTGTTCTTCGGCATCGCGAATCTCCTTTGCAGCATATTTTTTAGACATTTCCCTTTTCCAACTTAGTGCTTTTTCCACGAGGCAAGGAAAAAAGACAGTACAAGATCTTCTCTTTATAGATCATATTTTAAGTATACTACATTTCCTATGTGGATTCTTAGCGAATAGTTTTGTTAAACATTTTCGTGGTAACGTTCTGTAGATTGGAAATAAGGTTTGTTTTCTGTTGGAGCTAATATTTGGTACGTTAGCTTTTTATTTGGAAAAGAAGAGTTTTTTTAATTTTGTTAATGAAGGGAAAGTGAAAGTCAGGATTTTTTTCTTAACCCATTTAAGGTTGTGAATGAGGATGAATTTACAAGGGCGAAATTTTCGAAATTAAGACCTCGTGACGTTCTTTGTGTACACCATATGGCGGTTTTTTCAAGAATATCAGTGTTATTTTCGCAAAGTTTAATTTTGAAATCTGTTATGCTTCTTTTCTTGAACCAGAGGAAGCTCAGTATTCAGGATAACCTTGTAGGAAGGAGCATGATCATTGGTAATTTTCTTGAATAACATCGCGGGGGTAGAGAAGTAAGCAGAGTGGAAGAGTTAATAAAACATGTTAATTTCTTAGTATGGAAAACATTAGGTAAAAGTGCCAGCAAGGGGAAACCTTTATGGATTAAAAATGTCTACTTTTTGGAACTAAGATATGCAATACGTTTAGGGGTTAATTTATACAACCTCATGTACGCATCTACAACGAAACAGATGTTTTTTTTAAAGCCTGCTCATGTTCAACATGAAAAATTTGGATTTTCTGGGGACTGATGGGGTGTAAAGTGGGAATAAGATAAATCCTTACCATAATCTCTTTTCAGAAACGTCATGTACTTTGCGGGCGCGATTTTGCTTAGTTTACAACAAAATTTGATAGTGGCTTTTTGTTTCAAAGTGTCAACGTAAGCATACAAGCAAAAATGGTATTGCTTTTACCATTATAACTCGATCGTTACTAGAAGGTGAAGCAAATGTGTTGCTTCAAGATTCTATTATTAGACACCAGATACATAAACAACAGAAAACAGTTTCGGAACTTGAAAGTTAAAAAATAAACAAAAAATTAAGAATATAAGTAGATTTCGTTTTTTTTTAGTTTGAACAAGTTACTTTGACATGTAGGAGTATAGGTATATCTGTAGCAGTTAGACTCTAAAGTCTTTTGTGATTTTCGTATAGAAGGAGAAAGTTATAAACTAATTCTTAAAATAAAAACTAAAACCTAAATTAATATAATTTATGTAAACAATTTGGCACTCATCTTTGGAGTTTCTTATTTTGAATGGTGAGGCCATAAGGTCCACTAAGTTGTTGGGATGCGCTCTAAATTTGTCATTATATTTTGAGTTATATCGGTTTGATCTCTTTCTTTATTTTTGACATCTGGAGATTCTTACGGATAATCGAGTTCATTATACGCAGCACATTTGATTGAAAGCGTTTAAAAATCTCGATGTTGAAATTGGCAGTTGTCCCCCAAAGCAGTCCGCTACAACTCCATACTGGTTTGAGTGTTACCTTATGTAATTTGAGTTTATTGTCTATTGAAAACTCGGACTTACGTTCCAGTAACCAGTAGATTTTTAATGAAATTAATCCCAGCTGCTTTCGTTTTGTGAAAGTGTACTTGCGCCATGTAAGTCGCCTATCAAGGTATTTCTCAAGATACTTAACTTTTTCTTTCTAAAAAAAGTTGATTACTCTTTACCTGTACTGGAAGGCAGGTTCTTCTATCTATGATAAAGGTTATATGGATAGACTTACATTCGTTTAATTCGCAACCTTTTTAAGAGACCATGCCTGCAATGTCATTAGCGAATGATTCTATTGTAATATCCAGTTGGATCTGCTGTGTATAAGAGGTACATTAATGGCCCGAGGACACTGCCTTGAAGTACTTCAACATTTATTGGGAAGAGTCATGCATTATATTTAGTATTTTACCAGGAAGTAGGTCGAGGGGGGGGGATAATTATAATTTGTATAAGAGTTTCGTGTGCTACTCTTTCTTGAATGCCGCAGAACAATATTGCTTGCTTTTTATTAGATAATCTATTTGTCCTATGGCAGATTGCATCCTTCTGAAGTCAAACTCTGATGGGTAGGTATTAATTTATTTTTTTTAATAATTCGAATGATTCATTTGTATTTACTTTTTAGGCTTCTATACATTTAAATGAGAAGTCTTATTTAGAGAGTCTGTTTGTCCGTCCTTTTATTTTTCAACTTTTGATCAACGCAGCTTCCAAGCTGGAGACAAGTTTCTATTTCTGTGATTTATGACATCTGTCAAGCCTTATAACTTTTGATCTGTGATAGAGAAATAACGTTTTCACTATTCAACTAAGGACCATAAGTCAAGTCCAGACGCCAAAAGTCAGTCTGATCGGAAAATTTCGAGACTGGTTTGACCGGAAGTGGCCGCAAATTTTTGTTTATGTATAGAAGCCCCGGATATCTGTTGAACCGGAGTTCTAGGTCCGTAACTTGTTTTATTTTATTGAAATTGCATTTTTTAATAACATGTGAACATTAGGCAGATATTTATCTTGCCCAAGATTCCTTTTATTTTGAAGTTTTGCTGCTCTGTTGATTGGAACTGGTCGTGGTTTTGCCATATAATCTTTTTATTTATTTTTTGGTTACGCAGATGAATTTAATGGGTATAAAGAACATAAGAAAACACAACCCGAGTCGGTGAATCCCCCTTTTGCAATTTCGTGAATTTTGACGGTTTGTTCTCTTGTTATATCCTCATTTCAACACGAAATTAATGCAGTTACAATTGCTTAACACAGTAATAACAGATTTTTACTTTCCTTATCCTATAATAGCGCTACCGCAAGTCGACCGCGCGAGCGCCAAACACGACGTTTTCATCTCGTCGTTTCGGCCTCAAAACATTAATAAAAAAATGATTTGAGAACACAATCTTATGTATTTTTTTCTCAGCTTTCCAATAATACAATTTACTCTATAACCTCAAAAAATGCAAAAGTTTGATAAACGTTATATCTTTTTATCTTCAGTTTTTGAATTTTTTAGACCATTTAGATGGAAAAATCAGACATTTTTACATAAATATAGTTAATAAAAAAATAGGGGTTTTTTGTTTTTTTCGGGTATTTAAACGACGAACACGATGACGCGAGTCGCCGCGCGCCGGGAACGCGAGGCACTTCGACTGACACACAGGCACACAGACGAACCAATGGCCCAAACAAACTTTTTTGGTGCCCTGAGGCTATAATTCGTTCAGAAATGTGAAAGACTGGGTAGGTCAAATTTCCGCCGATTACATTACTTTCCTTATTATAGGATAAGGAAAGTAAAAATTTAAAAATTCCATTGCGCCACTGCATTTTTATTAAAAAGGTGCCATTAAACGAAAAAGTAAAAAATAGAATTTTTATTAATACGAAAACAAAAGACAATAGCCAATTTTGACTTTCGCCACTGACGATAAAATTGCAACAAATGTTGACTGCTATAGATCCTAGACAACATGATTTTACAAACTATCCGTTGCAGTGCATTGATGTGTCACTAAAAACAAGAACTGATGAAATAAAGAGTGATTTTATTGCTTTTTAGAAAAAAATTTGGAACAATACTTTTAATACCCCTCATTAACGTATTTACAGTCTCAGACGTCGCCTTATGCGAGGCTATTTTCCACGTTTGCTTAAATTCGTGTACGTACTTTACACATTTTTGGGCTTCCTGCAAATTAATTTAACAAGTGTTCAGTAGCGCTCTATTGGTCTTAACTCGGCGCATTTAGGGATATTGCATTCACGGGTAACATATTGATGTTGTTCACGCTATACCATTCCTTTGCTCTTTTACCATAGTGGGACTGTACTCACATTGTTTCCGAAAAAGGGGCAATAAACGTGCTTGTAGAGATTCTTTCACATAGATATCTTGGTTTATTGTTCCAACTGTCACAGACGTGCGCTTCTAAACCCACACGTTCACCTACTATACAAAAAATTTCTTTGGGTATTTTGATGCTCCCTTCGTTCGGAATTTTACGTCTATACTTAGCCAATCGTTGGCGCCATAAAATTCTTTATCAGGAAGTTATTTGAAGTTAAGCAATACGTAGCTTCATCATCCATATCTGTGCAGCGTTTAAAGTTTCTTAAGAAATGTTCGCAGTTTTTTTGCCCGTTTTTTTTTGCTAGTACTGTTCTGTATGTTGCTTTTTGAACTTTATATACCTTCAAATTGTAGTTATTATTAATTTCTTGTATTAATTCCACCGATACTTAAAAATTTTCTTTATTGGCATTTTGGGTTTTGCTTTAAACGCCTTATCATCTTCTTTTCTAACTGTTCGTTCATAATTCCTCTTTTTCGACCACTTTCTATTTTTTCTGACTGTTAACTTTCTTTTAAACCATAAGATGACATCACGTACCACTTTTCTATTGAGTTTCAGTTCTCTAGCGATGTGTGCGTACGAAACTTCACTATTTTCTTGAAACTTGTAAATAATTTTTGCCGCATGTTTAATACTTTCGATGTCGTGGTTCACTATTCGTATTACAATTGTAAAAAGGAAATAACTTTTGATAAGCGCCGAGAGAGTATTTTCAATTATTATATACATCTGAAGTGACAGTCTATGGAGGATTTAATAAATAAATTTTAAATTTGTTTAAGTTTTATCCCGAACACTCGTTAGATTGGGGATAGTGGGCCTATTTTTTTTTATATCTTTTGTAGTTATTAAGAGACTTGTACGAGTTTACCCATGTTTTTTTTTTGTATTATGTAAAACTAGAAAATCCAGCCAGCTACGGTTGGCTGCTATAGAGTGTTACGAACTTTCTGTAGCAATCGTTACTATTCTGCAGCTATTTCTTCTGATGTTCTTTGAGAACGTCGCAGTCGCCTTGCTCGGTTTCTTGCTGCTATTTCTTCCGGGGTTCTTCGTAAACTTCGCTGTCGCCTTGCT
Source organism: Sinelater perroti (assembly GCA_036346155.1). Taxonomy (NCBI): domain Eukaryota; kingdom Metazoa; phylum Arthropoda; class Insecta; order Coleoptera; family Elateridae; genus Sinelater; species Sinelater perroti. Next base: position 3,665,685 of record JARFIY010000122.1, read on the forward strand.
TCGTTATCTGCAGTTATTTGTTCCGGTGTTCTTTGAGAACGTCTAGCTTGGTTTTCTTCAACTTCCTCCGGAATTCTTTCGGCACATATATGTCGCCTCGCTTCATTTATTGCTGCCCTTTCATCCTCAATCTGCTCACTTCTTCGTTTTCTTATGTAATTTCTGTGGTGCTCAGCTGTTTGTACCCGTTCTATACCAAAGAATGCTTATTTGCAAAAAAGAACAGAAAAACTAAAACAGTAGGATAAATAATTTAATTTTAATTTAAGTTTTTAAAATTGCACTGTGCTTTAAAGATACAACGATCGTTCGTGTATTTCCGCGTGGCCCCGAACGTGTTACTATGGCAACCAATGCTTTTCACACGGCCGGGGGACCGGAGAACGGGGACCTCCGCATCGCGCTTTAAAAAGCGTTTTAACAGATAGAAGATTAGATAGATGGTTGTGAAAACATAGTGGATCCAACCATAGCTGCAGTTGTCGAAAAAAACGTCTAAGTGTTATGGACGATCGTTCCATAAGATTTACAGTGGTTTGCACTTCAATTTTTGCAAAATATTGCATATACAAGTTTCAGCACATACCAAAGTTGTACTATGTATTTTTCATAGACTTTGTTTGACATATAAATCTTATTTGCAGATTATCATATTACTTTAAACGAGCACATTAATATTGTTCTTCAGAAAACTAATAACGAAGTTGTTTCAACGATATAAGATAACATATTGTTAGTCATTTCTGTAAACATGTTCAGGGCCGTGTAGTTGATGTTAGTAATTGTTAACCTGAGCTGTCGAATCATTTCTTTCTTATTAAGTTGTTTTTAACATAATGTAATAACAGTCCATATTGGCCGATAGTTTATGGATATTTTTTAATTTATGTTTGGGAACATCTATGGATTTACGAGGTCGTTCGTTTTTGAGTATTCTGACATTTTGTGGTAGTTTTAAAGTCAGGCGTTTATTATGCACTCTTAATCATTGATTGTCATTACGGCCTTTAAGATGCCTAGCGTAACTTTCCTTGTTGGATTTCATGTTGGAAGCCAAAGTTTAGGGGATTGCTATGTAATATATGTGCCCATTATTTATGTTATGCCATATTATTTATATTTGGCTAGGCTATTTATCTAAATATAAAATACATTAGCTATGTTTTGCAAAACTAAGTGCGATTTAAAAAGTACTGTTACAATGCAATTCTTATGATTAAATGTACTGCATTGAAGTAGATGATTTGTTTGTATGCTAAAAAGTTCCAATAATTTGCGGGTAAGTCATGTTGAACTGAGTTTTGTTATAGTATTTTATATTGAAACTAGATATGACAACGCGACACACAAGGATACTTCTATATCTACACACCACCTCATTTCCGATCGATGTATGTGATTAAACGAATCATGGGTTGGTCTGGTCTTCGAGTAATTTGTGTACGTATTGTTATATAACTATTGCTTTTAAACAAATGTTTTATTGAGGATGGACATATGAAAGTTTCAACCTCTTAGTTCACAGGCCGTGCTCTCACACGTGGCGTTAGAGCCTCACTATTATTTATCATCTAACTAATAAATAATAGTGATACAAATAAAAGTTTGTTCGATTCTTTGTTTTGTTGTAATACTTTTTCTCGTTATTGAAAGACCATCTTAGTCCACTGTATATACGAGGGTAAGGTGAAAAGTTCTCGCCCTGACACAGAGATGGTGCTGCAATCGGCAAACAATTATGCTTCCTGCTTGGGTGCATGTGTCATTAGTTCGTATGACTAGTTTCAACTTGTTCGCTCAAGTAGTTTGTTTACACGAATTTTTTCAGTAGACATGTTGCATGCTTTTTGGTAAAATGGATAAACTTGAACTTCGTGCGGTTATAAAATTCTTCGTTTTGGATGGATTAACCCCTAAGGAAAGTTATCCGAAGTTGACAAAAGCTTACGGGGACTCTGCTCCTTCCATGTCAACTGTTCAAAAAAGTGGGCAGCTGAATTTAAACGTGGTCGCACATCCCTCGAAAATGACCCACCGGAAACCATCGAAAAAGTGCATGATATCGTGTTTGACGATAGGCGAGTGAAGGTGAGTAAGATAGCTGAGGCTGTGGGGATATCGGAAGAAAGGGTGCGAAACATCTTGCATGAAGAATTAGGGGTGCGAAAGCTCTGCGCAAGATGGGTGCCGCATTTGCTGAATGCCGATCAAAAGCAAATGCGCAAACGATTTTCGCAGCAATCTTTGAACCGATTCAACAGGGATTCGACCGATTTTGTGCGGCGATTTGTCACCATGGATGAGGCATGGGTCCACCACTACACGCCAGAAACCAAGCAATGGGTGGAAGCCGGTGGTTCAGCGCCAAAGAAAGCGAAGTTGATGACATCTGCCGGAAAGGTCATGGCCAGCGTGTTTTGGGATGCGAAAGGGATGCAGTTAATTGATTATCTTGCAAAAGGCAGAAAAATTACAGGCGAATATTACTCCAACCTTCTTGACCAGCTGGATGCGAAAATTCGCGAGAAGAGGCTTGGCTTGAAGAAGAAAAAAATTATCTTTTACCAGGACAACGCACCTGCGTTGGCGATGGGAAAACTGCGGGATTTGGGGTATGATTTGCTCAGCCATCCCTCTTATTCTCCTGATTTGGCACCCTCAGACTTCCATTTGTTCCCAAACTTAAAAAAATCTGGTGTGAACATCACACGACTTTCCTTATCATATTATCAACGAACTTAAAAAGTTCGTTACTGAATTCTGTCGGTCGGTCTGTCGGTCCGTCACAAAATTTGAGATTTTTTTAAAATTTGAAAATGGATTCTTATAGGAAAATTTACGCTGATTTCGAATTCGAAATTAAAAAATTTCTATTTCGAATAGTTTTCGAGATATTCGACTTTGAATTTCGGGAAAATTTTTGACATTACGATTTTAAATGTGATTCTTATAGGAAATTTTACGCTGAATTCGAAAATGAAGTCGAAAAAATTCTATGTCGAATAATTTTTGAGATATTCGTTTTCGAATTTTTTAGTTCGTTCTGGGACTGCTTACAGAGCAATCTCTTCGCCGGCCCCATGTTTTACATTAAATTCATGTTTACCTCGTGATAGCAAATCATTTTTATTCTCATGAATTTTTTGTATCTTCAACCGTTTAGATTCGCGACCGATTTTGAGACCATGCGACCAAACGGCTCGGCCGATTTTTACCAAAAGTTTCGCACTGCGTCCCCTACCTACAAGTAACTTGCATACCAAATTTCAAGTCTCTAGCTTTAACGGTAGACGAGATATCCTGTTTACTGGCAGACCGACCGACCGACCGACAGACAGACAGACACACAAACAATGGCTCAAACCAACAGAAATGTGAAAAACTGGGTAGGTCAAATTTCCGCCGATGACATTACGTTCCTTATTACAGGATAAATAAAGTAATAAAAAATTTTGTTTCTGGGAAGCGCTTCGCATCCAATGAAGAAGTTGATGAATATTTTTACAATCTTCCAGATTCTCACTTCCGAGAAGGAATACTGATGTTGGAAAGGCGCTGGATCAAGTGTGTTGAAGTCAAGGGAGATTATGTAGAAAAATAAAATCAGTTTTCAACTGAAAGTCGCAGTCTTTCATTGTCAGGCCGAGAACTTTTCACCTTACCCTTGTATATAATTTCGTTTAAAACTGAATTTTGATTTGTCTAGCATAATGGCAGTGGTGGAGGTATTGTCTACTATGCTTCAGTTATATTTTGCGAACAAACACAGTGATTAAATCGACATCGTGCATTGTTGTTACAAACACGGCAGCAGTAGAGCGAATTGGAAACAATAGCGCGACTTGGTAGTTTTATCGATTCGCGATTCCGGCGCCTCCGCCAAACCGGGGTTCCTTGATATGGATGCTGCGCGCCGGTTAATTTCCTCGTGCCGCCCCTCAGTCCGCCCGAAGCCCAGAGAGGGGCCGCCAGGCGCCGCGCAATATCGCCGACCGAATTTCGCGTCTATACACCCATAGAAATGTGAATCTCAAACGCAAACATCCAAAGACTGATCACGTCTTCCATGTAGTCCCGACATCGGGCTACTTAGGCTTAGGGTAACTCATGTCTTCCAACGTTGCTGTAATGTTAAGTGTCTATGTCCTGCATAGCTGTTTAATGTAAAGTACGTGTAATTATCGGTAATTGATTAATAGTTTTGAAGTGAGCGTTGCTTAATTCTGTAAGTGAAAGATAACTTGTATAGTACTAAAATTGTTTTTACCATTTTCGCGTTACGTAAGATGTAAAATAGAAGCAGAATGTTCTATGGTGGAGGAGGAATCAGAAATCGTTATCCGGTGGACGAACGCATCATATTTGAGAGACTTTGGCGGGGTGCTTTGTGCCAAGCATTGGGGGCGAAGGCGCCGGTTCGAGCTGCCCCCAGGAGGCAGCAGTGCTGCTGTCACTGTCATTGCGGGGGGTATCCTCCTCCTCACAACAGCTCCGAAAATGTGCTCCAACGGTTGTCTGCCAGGAAAACTATGCGCTCTGTCGTCAGGTAATTTTTCTTTCTTTTACCTAAACTACCACTCTTAGAGAGTAGGAGTGAGGAGTGGAATTTCACGAAAGACAACTTAAGCTGTGGCAACGCTGAACATCTGATTGCGTTTTGCCGCTTCAGGGGATTTGGGGCAGTTAATGTACGTGAGCCTTTGATCCGATTAGCTGACTGAAATTTCAAGTTTCGTAGTCAGCTGATTTCTCACTTTATTTATCGATCGTTACTTTATTTAAAATAATGTGGGTAGACACATTTAATGGATCTGTTTTAGTTAATTGAATCGTTTAAATATGCTATTTAATTGGATCTAAAGCTTTAATTCATTGTTAATTATTTATATATTACCGAATTATATGCAATCGATACAGTTTGAAGCCGCACAATTCAATTTTTTTTTAAACTTTTGTGGTTCGGTAAACTTGGTATCTTTCTAAGGGCATTTTTATATCATTTGATGAACTAAACCTTTTACTGCGAAGGGAATTTTTTTAAATTAAACTAAGAATAACTTGAGGTAATATCAGGAGAGTAGAGAAAGATAATAAAACGTTAACAATTTGTTTCTAACAGCTTTAATTTGTCTAGATGGGAACAGTATTTCGTTGAATGAATAATTTCACCTTGTGGAAGCTCTTCGATCCACCAAATTGACATTAAAACTTTCGTTGGGCGAAGAACGGGCCTTGCTACGGTTAAAGGCTCCTTAGGGCTAAATTAAAAAATGTTTGTGTTGATTAAACACTTATAGTATTATTATTAGTACTGTTGCATTTTTAGAGCAATATGCTTTCTTACTTATCTATACTTAAATGTGCATAAAATCTATTTTGATAGTTAACTACGACGATAACTGAAAAAGATGACATCAACGTCTAAGAGATAAGGTTATAAGTTTATATAAACATTGCCATGTAAAGTATATGCGCGTAGGGATAACCTCATATGATGTGGAAGATGCCCGAAGTGTAGGTCTTACATGGGCAAGTGTAGTATGAGTAGTACGAGGCTGAGTGTTTTTGGGTTGAAAAATGAAAGTACAGTCAAAAATCTATGGGGTTTTGATTTGATTTTAGGTTGAAGATGATTTTCCAGGAGATTCGGGTATGAGGCAATGATAGTAGTGTTCTTCTTAGACTTGAAGAGCTCTAAGAGTATGCTTCGTTTATCCCAATAGTCAATACAATCTTTGCTGTGGATGATTGCGTCTGAAACTACTTTGGTTGTGGTGATGAAGAATTATGTTCCTTGTTCATTTCGTTATTTTCGGTTGGTGGTAGTGGACTCATTTCCATATCCAGCAACGATTCTCACATACAAACAATTGTTTCCTACATCACAGCGCTGCAAAAGTTCTTTACGTCGCGGTTGCTATGTAGTTATAAATAATTTTGATAATTATGTTTATTTCATTTAGCAATGATTACTTAAACTTTAGCGGCTCCAAATAATTTCGAATGTCATAATTTTGGTCCGTTGCAAAATCATGCTTTTCTAATTTTTTATTCTACTTCTAAATTTGGCGCTGTAAGAAAGATTATTATTATATTGAACCTTAATCTAATTTTAATTCTATTTAATATTTTTAAAGCGTGATGCGGAGGTCCCCGGTCTCCGGTCCCCCGGCCGTACCCTTCACGGGCATTAGTTGCCACGCGGAAATACACGAACGATCGTCGTATCTTTAAAGTACACAGCAATTTTAAAAACTTAAATTAAAATTAAATTATTTATCCTACTGTTTTAGTTTTTCTGTTCTTTCTTTGCAAATAAGCATTCTTTGGTATGGGTACAAACAGCTGAGCACCACAGAAATTACATGAGAAAACGAAGAAGTGAGCAGACTGCGGATGAAAGGCAGCAATAAATGAAGCGAGGCGACGTATATGTGGCGAAAGAATTCCGGAGGAAATTGAAGTAGAAAACCAAGCAAGACGACAACGACCAAGGGCGGATCGAGGGGGGGTCATTGTGCATACGTAATCAGAAAGTTTTGTCATACGGACACTGTTTTGTTTTCATTAAGTTGAAAATTTCCTCTCGGCCAAAAAATGGAATTAACTCGTGAATATTTTCGTGCGATGATTTTTTACAATTTTCGACGTGGATTATCTCAACAACAGTGAAATCAACTAACTTCAACTTTTGGTGATGAAGCCCCACACCGAGTCGCTGTATATCGTTGTTTCATTGAATTTAATCGTGGTCGTAGTTCGCTGGCGGATGAATTTAAAGAAGGCCGTCCAAAATTGGCTGTGGTGCCAGCAAATATCGATGCCATGTGCAAACTGATAAATCAAGATCGTCATGTGACTTATCGTGTAATTCAAGCAGCCTTGGGCATTAGTATGACTAGCATACATTCGACATTGCACGAACATTTAACCGTGAAAAAGCTGTGTGCGCTCAAAAACAAGCTCTTGTAGTTCTTTTATCTTTTTAACAAATTTCTTTAGGAGTTTATTAGTATTTGTATAAGAGGGAGTACTGTTTTGATTATTTTTTCGAACCAACCAAGTGTTTAGTTGTTTTTCAATTTCTATAATTTTCTTAACTCTTGTTGATACTTTTTTCTATTATTTTTGTTTTTTGATTATTACTATCTTATTTTTTGCTAGTCTCTTATTATTTATTAATTTTGTACGCACTATTCTTGTCGAATCTGTTTAATACTGACCCGTCCTTGACTAATTTTTTATTAGGTTACAGCCCATAATTATTTCTTCTCAAGTTCGTTTTCTGTTGGCTTTTTTTTAAACTGCATAAATGGCCCGTTGATCTAGATAGTTAAGTATTTGTTCTTTGTCGTCTCTGTCTTCTTCAATTTCTTTCTTTTGGTTAATTTTGCCACTAAAATCTCCTGCAGGGGTAGGATGATCTTCCACTGCCGTTGTTATTTATTCATAAAATATTTCTTTGTCATTGATTGTCGGTGTTGGTGTATATTTTAATGATTTTCAGGTTGCATTGTATTGATATTTGCACTTTGATAAAAGACACTATTTGAAATTTTTTTATGTAAACGGCATTATTTCTTTATTATGAATCCAATCCTTTTTTCATTATTTTCTTTCTTATTTTCCTTTTTATAGTATAGGACGTTTTTTGATATTAGTTTCAGATACATTATTAGCTATATCTATTCAAAATAAATGTTGAGATATTATGGAGGTATGGAGATTCACCATGAATATATAAATAAATTACGTTTTCTATTGTAAGAGTTGGACACCAATTTTCCAAAAAATTAATGTTTTATTTTGTGTTAATAAACGCAGTGAACATTTTTTAATAAGGCGAGTGTGTGATATATATCTATTATATGAGTTTTGGAAAACCTCCAAGACAATTGCGCAACGATTTTAGATTTGGGATGTTTTGTCTCAGTTTAGTTTGTGGCCTGAAAAAAGGCAGGCCGTTGCTTTTAATATATTTCTTATTATTGTGAATTCACGGGATAGTGCGGCTGAATAAAACGTGTGGGTTTATTTATCGAATTTATTTTTAGCGCAGAATAATGTATTAAATGATATATTTGAGAGATGAGTACATTTTAGTTATAACACTTTTATTCGTCAATATGTTTGATGCAGTTTAATTACAACTTTGTACAAGCGAGTGCTGAAGTAATTTTAAGTTACGAAAATTCCGCTCAAGATAAAACAAAAGGAAACTCACTGAATAGAGCGAGAAATTTATTTCACAAATTTTCTATTAGATTTTGGCAGCAAGCCAGATACTTATTTTCGTGGATCTCGTCCTAAAGGGTGCAAGATCGATAACAGCTATTTGGTGTTGATATACTGTTTGGAATGATAAACAGTTATTACCCTTCGTTTGGCAGAAGGATTTATTGAACTAAAATATTGGAGATGCAGAATTTTTTAGTTCAATAGTTCTATGTTGGTTGTTGTAAATAGTCAAAATCGGCAAAATTGATATTTTTCAAACTATCCCTCTAAAAATATTTATTTTAAATTTGTTTATTTAAGATAATGTAGTTAAGAAAAAATAAGCAAATAGATAATAGAAATGAGTTTCCTGCAGTTTTAGATAAAAAATTTTGTGCTTTGGTTGTGTTTTTCGCCCCTTTGCGGGTTTAAAATGTTGTTTTTCGCAATTTTATGTGATGTGCATTATTCTTATTTTATGCGTGCAACGTTTAATTGTTGAAGAAATGTAGAAACTGTCCCGATTGTGCGATTTATACTAAAATTGTGGTAATTTACGAAATCTTTAAAAGATGGCACTAGACGATTACGATTTTAGTTACCGACCAGGGTGATGTTTAGAATGGTAGAAAATACAAGCAAAAGCTTGTAGTCTAACTTGGTTATTAATTATCAAGCGATTTCGCTGTATTTATATCAATTATGAAAGATCAAGAAAGATGGCTGGCGCACAAGCGTAAACAAATACCAAAAATTATTGCAGTTTCTCATCTTCGATTTTTTCTTAGGATTCGGCATTATGCGGGTTAAAAATTTCATTTTTAACTGTTGGAACTATTTCTTGCAACTACTATAAGAGACCGCATATTTTTTTAAAGCCACACAAATTATTTCCTGGGATTTGCCGGTACTTTTTTTAGTTTAAATGTAAAAAATGAAGGGGTATAGCAAATATTGTTTGTTGTGTGACATTGCTTTTACTACTGATTTTTTAGGTTTTGTTGGTGGAACAGGCACCTCTCGTAGTGCATGGTAAGGCTGACAGATGTCTTTTCACTATGGCTAGATGGCAGGCATGGTATACGAATTTGAGTAGGTATAATCATTGCCCATCTAATAATTTTAATAGTATTTGTGGAATGTGACGTTATTCAGAGGTGCAAAACGGTCTGTATATAACGTAAAAAAATTGAAAGATCAATAAATAATTCGTGCTAAAATGTATTACATTTCGAAAGGTCGTGTCTAATAAAGATTGGTCACTGTGGTTTTAGCATATGTGTATAGCTGCTTCAGTGCAAATCATGGAAATTCATATTGCCTGGCTGCGTAGAATAGCCTTAAAACCGCAATAAACATTCAAAATTTCAAGTACGTTGCTTATAAGTTCTACTAATGTTCCCATTCGTACATCGACATGTAACTGATGTCTTTGTTAATATAAAACGTAAATGTTAGCTGAGTTTGTTTATTCACAATAAATTTCTATTCAGAGGAATGTTGCGATTAGTTTAGTTTGGATGCTTTGTCCGATAAATTCGTTCAGCTGAATACTTAACTTTATAATATGCACTGCACAATTATGGAGTTTTTAGCTTTCCGAAAATCTTTTCGTGATTCTTAAACAATGCTTTTAACATTTATAGATTTGTAAACAGTTATAAAATGCCAAACCATGAAAAGAACAATGCACATATCAAACGAAATTGCATGACGTCCTTGGTAACATGCAGGTGCTAGTAGTAAATAAGTTAATAACATTTAACTGAAAAAATAATGGAAAACTTTCTGGTTTTTTTTGAGGTTAGACATAATTTAATTCATTGAACAGTACAGATTCGATTGTTTTTCCCGAAGTGATTGTTATCGTAGATTTGCAAAAAGTCCCGAAAGCTTTAGAGATATTTGAAGAATATTATAAATGCCTGTGTTTAGTAAATCAAAAACGGAAGTTTGAAGGTAACTAAAACTCGTAGTGGATAGTAGTATGTAATAATCAGATAAAAAATCGTAATAATATTCTCCATTATTGGGTAACTAATTGAAAACTAAAGAATTCAAAATATGTTCTGAAGGGAATATAGTGGTATTTTCAATATACATTAAGCAAATTTAATTATTAATAGTAGTATTTAAATACATTTTAATTGACAAAATGATATTCCTCTCTGCCCTGAAGGTATCGAGTCATAAGATACAAAAAAGATGCAAGAATCATTGTACGTAGCCCGAGTCTCTCCAAAAAGCACTTTTGGATCTCATAGATTTGATTGTAATACAACTTTTCATGTGTTTTTCAGACGTGGCGAACCAGGAAATTTCCATTGGGATAACTGAGTTTTTGTTTCTGGAAGTAGCCATCCCAGGTTGATCTTTTCGAGGACATCTGGTTTATTGATAACAGTCTGAAGCAAATTATTAGCAACTACAGCACGTCATTGATTTTGTTTGGACAGGATCTTCTGTCAAAATTTTATATACTTGATTTTTTTATGCTTTCAGTTGCCAATCTTTATTGATTATAGCTCATATATGTTTAGCATTTTCTGATGTTCTGATTTTTCTGGACGTAGATCAATTCTAACCATATCTATATTTCTACAATGCGTTCCTTCGTACTGAAAACTGATTGGATTGTTCCTAAAGGTTTTCTGAATTATCCGAATAGTTTTTGTGGGCGAATGTTGTAGTATCGAAAAAAATTGATGCATATTTCTTACTACTCAGTCATTGTAAAGGTTACGATCACATACTACATGTGCTCACTCGCCAGCGGCTAAATCCTAACTGACTCGGCCAATGACGTATTTATTCGCGTATGTGCATTATGTTCCACTCTCATTGGCTGCCAGATTATATCGCGGCTGCGCATTTTGATTTTATTATATTGTAATTGGTTAGATATTTTCGGGACAGTTTTTCCTTGCGCTTGGCAGTTGAAAAGTTCTCATTTTCAGATCTATTATTAGTATTATATTAGTATGCTCTTTTAACAACTGCATTGAAACCTGGTTTGGATATTTTATATATAGTCCTACAATGTTAAAATTTTGGTTTATCAAAAGGGATGGTATTCAATTTTTTTTTAGATTGTGCCTTTTACGCCATTTAAGTGGAGAAAATATCAAAAAGTTATTACACGATCTTTTGCGATATTTGTGTAATTTATATACTAAGAAAATATTCAATTTAAAACTAATAACAACCTTTATTTTGCTTTCTGCTGCCTGTTTACAAATAATGCACAGGATTTGAATTACTTCCTCTATTTTTGTTCTATGTTTGTAGTTTTATTAAGTTACCAATTTTGACCTCAACATGTTAACGAACTGATAATGGAGTATTGTCAATTATGAAAATACCCATTGCTTGTAAATTCAGTATCGTGTTCTTTGCGACCCACTTTTGCCATTTTAAAAACGCTTATCGAAAGTTTCGGGTTTAATTTTTTTAATTTTCCGAATGCTAATACAACAACCCCCAATTGAAGTGGTCTATTCAAACTTTGCAGCTTTTTCCTTTTTTTATTGACCATGGAAAAGTTTATTCTGTTTTTATAATATTCTGAATAACTTGAGAATTTATTCCCCTCGCAAGTGCAATATGTTCTTGTATTTTTTAAGGTCCTTGCTGGATTAATTTGCTTTAGCTCTCGAGCGCATAAAATGAATCATATTTATTCTCATTTTTCGGGTTTGATCACTTAATTTTTCAACGAACTTAAAAAGTTCGTAACTGAATTCTATGTCTGTCTGTCGGTCCGTCACAAAATTAGAGATTTTTTAAAATTTGAAAATGGATTCTTATAGGAAATTTTACGCTGATTTCGAATTCGAAATTAAAAAATTTCTATCTCGAATAATTTTTGAGATATTCGACTTCGAATTTCGGGAAAATTTTAAATGTGATTCTTATAGGAAATTTTACGCTGAATTCGAAAATGAAGTCGCAAAAATTCCATGTCGAATAATTTTCGAGATATTAGATTTCGAATTTTCCCGAAATTCGAAATCGAAATCGAAAGGCCTTTTTAAGTTCGTTCTGGGATTGCTTACAGAGCAATCTCTTCGCCGGCCCCATGTTTTTATTTATTTTTATTATTTTAATTCTCTTATGTTTTAATTTGGGCTTTGTCGCGTTTAAATGTTCTTTATAGATGCGTTATTGTTGTTGTACGATAAATTAAAATTTATATTTGTTTGCATGCTTTGGTACAGACTTTAAGACATCATGCCTTTTTGATTATAAGGAATGTAGGTTTTTGTTCCGTTTTTAATTATCATTCACACTCGATATGTAAATTCCGTGGCCATATGCGCGAAACGAAGTAGTCCAGTAATTTAAAAAACAACAGCTTCGCCGAGGGTTGAGTCACCCCCTTTGCGGATATTGATCAGGTCGCGTGTCACCCCACATGGTAGGGGAAATTGTAAAATAAGAAAGGTGAGCTGGTTACGTTTGCAGCATATGATGTACAGCCGTGCTTATATTGTTATTCACTCGCAAAATATATTTATTGAGATACATAATTTGTTCATAGTTGCATAATGATTTGTTAAACTTATAGAATTGACGCCTTTTTTTCTTCATTACCTATTATTCAACTTTTTTACTTTAATCTTACCTCGAATTTATTTCTTGGTATAGTTAACACTACAAACCTTATTTAACGTGTGATTCTTTGAGGGATACTCCACTTGACTACGCCAGTTGTATTTGTTGGCGTTGTGCAAAAGCATGGTTTGTTACAATGAACCAAATTTGAGCAAGTAAATAATTGCGAGTTGCCTCACGCGGAATATTTATTGCCGCTTTCTGCAGTGTTACAGAAACGCATCAACTAGCAGAAGCCCAAAAGGAGAAAAATGCTAGGCTGCGGGAAGCTTTCGGAATATCCGAATACTTCGTAGATGGTAGTAGCTTTGATCCGGACAGGGAGGCCAAAGAGCAGGTGGCGCGATCGAACGCCATCCAGGAAAAGGAGAAGCAGAAAGCTCTGGAAAGAGAGAAGAGAAGGAGCTGGAGAAGGTTCAGGCTACACGGTATGAACTCGTTCACACTCCCAGCCCTGAACCTCCAAGCAGTGATGGCAAGAAGAAGAAAAAACGTAAAACTAGAGACAGGTAAGTGTTTCAAGTGCAGGATGTTTCGTCCTGTTATAAGTCTAATTTACATTTCCAGTTCGTCATCAGAGGAACCTAGAAAGAAAAAGAAGTCCAAAAAAAGGAAAAAAGAAAGGTAATGCTTGCTGCCTGTGCATTAGGAGTACACTTAGTTTTCTAATTTACATGATGGAAAAAGGAGCGTTTTGTTCTTGAGATGTCGTTTGTGACTTGCATATTAATTCAGCTAGGGTCATCATGGCAACTATGCGTTTTTGCAAAATGAATGCCGAATTGTTTCAATCTCTTGTTGAGTAGCTTGTGCAAGACATGGGTTTTTCCATTATGGCCCACAAAGTCTAGATAGTCGATTTGTGTGATATTAGTTTTTGTTTTTAACCTACTACTGAATTAGTTAAATTCCTACTAATATATTGGTGATATATTTTTGTGCCGTGCGTGTGAAGGCCTACAGGTAATGGTATGGTTTCGTTGCATATTTGGTAACAAATTTTGATCTTGGATATGTCTAGTGCAGCACAGGTGGACTGAAGGTGCGTTCAACCTTTAGACTTTCAGTCTTACATCTGTTTTCAGTTTCAGCAGCTCTGCCATTTTTGGTGCACATAAACGCATTGGCAGTTTTGTAATTTCCTCAACATAGAAATGTTGAATTGGTAATTGTAATTTTTTTTTTAAAGTAAACGCTTGTATGTATATTTTGTTTTGAACTACAAAAATAATGAAATGTTTGATTGAGGTTACAAAGCAAGTATTATAATTTTTTTAGTGGAGGTTTTTTGTAACTTTGGAAAAATTTATTCTCTGGCCTTTGATAAAATATTTTAAGGTATTTCATTCCTAAATTGTAATACACTAAATGAATTGTCTTTTTGGTGCATTATTGATGAAGACAACAATAGACAGGATTCCAACTGCATTATGTTACTTTTCAATTTTTGTAATTGGACAATGCTCACTATTTTCAAGGAGGGCAGACGAAATTTACTTTGTTGCTTAAACGTTAACAGCATAAATTGCAGTTTGAAATCCTTAACTCTGGTTGTATTAGACATGCATAATTTAAATTGGAGAGAAATTGGTGTTACCTTTTTCAACTATATAAAGCGCAATATTGTGATTTTTTTGTAGAAAGCGAAAAGTCACTTTTTAAATGTCACATGGTGGAGCTTACAATTTTAATCCATGTAGCTATATCTACAGCAAGTATTGATAATATAGAGGTATAGGAGTTCAATTCTGAGATAAATTATCCTTCTGTGTCTAGCAATACCTACAAGTAGTATAATCTGTCAAAAAATACAGCTATAGGTTTCATTGGCTTTGTTAAAGTTATATACTGGAATAGAATTATTCAGGTCATTTTGATTTGAAATTTTTAGTAGTTAATTTTCTTCAGATTGATATTTGGCTTTGAGATTCTAAATTTGTTTTTTTTTAAGTTAGGTGATGAGAGTCAACGGAACAAGTATTCTAATTTGTTGTGTAACTTATTTGTCCGAGAAACAAGTAGCTAATAACTTTTGTTTCTTTTATGCTTTTGTAAGTAAAAGCCTTTTATATTGAGATGTTTTCTATTTCTTTGTCTGCCTCTCTTTACGCCCGTTTATCTGATTTTTTACTTTTCAATTCAAAAATATTAAGAGCCTATAAGTGTGGAGAAGAATTTATTAGGCGCTGTCAAACACTAGTTAATTAGTTAGGTGATTTATTTTCATAGTTGCTTTGAGTTTTTCTAGGTGAAAGTGAGATTTTCAAATTCATTTCAAACATCTCTGGTAGGCTTTTGATTTAAAACAGTTTTAATTTGCTTTTGTTATGAAATCACGATCATGAAGTGTATATATCCATCATTTGTTGGATTTAGGGCTTTTCAAAATTATCCCATTGTTAATAATTATCCCTATTTGTAGCTGAAATCTCTTGTATGAGTTTTCTATTCAGACATAAACAGCATTACGGATATGATAACAAGTGGATGAAGAGAAAGGCAAGAGATTTCTGGAATAAACCAGGCAAAGAGATGGGTAATCTAAGTAGCTTCTACATGTAATGTTGAAATATTATCAGTAAACAAAAATTTACAGAATTGAAAAAATCAAATGTAATATGTTGGGATTGAGTGAAGTAAGGATGCAATTGAGAATATTGTAAAATTGAAGTCTGAACAGTGAGGGACAAGATGAGACAATTTATAGTGTTAGATTCATGGCGCATAAAGATTTAACAAACAATATAATATTTTAAGTAAGTAATGGGTTGTGTTACGTTAAAATAAAAAATGGCACACAAAATTGAGGGCGAAATTACGTTTTTCATAACAATTATAAAAAAATGGGCTTGGAAGTCCTAATCATAGAATTAAAAACGAGTAATTTTATAATCTTCAGCAATAGATAAATAATATAGTATTTAATAGTATAACAATAAGAACTATGGATTGGTTTAAGCTAAATTGTATATTCATCCAAAAACAATGGAGAACTAAAAGTTGTTTTCTTAAAAAGTAACAAATATTGTTAGATTACCACTACCCGCAAATAAATGAAATATCAATTACAAATCGGCAAGCGACTCGAATCAAACAAAACATCCTTAGTGCAGTAGTGGGACTGAATATATTTGATGAAAAGTAAAATAATTACTGCAGTAGTTATTTAAGTTTTATTGAAAAGAAACAAAAGTGAAAACAAATTTAGTAATAAACCACAGAAATTGATAGAAATGGTACAAACCTTAAAACAAAACAACAAAACAAAGAAATGGAATGGATGAAGCTTAATAAAATAATTGGGGAAAACGTAGCACAGTAAAAAATTGTTCTCAAAAATTAAGAGAAAATATAGCTCACAAGAGTATTGAAAAACTACTGAACAATGAAAAACAAGAAATTATAATAATATAATATAATATACAAAACGTACACAGAAAGGTTTTACAAACAGAAATGGTATTGTTGAAGAGATTAAAAAATATACAGCTTTGACTGTAACTAGAAGAAATAGCTCTGGAACTAGACAATATAATATTAACATATTAAAAGAAGTAAGCAATCGGCTCAAGTTGAAATAAATTCCTAACTCTTATCAAAATAATTGTGTACAAAAAAAGGTAAATACTATAAGGCCACACATTTCGCCTTAAATTTACAAATCGTTCACCTGTAACAAAAAAACTAATCGATTAAAAAAATCTTCTGCTAATCTCTTAAATAGGCGTTTGAGGTTTGGATTGAATACTGGTGACATGTAATCACAAAGACAAATTGACTGTAAGAATATGGAAATACTAAAGTTGTTAAAAAGTTATGGAGTAAATTTACATGTATTTAAAAATAACTAACAGCTATATACGTAAGACCAAAAGAAATGCACGGAATAAAATGTGATCAATGTAATAATATTTTGTGTATAAACTTGGGTTTTAACTAATATGCGCACAGAGTTTAAGAGAGAGACATGTTGACTGATCATAGAAAAAACACCAAGATGTGAGCTCAGACAAAAATTACAGATGTAAAAAATTTCTCAATTCAAATGTCGGCAGACAGGTGATAAAGACAAAAGATGTACAAAACGTACATTTTAGTGAAGACCGAGAAACTAACTGAATACCTGTTGGCAAATGACAGTATCAATCATTGGTACCAGAAGGCTATGCATGAAACTGCCAGAACAAATTTAGTTGTTTGTCTGTTAAATTGATGAAGCATTAAAATGAGTTAATATAGATAAATGTTTTATGAGATGCATAGGTAAATACAGGATGCAACAAAATATTTTTCCAAAACCTGTGCTACAGCTGTCCTAAAATTGAAAATCTTTTGCTTGTTGTTTAAAGATGATTTTATGACTACAGTTGCTTTGTCAAATTTCAGTCATCTAGAACAGGAGTGTTCATATGAGATTTTCCAGAGATTGCATGATTTGAGTGAACATTCCGTTGCCACATATTTTGTTCAATTCAGCCAACTGTAACAGTAAATGGCTATAAAGAAAGTTATAGTCTTGAAAAACTGTAATTTCAAAAATTAAGAAAGCCTTAGTTGGGACACCTTTGATTTAAAGATAAGTTTTTCAATATTTATGGACATAGAGGACAAAAGATGGGGATAATGAATGTTTTCCTTGTTAATTTTGTCGTGATACAATGATTTTAATTTATCATCAACTAATCAATCAAAGAAACCAGCGTGGTCCCGTAGTTGAGGGGCGGACCGCGTTGCTGACGGACCGAATTCATTTCCCCGAGTTCTCTGATGTTGGGGAGGGGGTGTGGCCTACTCAAACACTAAAAATAATTGAGTACCTGTGTTCACTCGAACAAGGGGTAATAGTAAAGTCGAAAATATGAGAGCATTAACCTCTCTGTTTGCAGGCCGAGCTCCCACGCGGGGCGTTATAGCTTTACCGTTATTAATCAGTCAAAGAACATATGATAACATGTATTAGGCAATTGAAAAGGATAATTTTTTGTCTTTCTTGCAATTTTTGTTTATTCTATTACTGTTTCAGTATTAAATTAAACCATAGAAATTTTTACTAAAGACAACCTCACCTTGAGTTTGTATGTTTTTTCAGTCGCATTTTTGATATTTTATTTTGGAGTTAATTAGTGGATAAGATCAATAAATTTACAAAAATTCATTCTTGGAATGACAAATATTCTAGGTTGGTTGTTGTATAAAAGTCCCTAATTGTTTTAATGTGCAGTTTATCATTGTTGAAATGATTTATTCAACATACCGTGTTCACTAAATGGTTTTATCACTAAAATAAGTAAAATACATTTTCCTTTTTTGGCTCATGGTGGCTGAGATTTCATTGTTTTTTTTTTGTAAAACTTATTTCTACACCATTGTATTTTTCCTTTACTTTTGCGACAATATTAGGTCTTATTTATGGATAATCTTTCTATTCCTTATTTTTACAGTTTTCTTCATTTTCTTTTCTAATTTCCTATTTTTGTTTTCTGAAACTATATTTCCACTATTCTGTACTAAATAGTAAATGAACTTAACATCAAGGAAATATACTGCTAAAGATAACAATCATAATAACATAAATTTTGGGAAAAATTAATTTATAAATTTCTATTACCAAATAGAATCAAATCATGTTGTTACTGATCCTAACAAATGAGAAATGGTTGTTTGCTAATATGACAAATATATTAGAAAAAGTCTTGCAAGATGTACAAACTTACAATACTCAAGTCTATGTATAATTTAGTTGGGTGAATACCGAAACGAGAAATTGTTAAAGATCTTTAAAGATAAAAATGTTGGATTGTCAACTATATCGATCAATAAAGGAATGGGAAGAAGATATAGAGTGCATGAATTGATTAATAAGTAGTACACCCAAACTTTTGGTCCTAAACAGAATGAAAAAAGACCTATTCAAAGTGCTAAAAACAGAGTTGAAACATTATTGCGCAAATTAGATCGCTGATTTAGAATTTTGCACATGACTTTACAGGATTTTGACCAAAACTCACTTAAAATGTGGAAAAAGAGGAAGTTCTGGTGATACAACGGTCCCGGGTGCTGTTCTGTTGCCAACACGTTCACTGTTATAGTTGGCAAGAAGCATTTTACTATATCTAATTTATAAAAGATGATTGATTATCAAGTAACTTCAAATTGCATCATTATATAGTTTGGTAGCTAATGTACTTCCTTGTTTTAAAAATTTTTTGGTTGGCTGGGAAACAAATTTGTCTTAATTCAACCACTACAACTCACTTATGAGAGCGCGACAGCCGCGACGTAAAGGCTTCGGCCTGCCAGACTAACGCACAGCGGGCCCTGGGTTCGACTCCCAGGTCAAAATAACGGCAACCATCGAGCGCTCTCCGGCCATCATACAAACACCTTTGGCGGTCGTAAATTACATTCTCCTTCTTCTAACGGGTCAAACTAGCCACCTGCCCGGGGTACGCCCAACATGGCTCATAGTACTACACGAAATGTGTAGTTAGAAACAGGCTAATAGCCTATATATAAGAGTAGAAGAAGAAGAACTCACTTATGTACAAAAGAGAAACTGTCATCAATTGTAAAAGCACAAGCAATGGGTGCATGTTAGTCAAAGTAAAAGTTTCTGTTGTGCTGCTTGTGCATGTTATGACTGAAAAATGGTTCACATTTAATGCAGAGGTGTTGCTTCATTAGACTCAACCTCAAATGGATAGTTTGTTTGCGGAAGAACTTCTTTTATTTGGCAAATGCTCAGCGTCACTGTGGTTTGGAGTCATTAATATCTGAAGTTTGGTTTCAGCTTACTTTAGACATCCGTTTTGCAGAAAATGCGAAGTGTGTTCTGTTGAAGACTGAATTTTTGCTATAAAATCTGTTTATTTTGTAAATGCATTGCGTATGGTTATCTTCAAAGTAGTTCTCTGCATTGGATGGTCATGCATCTTTTCCAATATTGTTTCTATGTTTCATGGAACTCACATGTTGAAGTGATGCAGAGCTCTTCTATTGTTAGTACTTTCAAGGCAGTAAATTTGTGTGTGGCTAGTATTATGAATAGAAATTGGTTTACCCCTGAAATGGACCAAATCTCTCCAAAAAGGAAAATTTCCCAACCATAAAAAGCGAGAAAGGGAATAAACAAGATATAGGAAACATGTATAAACAATTTTTTAGTTTAGAACTCATACTGTGCTTTAAAAGTTGTAAGCTGTTGAATATTAACAAGAAAGTGGAAAGATAGAAAATAGGATGTATGAAATGAAAAGTGGGAAATCATTTCAGATAACACTAATTGCCTTATTTCTTAAAAGGAACTCCAAATAAGGAACAAATCCAAAATTTGCTCAATGGTTATTTTAAACGTTGCTTTAACTTTGGAAATAAAATATACCAAACCCATAAAGTAAGATAGATGAGGCACAGTGGCTGTTTCATGTTTTGATATTATTGAATAAGTTGGTTAGGGTATTATTGTGATGCAATATTCAAGATTGGTCTTATCTTTCACAGAGCTTAGCACTTTTTCAAACGCTTTAAAACACTCCAGTAGAACTATTTGTTGTTTTTTTTTTGTCATACTAGGAGACATGCATACAATGAGGTGGAGAGCTTTCTATGTTCAGGAATTTATCGGTTGGTTTATCTTGTCCCTGATTAAAATGTACAAAGCATTTCTAGTATTATGTTATTTTTATATATTATTATGAACTTACCCTATATTGATCTTGTTCTCAGTTTTCTCCTCTTAAGGGGGAATTATAGAATAGATGCCCGTTTTCGTAATTATACAAAAACGGCGAAAACTACTGCTCTCAAGTTTTGTGTTTATATTTATTCATATTTAAAGTAAAACCTAAAATTTTCATATCGCTTTTATAGCAAACTGTGCGTGATATATACATAAACACATGGGTTATGTCGCGAAATTTTGTTTCTATCGGGCGCAGTGATTGCCGCCGTCCTTGCCATCTGAAATAAACGATTCTTTTTTATTTTATTTTGTAGACATGTGGTTATCGTTCGAACCTCTAATAGTTTGAAAAAAAACTGACAAAATGGCTGCGCTTGAAAGAAAATATTCCGATTTTTACTAAAAAAATTCACTTATCATGGTCTGAAAAAAATAGTAATTGTAAACAGATATAAAAGTTGGAGGTTCGAACGATAGCCGAACATGTACACTATATGTGTAAAAATTAGAGTTAGATCGGCCCAGTAGTTTGTGAGAAAAATACACGCCTGACTAGAAAAATGTCGTTTTCGAGAACAACACATTTAAAGTTTTCTTCTACTGACTCTGGATTTCTTCGTATTGCCAAGCCGTATTTTGTACTTAATTATTTTCTAATAGCTTCTGTTAATTGTTCCTTTTCCATTGATGCCTTTGTTGTTGTTTTAGCATATGTTTTTGTACTTGGCTAACGCATTCTTTTTTTTCAATGACATAATTTTCAGCACACACCATAGCCTCCGAAATAGATTTAAATCTAAATCTTTATCTTTGTCAATTTGACGAATTTAATTGTAATATTTTACGGACACATTCTCAAGACTCCAAACTTTAAGAAAATACAAAATAAAATAATCGATTTTTTGGACCAGCTAGACTATAAGTGAAAGTGAAAGTGTTTTTCTTGAAAATCATTTTATCTAGTTTGTGATTTCCTCTGAATTTTGTGTTGATGTGATGTCCTTTCTTTAACTACACATATTTTGAGAAAGAAAATAAAGGCATAATTTATGATGAGTATAAAAATTTGACGTATATGCCATTTTGTTGCGCCACACAACAAGAGTCAACGCACAAGTGATATGTTGAAAACGTGTTTGCATAGTATTGTTTTCTGTGCTCAATATGTCGAAATTTGTGCCAAATAAAGAGCACTCGCGGGCAGCATTAATTTTTTGTTTTCATTTGAAGAAAACTGCTGCTGAATCATACCGATTACTTCGAGAAGCTTATGATGAACGATGGTTTCGGCGTTTCAAAACTGGTGAATTCGATGTTGCAGACAAGGAACACGGAAAACGGCCAAAATACCACGAAGATGTGGAATTGCAAGCGTTATTGGACGAAGACTATTCACAAACACAAAAATAACTCGCAGAGCAATTGAAAGTTAGTCAACAGGCTGTTTCTAATCGCCCCGAGAGATGGGAAAGATTCAGAAGGTCGGCAGATAGATACCACATGAGCTAAACGAGAGGCAGATGGAAAGGCGCAAAACACATCTGAAATTTTGCTAGAACGATACAAAAGAAAATTGTTTTTGCATCGTATCGTTACTGGGGATGAAAAGTGGATATATTTTGAAGGACCCCAAGCCCAAAAAATCATGGGTAAACCGAGACACCATCCACATCAAGTGCAAGACCGAATCGCTTTGGCAGGAAAATGATGCTCCGTGTTTGGTGGGACCAGAAAGGTGTGTTCTATTATGAGCTGTTACAGCCTGATGAAACGGTTACTACCAAACGCTACCAACAACAATTAATCGATTTGAACCGTTCACTACTCGCAAAATGATCAGAATATCGAAAAAGGCAACACCAGATAATTTTCCTCCATAACAATGCTCCATCACATATGGCAAAACCGGTTCATGACACGTTGGAAGCATTCAACTGGGAAGTGATACCCCATGCAGCTTACTCCCAGACTTGACTTGGCTCCTTTCGATTATCACTTGTTTGCATTGATGGGCCACGCATTTGCTGAGCAGCGCTTTGGTTCGTTCAAAGATGTGAAAAAATGGATCTATGAATGGTTCGCGGCAAAAGGGAAAGATTGTTACTGGCGTGGTATCCACAAATTAGCCAAAAGATGGGAGAAATGTATAACTATCAATGGAGCATATTTTAAATAAACCATTTTTTATCATTCCGAATTTAACGTGTTTTTTTTGTAAAAAATCCGCATTTCATACTTGTACACCTGGTAATAACCTTCTAACGCCTTAATCAAAGTAACTTAAATATGTTACACATATTTTCAAATTTATTCTCAAAGTCAAGTTTATAAATGAGTCCGATCAATTAATATGGAAAAAATTAAAAGTTAAAACGATTGGTTTTTGTGAATATATGATCTAAATGAAATAAAGTGTGAAAAAATTTGTGATTACTAGTGGAGTGCAGTTTTGGTAACATATTTAAATTGTGACTTACAGAGTCTACAAAAAGTAAGTTGTAACTTCCTTGTAGGTCACAAAAGATCAAATACGCGATTAGTGACTATTGATTCAGGATATTAATAAAACATGGCCCATTAATTTGTTTTGATTACTTCAATTCTATACATTTAACCAGTACTCAAATGCGCAACGTCTAAGTCTTGTTATTTAACAACTATGTATTACGTGTACCTTAAGACCATGAAATAGTTATCAAATAGATCTTAATAGTTAGAAATATAACTCATTGAAATATACTCTAGCTACTCTATTAGATACATTGTTATTCAAACTACAAACATATAAGATGCGTCAAAAGCAGTCATTGAAGAGAAATAAACAAGATGAATATACAATAGACTAATTGCAACTTTGAAGAATAGTGTTAAATATAGGCTTAGGAGAAATGCACTAGTTTGATTTGATTTATTAGCAGTATTTACATATGCACGGGATATGAACTTTATTTTACTATACAAAGTACATTTTGCAACACTGTATCAGTAAATAAACAGTATTCATGTTTTGTAGGTGCGGGAGACATAAAATGCACTAACGTGAAATTTTTGCGATCAGCCATTTAATATGCAAATATTGGTTTGTCTCTTGTGTCTCATTTTTAGACAATTTATTTATTTAATGTGACAGGGAAGATTATAGCATCTGATGTGGTAATTCAGTAGTGATTAAACTGTAAAAGATACCACAGACATTCTTTCATTCTTTCGTTCAAAGATAGATAGTGGACTCTTCATATGATTAGGTGATTGTGTATAAGCTATTTTTGGTTGGAAAAATTTTAGTACAACATACGATAGTGACAACACAGCGATAGACACGCCGTGCAACAGATAATGTCGTTTCTGGCACATTAGTTTTGTACCTATCTTATCTAAAGTAAATGAACTCTTTTCTTGCGTCATAAGTATGCACAGTAATAAGAAAAACAGAGTCTTGTGTTAGTTGGTCATCTAGTGTAGTATTGTCATGTTGTTTTTGAAACAAGAACAGCAGGGTTAAATGTGTCAGAGGCTGTATAGCATGATAATGTTATCATATCTTCAAGAGGTTTGTGAATAATCCATCATTCCTCGCAGAACAGTGGTAAGGTGGGTAAAAGTTTTTAATGAGGTACATTATAATGTGACAAATATCTCTCAATCAAGTTATTCTAGTGTTAGCAAAGAATTACTGCATACTGTTTCAACGTTATTGGGAACTTATCAATAGTACACAATTCATAAGTTAATTTGAGTGACAGGATAACGTCTGAAACTGAGATTTAGGTAACAGACTTCCGTATTTAAATTGTCAACACATCAGGCTTTGTTGAGAGTTACCTAAATTTCTATATTGTTGGTAATAGGTTGTACACGACATGGAAAATCAGCAAAACATCTTTTGCATCCACTGTGAATAAATAGTTGCTACCATTTAAGTTTCAATAGCTCTAAAATTTTAAAACAAGTTCAGTGTTCAGACTAAATTGGTGAAGTCCTAAGTGTAATATTTTATTCACTTGTTTTTATGGACTTTCAGTCTTACAAAATTGAGGTTGGTTATGCAATAGTTAACATTACTTACAAAACAAAGCAGAATTTTCATGGTGGACTTTAATGTAAATAGAGGCACCATAATAAATATTTGATAGTATAGAATGATGTTGATTTGCATTATATTAAAACCCATATTTTTTGGGGAAAGGTTTGAGTTTTGTCGTTATCATTAACGCTAATTTTTATGAGTTATGATGAATGACTTCCATTGTTATAGTTTCATTATCACAGGATGTTGTAAGATGCGTTTCCTTAGTTGGTTAGTTTTTTTTTGTGTAACTGCTAATTGGTGTAATTGCTGAATTTGAGCTAATGAGTGAGCTATGTACTGTATGCTATACTTATATGGAAAATTTCTTTTGATATGTTGGGTCCTCAACATGGCACAGTTTTGTATGTTGTTAGCTTGCTTTGTAAACTCAAACAAACTTAAAAGAACCTTTATTTTTATCATTTGATTGTTAATATTTTCTTTTTACAAATAAGAATCATATATATGCATTCATCTAATTCTAAATTTTTAGTTTTAAAATGTTTTGATTAAATTTATAACAAAAAGCGCCTTATATTCTCATTTAATAGTGAAAGCTAATGCAGTTTGTGTGCCACCAAAGATGCTCAATAATTCGTGATTGTCCAATGATTTTTCCCCGCTCAAATTGATGAGCTAATTAAGTCTGGCCATTTCTTCTGTAGGTCGACAAAAGCTAAAGAGAAGAAGAAGAGGTCCAAGCGTAAGCACTCCGTGAACAGCTCATACAGCGAGGACTCGAACTCTTCACCATCCGAAGACTCGGCCAGTGAAGACGAGCGGAAAAAGAAGAAGAAGTTGAAGAAGAAAGAGGTTAGTTTTAGGGGCGAGGCTCGCTGTGTTGTATAATTTTGCTTTGGTTTTGCTTACTTTTAGTCTCATAGATTTGACTTCAACTGTTGATTTTCCCTTTGTTTTGTTTTCCTTCCGATGTATTTTGTTGACCTTTTATTAAAACGATTTAGAAAATGTTTATCGT
This sequence comes from Sinelater perroti, assembly GCA_036346155.1. Classification (NCBI taxonomy): domain Eukaryota; kingdom Metazoa; phylum Arthropoda; class Insecta; order Coleoptera; family Elateridae; genus Sinelater; species Sinelater perroti. Next base: position 3,691,245 of record JARFIY010000122.1, read on the forward strand.
TTCGATTCAGTAATAATTTGAAACTAAGAGTTCGTTTCTGTGTACATGTGTTTATAAAACTTTTGAAGCTTTTTGTTGGAGAACCTCATTTTGCATCAAATAACATGTAAGTTGCCACGTTTAAAGTTTACTTTTAAAAAAGCTAATTTGTTTATCTAGTACATGATTTATTTTTTCTGTATATACTTTGTGTTACTGACCTTATTTAATTGTGCATGTGCTCAAGTTTGTGTTTATGGAAGTTAAACATTGTTCTGTTTGAACCTTGCGCATCATAACATAGGATTAGCCTGACTGGCTTACAACGCAGCTAGTAAGTACAGGCCCATAGGCCCCTAGCACTCAACTGCATGCACTTCATACATATGCAAAGAGTTCGATAGGCATACAGCTGACTGATGGGTAGCGAACTTTTTGTGAACCAGCATTTTGTTTACGTTTGAACAGACTCTGCAATTTTCTTCATCCAGAGCTTAATACATAACATTATTCGAACGTTGTAGTCAATTAGCGGCTTTGGGTGATGATTAAAATTATACATCACGTGTGTGATTGTCATTCGATGTAGTCATTACACAAGCTTTGTACATGAAACCATGCTGTACTTGCCTAATCTTTGCTGTTTGTATAGGCGTATACAAAAATCTTTTTGAAATTGCTGTTTTAAACTGCAGATTTCTCAATCTAGGATGTAAACATCGGTTTTCTTGTCATTTTCAATATTTTGAGTGTGCTGTTCTTATAGTTATCGTTTGGATTCGTGGTTTTAAAGTTTTTTTGTTTTCTCACAGAGAAAGAAATCGTCCGCCAAAAAGAAGCACAGCTCCAGCGATAGCTCCAGAGAAAGGTAAGCAGTTGATTAATTAGAGTTAGCTGATATTGCTCTATTTTGCAAATAATAAAGGGTCTTTCATTAAGCGCTTCCTATCTTTAAATTTAAATAAAACAAAGTGTGTGTAAGATATATCACCGAAATTTTTTATTCGTTTGAAAGGCCTATTGATGTCATTATGTATGGAATATAACATCGTGCAAATGTCCGCCGCGGCGTCGTTGGGTGGTGCGCATCCGAAATATCCAATGTTCCAAGACTCTGGCGCATAAATCAGGCTGAATTTGACTGATGGCATGGGGTATGTTGGCTTTGAGGGTCGGATAGACCTGCGACTTAAGAAAACCCCACAAGAAAAAGTAACGGGGTCAAATCACACGATCTTGGTGGCCAGTTCACATCACCTCCACGTGAGATGACCATTCCCTCAAATCGCTCATGCAGAATGTCCAATGTAGCATGAGCTGTGTGGCACGTAGCGCCGTTCTGTTGAAACCACATGTCGTTGGTGCCCATATCATTGAATTCAGGCCAAAAGAAGTTGGTAATCATCGACCTATAGCGCTCGCCGTTGATGCTGATGGCTTGGTCAACGTCGTTCTCAAAGAAATATGGACCGATGACGCCGCCAGCCCAAAATCTACACCAAACAGTGACTTTTTCGGGACGCATTGGACGCTGTTGGGTCTCATGTGGATTGGAATCGTCCCAAATTCGACATTTTTGTTTGTTGACCTACCCATTCATCCAGAAATGGGCCTCATTGCTGAAGATGATTTTTCGATGAAAATTAGGGTCAGTTTCCAACTGCTCCAGGGCACATTCAGCGAACACACGTCGTTGTCTATGGTCGTTTACCTTCAGCTCCTGGGTCAGTTGAATTTTGTACGGGTGCAGACCCAAGTCACGACGCAAAATTCGCCAAGTTGTGGTCTGCGAAAGGCCGAATCCTTGTGAGCGACGCGAAATCGACTGCCTCGGATTCTCCTCCACACTCTCACCGACAGCGGCGATGTTTTCGGCAGATCTTGCGTTTCGTCGTGGTGCGTGTGTTGTTTGATTGTTTATTGAACCAATGGACTCAAATTTATCCACCACACTGCGAATAGTCCTCTCGGTAGGGCGATTACGGCGACCGTAAAATGGGCGAAGCGCGCGGAACGTTGCCCGAACAGAACACCCATTTTGATAAAATAATTTTATCATTTGCACGTGTTGTTGAACGCTATACTCGTCCATGGTAATTTAGCAAAACAGACTGAATAAATCACAGCCAATTCGACAGATGTAGCTTCAACAATATGGCCGCTATCGACTGTCAAAGTTTGGAAGTCCCTATTGGAAGACCCTTTATAAGTCGACTTGAGTTTTAATTGTTCTTGTTTCGAACAAAATTGACTAAGCTAAACTTTTTAACCTGAATTGCTTTTACATAGGACGTTTCTGTAGTTTTGGGAATTGTGATCTGATTGACTAATTTAAGGGCAATGACATATTTTCGGGTGCGAACAAATCTGATGTTTTTTCTTCAATAATTAGCTATTTGGCAAATAAAGTTTTAAGTTAATCTGAGAAAGATATGAAATTTCAAAGAATAAAAAATGTTAAAATATCTAGAAATGTTCAACGATTACACAGTGTGTAACAAGTTTACAGAATCGAAAACTAATTAGCAGAATATTCTTAGAAGACGATGGCCAAATACTTTTGAAAACAACACTGTCACTTTTGTGAAGAACTTTGTTGAGATTAGATATTGAAAGGCGATGATTTATGACGTTTTATATAATTATTTTGGAGCGACAAAGCTTAACAGTTTCGATAATGTTTGCCTTTTTAAAGAGCTGGTTAACTCGTTGTGATGGTTCTGAGTAATAACCAATGAAATATGGGCGCTATACTTTATTTGGCGCCATTTGTTTTTAATTTTTCTTATAAGTAATATTTAGATCAGACAATTGACTTGGCTAGTACAAAAGGTTGATACAGCAACGCAAAAACTATTGGTGCACCTGCATCAAAGTGTGCTTAGGATAATGGTCTTGTTGGAACATATAATGTGAAGTAAATGGATACATGGTGTTCTCAAGGATAGCCTCATACTGATAATGTTTTATTATTTTGTGAATTCGACGAAGTAGGCCCATTATATCATATTTCACAATTGGAACTTGATATAGGGATTTGAATTTAGCACCCATAGGAAGTCTAATATACTTTACACCACTTGATTCAAAAAATTAAATTTTCATTTGTAGCGGCAGGTAAACTTACCCCATTCAGCTCTTTCCCAATGAAGATGAGCCTTTGCCCATTCAGTTCTGGTTCATCTGTTCTTTGCAGATATCACTGACTTTTTGATACCATAATCTAAAGGCGTCTTTGGCTAGTTTGAACGAATGGATTTTTTTAATTGGGCTCTTGAATATTCGGGGCAATGTCGATGGCAATTAAACACGGATCGCTTCACGAAACGTTTACGATGTTGCGATTGACAACGTGGATGGCCTTAAATTTCTTTATGCAATCACCTTGAGACTTTCATCGAAATGTTGTATTAATTGTCTAGTCCTGTTGTAGTGGCTCGTAAGTTGCTTTACATTGCATTCCTGAGATCGCCTTTGAGCCGTTCAATGCAATTACAAAAATTTCGAAATTAATTTTGCAATACTCCCACAGTATACTACAAATATCTTTTTTTTTATCAAAATTTATTTGTTCAAATTTGAGCTTGACTGGTTTTCCCTAGAAAAAATAAGAAATTAATATGTTTTTGCTCGGTATCTAATTGATAGAAGTGTAGTATCAGTTTGACTTGTTCAGTTTTTTACGATAAAACTTGAAATTATTGAGGCTTGCGTAAGAACTAAATTTATATTTAATTTAGACTTGTTGAAAGTTTGCAAGATAAGTAATGTAGGTAATGAAACCATTCTCAACTATTTGGAAGATTAGTATGATACAGTACATAATATATTTTAAAGCTATTGGTGGAAAATCCATTGTCCATTAACAACAGATGTTGGTTTGTGTTTGACGGGCCGCCGCTGCAATTGTCATTTTGAACTTCTACTCAATGAAGAAACCATTTTATTGGAAGTCTACTCAGTATAGTCGCAACAGGTTTAAATTGCATTGATTTAGAAGCCACTAGCAGCAGTTTTCTTCCCCCATTATACTGCCAGATCATACATTTAGAGCAAGAACGGCAAAATAAATGGGGACGTCTATCTTTTTTTTGTCAATGAACATTTATTAAATTGGAATATTAAATTCGATATGATATTGTAAATGGGACTTTTTGATATAAGAAAGACAAAATATTAGACCTTTTGGAAGAAGTAATAAGAACAGAAGGCACCTATATTAATGAATAAAATATTGTTTATCTTTTTGTGTATTTATCTTTAATGATAAAAATGGTACGAATTTCTTTTGGTTGCCTCCTATGACGAGGATGATATTTTCAGTGCCAGATTATAGAATGATATGTCGGTGGTTTGGGAGATCGCAAGGATAATTTATATCATTTTGTTCTTTGTGATGCAATTTGTTTTAACTGCAATTTTTAATACTCACAAATTTTCTGTTAGGTTTAAATGTGGTAAATTTCCTAACTACTCTAAAGCTTTTTACTATTATTGGTTTCTTACCTTGTTGTCATATAAAAATCATCTCCGCATTGTCGGGATTACATTTGCTTCCAAAACGATTGTCTATTTTCTATCCATCATTTTTATTAGGGGAAGCGACTGGTCTGAAAGCTTTCTTAAAACAGTAGACTGAGCGGGCAGGTTTTTACGGGTTTACCAACATTTCTTCTGGTGAATACTGGGCGAAATGTGAGATGCATAATTTTATTACAACGATTCGCAGCCCCGGCTCTATGTTTATTTGAAAAAATAGCCTCCTTTCTTTCATAGCAAGTGTCATGAGTAGTTTTTTTGCAGTGATCATACTCTAGAAAACAGCGTCTACAATCTGCCTTATTGAATTTTTACTAGCTTTTTTTGACTGTAGATGCTAATTCTTTGGATGAGTTTTAGACATGGTTTTGTATTGTTTTTAGTGGCGTTTTTTAGGAAATTTTGATGAAACCACGTTTTTAAACAGCTTTCTCCCTTTATGGTCTTCAACCCAGAGACTAATTTGACTGTCTCTAGTGGCCCACCGAAGTACTAACTGCGCTTAAATGTAGTTAACTAGGTCACTTTGTAGTAGCTTTATACGAAATCAAGCTCAGAAGTTGCAAATTATTTGTGCTTTCAATGAAATTCTAAATTCATCATCTAGAGCAGTATAGGACAGTAGTTTAATATTTTAGCTAACAGTTTTTCTGAGACCAACTGCTTTTGCTACTTGCCTAACGCTAAACTTATTGCTTCTTTCAAAACAATAACAAACCAATCAGTGATATATTTGGTTAATGCATATTCTTACCTCACTTTTATGTATATTGTAAAATCATTATAATCACGTTCAATTAAATGCATGCCTATATGAGAGATCACCAAAGTTTAAAATATCAATAAAGTGCACAAATAAATAAATTTTGCATTTTTACTAAATTATATACAAGGTAGGAAGCCAGCGTGGTCCCGTGGTTGAGGGGCGGGCTGCGATGCTGACGGACCCGGGTTCAATTCCCGGTGCTCTCTGATGCCTGGCGGGTGGCCTACTCAGTCACTATAAATAATTGAGTACCTGCGTTCACTCGAACAAGGGGTAATAATGGCGGTCGTCTTAGGCGCGGTGCTTGCCACACTGCCCCGCACCAGAGATGGTGCGCAACGAACGGGCAGAGAGAGCGAACGTATGAGAGCCTTAACCTCTCAGTTCGCAGGTCGTGCTCCCACGCGGGGCGTCGGGCCTTACCATATACAAGGTAAATTAAAATTATAAAAATGAAATTTTTTGCATGACTTCAAGCCACAAAATATCCCTTCAGATCTAACTCACCATGCCTGGAACAAGTCTAGACAAGCAGAAGTTGCTTTGCTACAAGTTAAACTTATGTGAATCTATTATAGGAAATATTTTTCAAATAATTTATTGGATTACAAACTGTGTTACTCAACACTGTTATTAAGATGAACAATGCGTGAATAAATACGTGGTTTCATTCCTAAATATGTATCATGCCCATGGAAACCCTAGAATGTAGGTTTGATGAAAATATTAATTTACTTCAAGCTGCTAGTTAATGATCAAACTATAAATACTGATAATAATTGGAATCCTTTGCGTCTTTGGCGAAGCTTAATGAATAGAAAAATTATATCCGTGACACAAGATCACGTCATGTTATAGCTGTCCTAGATTCGATATCAAGCGAGGGTATAGTGGTATAAATTTTTTTATTGTATTGCATTTAGGAGACAGAATGAAGCAAATTATATGGGTCGTCTCGATTTGATATGTTTAAATTACAAAAAAAAAAAAAGAAAACGGGGAAGTAATTCACTCACCATTATGGTTCAGTGCATAAGGATAATGGTCTCAATTCCTGGCCTGAAAGGGTGGCTCCACTAAAACCAAAAAAAAATGGACAAAAGGATGATTCTCATTTAAAGGAATTAGGGCAATTGCTGAGCCTTGTTCGGTAGTAGTGGTGAGGCCTGACTGTCTTTTGAGATGACTGGAACAAAGCATTACGGCTATTACAAGATTGTAAGTTAAATAGAATTCGAAAAATAAGAGACAGCATGGTGGGCAATAGCGGGATACAGATACATAAAAGAAAATGATAATGCACATAGTGCAGCAAGTGGAGTTTGCACGCTAATTTGAATGGTTATAATGACTTCACCGAAAATTATCATTTAAAAGCTAAATAAATATAATTTTTTTCTTTTAAGATATACGAAAATATTTTCATGTAAGTGGGGAAAGTGAACATTTATGTTGATATTAGACATGATTGATTAGATTTTAAAAAATAAAATTTATGGCAGTTACACATATTTTACAACGTAAAGTAAAAAGGCTTTTGATTAAGTAAGTAAATTTAAGGAATTTTGAGGTGATAAAAGAGCTAATATACATAAACTATGTGAGTAAGAGAGTCCAGGTTTAGACAGATATAAAAATAACGAAACTATTCGCATCATTAAAAAACAAAAAAGGGCAAATGCATTCGAAAATATAAAAGAAATAGAAATATGGTTGATAGTAAAAAATATATATGTTTCTAATATGGAGATGCGGATTCTGGATATCTGCTGATCAATAAATACATTGAATACCAGCAGCATCTAATCCACAGTGAGTTACTAATAGAATTTCTTGCTTTGCGTAGTTTTAAAATTAGTTCTGAGGACAAAACAAGTGGATGTTTCACTCCACTACTTATGTATATGATTTTCTAGTTGTTTGTAGATTTTAGCTTTTAATATTCCCAGAATAAAAAGTCTTAAATAAAATTACGCGTTTTGGTAATATTTCTCTATCTGACACTCGTGAGGGTAAAAAGATGATAGAGAAAGAAAGAAAGTAATATTTCTCTTTCGTGAATTTCCTTGCTGTACAGTAGTAAAGTAGAGACTCAAACTTAGGTGCTTTGGCCCAAAAGTATTAACCCATATAATACAATACAAAATTACAAGAAACATTACAGGTAGCCCCATTATTGAAAGCTAGCACTTTCGGGGTTTCGCATATTTCTCTCGGCGTGGTTTTCATTGTTCAAAATATTCTCCAAAGTCTACAAATAACTGCAATTTGAATTATAAGAATAATTTATTTATTGGTGTCCAACTCCAAGTTGATCCTTATTCATGCGTGCACTCTCATCGGCTGTCAGGTTACATCGAGGCCGCGCAAACTGTTTTTATTATAAAATTGGCTCTATATTTTTGGGATAAATTTATGTATATATTTGATATTGTTCTGTTTATGGTTTAGAGTAGCATTCTTCGACTTTTTTATGCCTTTGGGTGGGCGAAATATGAGATTTTTCGTAAAATAAAATTATAATTTTTACCTAGTCTAATATTTGGGCTGCTTCTTTGTTAGCAAAATTGATATACGTGTATACAACGTTGGTTCTGAGAGTTGAAATGCTATGTTAACATCCATTCGATTTGTCTGTTTTTTTACTACTGACACGATTGAAAAAGTCTTTACACAAATAATAAGTCGAAAAAACACCATTCGATTGAACTCTGAGTTGATATCCAAAATTAAGCCAGTGATTGCATCGCATATTTGCACATCAGAGTGACATCGGGGGACAACTTGATCAGCTTTCTTTTTGACAAAGAACCAGTGCCTATGATTTTATATTTTCCACGAAGGATTTGTTAATTTTAAGATATATTTATGAGGACCCTCATTTTTAGGAAAATAATAACTAGTTTTTAGCTAGAGTCATTATGTATCTCGAAAGTGAAAAAAAAGTCTGTTTTCCTCTTGTATACGACTGTCTCAGAGTCAACTTCTTTTTGCACGGATTTATTTTATTTCTCAAAAATATTTGTATGCGTTTTTTGAAATTTGTTAAAAAAGCTGAATATGCCTGCCATACACCCAAGCTTAGACATATAGTCTTTCTTCATTAAAGATTCTAGTAAGTCAGGTTTTTGCTTTCATACAAAATGTTTCACTTCTTTCCTCAATTCGAAAAGGTGTGTAAGAACCCTTCTTCTCGATAACCACCTCGATTTTACATGAAGGAGATGTGCGAGTTCATACTCTCGTAGTGTCGTGAAGAGCCTGGAGTTCATAGTTTGGCCACGAATTTCATTAGTGTTTAGTTTAGTAGAAAGATTGTTTGCAACTAGGTGCTGCTAGTAGAGATACAGTGAGTGGACAAAACTTCTCGGTGCGCAACTCTTATTTTCACAACTACTCTTGAACAACATCCAGTCATGCTCATAACACACTTCGAAGTATCTGCTCTAGTCTGAGCTATGCGCTTGAAAATACTCACCAAGAGTGTTAAAATGTCTGAATAAGTTGTCCATCTGTGTAAGTTAAAACAATAAACAATTTTTTTCTGAAGTCTTTACCTTCACTATATCTTACTAAGCAAATTAGGATAAGGTAAAATGATTACTTACGTCACTTAATTTATCAAGTTGAATTGTAAAACATCTCGATTTCTTTATCCCCTCGATAACTTACGTTTTAATACCAGATTTCGTATAACTCTTAACCATTTATTGGGATACACGGCAAATTCCTGTGCAGATTGCCTTGTTTAGGGTTTGCAGGTTCCTTGGACGATGCTTACAAACCTCAGCTTTGAGATTACCACACAGAAAAAAAGGTACACGCTTCTCAAGAAAGGCCCGGGAAACATTTCTTTCAAAACTTGCATTGATGTTCGCGCTGTGTGGGCCGTGACCCCGTCCTGCTGAAACCAGACGTTCTCCAGAATAACTTCTTCAAGAGCTACAAGAAAATCTAGATTATGTTTTCATGCCACTCAAAATTAACGGTGGTTGCCTGATTTCTCTTTTCAAAAAAGTAAGGCCCGATTCGTGACACGATCATTATGTAGTAGCTACTGGTGGATCACCTCGGGTTGTTGTCACTCCAATACTGAAAGATTTGCTTATTGATGCAACCGGATAGATTGAAATCTATTTTCCGACTGAAACTGTTTGGCGAAGGGAAATTTGAAACCGAGTACGGAAAGCGCTTCAAACGACTCTTTTTGCCGTATTTAGGCTTCCACGGCAAAAACGCGCTGCTCGTTTATCTATATTATGTCCTATCCACCTGCTTCTATAGAGGCCATCCCCACTCTTTTACGATCTTTGCTTCACAATACCCCATTGAAACTAGGGGAAGTTTTACCCTACACTGTATCAATAAGAATTCTGTGTTTGAAAGCGGTATAGCCTCTAATTTTTTAGTGGCTTGGGGACCCAACATGTCTCGTGCGACATCTAAAATGCAAGGCTTACATATTCTTCATCAATATTATACTGTTTTTTATTTTAGCTATTTGAAGAGTAATTAAATAAGGCGATTGAAGCAGCGACCTGTAATTAGCCGTCATCTTTTTCGTTCGAGTTTTTTGAATTTTTATCTGGTCTTGTAATCTTTCAAAAAAGTTTAATAGCTTATCAGTAAAATCTATACAAATGATGGGCATTTTTGGAAGATTTCATAGCATCATTTAGTAATAGTTTACTGTCAGGATTTACAATTAAACCAAGCTTTAAATTCTCCTTTTCATATTGCCTGATAAAGTAAAGTTGCCTTCTCAGTTTTTGTTTTGTATTGCATATTCTGATGCATATTTCTTTCTTTCTAAATTTAAAGTACTTTAGGTAGCATCACTACTTTTTTTCTGAATATGGCTTTTACCTCCAGTAAAGAAGTTTTTTGAATTGTTGTCTTTATTTTGTAGGGTTTCGAATCTTATGAAACGACTTGTTCTTTGAAATACCACAACATAATATTATAAAAGAATACGCACAAGCGCAATAACACTTATTGTCGTGTGTAGCGGATCGGCATCCTTCAGTGGACCACCGATTGAAGAATACTGAGTTAATGCATGTGGACTTACGGAGAACAGAAAGATACCTCTCTCTAGTAATATCGTCTTACTGAAAAATGGAACTTTGTATGGGAAATATGAGAGAATTAAAAACATATTATTCTTATAAAAAAAAAACAGCTGCGCTATATTTTTGAAAGTAAAAATTGTATATTGTTGCCAAGTTCGTTGTACTTCTACTGGCACATAGAAATTATGAATCCAATTATATAGATAATGATAAACCACACATAAAAGAGAAATATTAATAGTGGCAACAAAACTTGTGAAAATATACATTTTTTTATTTTAAAATGTATTTAAAGTGGAAAGTATTAGAATAAATTGATGTTATACATATGTGCTTGGTATTATTATTGCAAGCTAAACAGCTAATATATATGAATTTATAGGATGTTCTTTCAAGGTTTTCAATAGCACAATGAAAATAAACAGGTTTGCAAAAACGACGCTATTTACACGTTGCTCCCTATCGGACAACGACCTTAATAGTAATTCTATGCTCCGCAATTTCCCAAATAGTAGACTTCTATAAGTCTTCTCTAAGTTTTTCAACTATCATAAAATATTAAATAGCTATAAGTGTCATGAAAATGTGTAGACAGTACAGTAGCAATTGATAAATTGTCTCAGCAGACATAGTATCTTTCGAGCCTTTGAGCGGTCAGGATGGCAAGTAAAATTCATTAATTGTCTGATGGAGTTGGGATAAGCAATAATTTACACTTTAATTGGGAACAGCCCATGTTAATGTGAATATGGTAGATGTCAGTGCTACTATATTCAGTTCAAATATTACCAAGTACTTTTGCTTCCATAAATATTTTAAAGTTATCAAACAGCGTCAATTTTGAATTATAAACGTTATCTTTGACCTGTTGTCCTAAAAAATTTCACCGTTTTAAAGTTTGATGAACATATATAATATTCAACCTTAACGCATAATGATGGTACAATGGGAAGGTGTCCATCTTATTGAAAATGAAACATTTTTTTATTCAGGCATGGTCTAGTTAAGCATAATAGTGATAATATCAATTATAGCTTCTATTAAGTTCAAACGGAATTTTAGTTGCCTAGTAATGATAATGGTGATTTCGTCGTTCTGAACAATCTTGTTCTAGTCAAGATTATTTTCATGAATGGTATAGATTTAAAATCAAACGAAACTTTTAAATAAAAATCTATACTTATGTTACGTCACTGTCAGCTTAAGATACTAATCTTATTAAAGCTTACTTTATAAAAATTGAAACAAATAGAAACAAATAGAACATAGAATATTAACAATGTTGAAAATCATAAACAACAACGAATATGCACGTTGTGGATGTTTAATTGTCTTCTGTATCACAGCTCGCCAGAACCACCACCAACTAAGAAATCAACAGAGAAGCATAAGTCTAGGAACAAAGATAATGAGGATACAGATGATATTAAGAAGCAGCACAATTCCCGTAGCAATAAAAAGCGGGAGTCGGACAGACACGACCACCACAAGAAACAGTCGCCGTCGCCAAAACGCTCGAGGAAGTCCTCGAAGAAGAGAGACAGCTTCAGCGAGCAGGGCAAGCCTTCTAGGTACAACAGCCATTCCTCGTACCGATCCAGGTCGAGATCTTCGGACCACGAAAAAGCGAAGTACAAAAAGAAATACGAAGAACAACGCAGCAAGGCATCCAACGGATCCAAGTTGGAAGAGAAGCCTAAAGCGCGCGACGACAGACGCTCGCCAGCTTACAGAAGGCAATCCCCCAATCACAACGCGAACTCGCGCGGCCGCAAGAGCAGATCTGTCTCGAAGTCTCGCAAGTACGATCAAGTTTCGCAGCCAACCCGCCACAGGTCGAAATCTCACGAGTACGGCAAGCGAGAGGCAAGGCGAAGCAAATCTGCTGAGCCTGTACGGAATAGGTCGCCTCCTCAGAAAACACCCCCTCGCCGTAAAGACGGCAAGGATACATCCTACGAGAGGAAGGCTGAGCGATGCGATTCAAGGGAAAGGAAAAGATCTCCAGATCCACATAAAAAGAAATTGCATGACTCACGGCGCCGATCCTCCCCCGATTCTGGTAAAGTACACAATTCGAGAGCATCAGATGATTACAAGAGGAAGGACGAAAAACGATCCCCATCAAATGCAAGAAAAAGATCGCCAGACTTAAGAAGGAAATCTCCTGATTATAAACGAAAGTCGATAGAATTCAGAAAAAAATCTCCTGATGTTAAATCATCAGATTCAAGAAAAAAATCACCACTGAAGGAAAAGAGCAAGTCGCCACCTATAAAGGAAAGGTCAAAGGAACGAACCCGTTCTAGAGATCTGGAAGATTCTTCGCGCAAGTTGCGTTCTCCTAATAAATCTTCATCGCGCGATCGTAAAATACATGAAAAATCCCGATCACTATCAAAGAAAAGAACTACTCCTGAGCGGAACGATGGCCGTAGACGAAGCAGATCTAATTCTTCTCGTCGACGGGACGGTTCCACTAAGAGTAAAGATAGAAGTGCGTCTTTAAAATTGGACCAAATTGAAGGCAGGCACGATTCTAGTCAAGAAAGGGCTCGACAAAAGAAGAAGAGCCAGACACCACCGAGGACCAAATTGCACAGAAGCAAAAGCACCCAATCAAATTCCAGTTCCGACTCTCATGACACGTCTCAGATTAAAACGCCTCCCAGAGACGATCAAAAACATGACGTGAAAAAGAATAGCGACAAGTCCCCTCGCCGAAAAAACCGCCAGCCGATGCCGGTTGTGCGATTGAGGTCTTCTAGCGAAGACGAAAAGTCGGATCATGAGAACGACAATGTCGATGAAGAAAGAGAGAAGGAGCTGCGCATGTTGCGTTTGCTGAAGTCTGGCTTGGCTGCTAAAGCCAAGGAGGCTTTGGAGAAGAAGATTCCAAAGCTGAAAGAACCGAAGGAAATAAAAGAACTGAAGGTTGCGAGCCCAAAGATGCCTGACATTAAGCACTCCATTGAGCCGGACAAATTTGATATTAAGATTTTGCCGCTCAAGCAGGATGCTGATAAATTAAAACTGGAGGAAGCTGGTGCGAAGGATAAGGCAAGGAATCATCGCGATGAAAATCATGAGTTTCTTTTTCACAAGCGAGCAGAAAGCCCGGGTAAGAAATCATCGAGCAGCAGTCGTTCGCCATCTCGGTCCCGATCGAAATCCAACAGTACCTTATCAAAAGTTCAGAAATCAAAATCAAGAAGCTCTTCAAGGTCATCTTACAGGTAAGATTATCTTAGAATTTTTATTGTGATTCTGTTATTTTGCATTATCTGTGCTTGTTTTACTTGTTATCTTTCAGCTGTTTTTTTTGTATAGGACTTGTAATTAATTTATAAGTGATTGAATGTTTTTTTTTACTCTTTTCGGATCAATTCAGTTAGTTATTCTTTTCTTTCTTAAGAGATTTGCAATCGTAGCAGAAGCCAGTGCTGGAGTTAACTGAAAAGCTCTTTCATTTCAACAATTGGTACACAAGTGTACGTTGTGTCTCCAGTTACATTCCATTAATTTTAAAATATTTTCTTTGTCACAATTTATGATGTTAACAATAATAAATCTTGCTATATTATTTAAAGTCTAATGAATTTAATCAAATTTTACTTTTTGTTCAATTCAGTAGAAGCAGATCCCCTTCTTCAAGCAGCAGTAATTCTGTGTCACGGTCACCATCACGTGCACACAGCTGTAGTCGCTCACGCAGCCGTAGTTCCTCCCGAAGCTCCAGCACGGATACATCAAGATCTCGCTCTCCGTCAATACCCCGCCGCCACGGGTCGCCCAGCTTCTTAGACCGTCGGCGAATTACCAGGTACCGTACTGCAACTCCCATAAACCACTCCATGCATGAATAGCCACTACAAGTCTCATTACATTGCTGTTTTCATTTCAGCAGGAAGAGAACATAGGAGTTTTCGTTCGTTAGTTCTGTAGCTGTAACTTAGTCGTTTAAGTTCAATGCAATAGTATGCCATTTTCAGTTTTTTAATGTACTGCAGATTGTAATTGAATTGTGAATTATTTTATTTTATATTATTTTGTAGGACGTTCACAATAAATGTTGTTAGCAATGCACACCCTTTTTATTTGAATCGTAGTTAATATGTGCTGTGATGCTTGGTAAGCAACTTCGTTACTGCTTTTTGCTAGCTTTATCGTAGCATGTACGTAAATAATTTCAATTTTAGTGTGTTACCATGTGATGTTTAACCATCATCATTATCGTTTGTCATTAACTAACAATATTAACAAATCCTACTAACAGTGCACGTAAGCGCCCCATTCCATACCATCGCCCAACGCCCTCGTCGCCTTCTTCAATGAGCAGTTACAGCAGCAGCCCCTGGTATATGCGGCATCACAGCTCCAGCCGCAGCCACTCCTTGAGTACCAGCTCGAGATCAGCTTCGCGATCGCCACTGCACTCGCCATAACTCTTAACTGCTTACTAACTGCAACATGTTTCGATTCGGTTTGATCTCATCTTAGCAGAGCTGTGCAATAAGGATGTGGGGGCGATCTGCAATATTATTGTACAATATAATGGTCTCATCAACATGAACCTATAGCATTGCCAGCTAGTTCGAAACGTGAAACGAATGTTTGTAATCTCCAAATTCTAAATGTAGCGAATATTGTGCAAAAATCGATTTGTCGGTTGTGAACATCATCAATAAGTGTATATATAGCTGTTTTACTTTCTGAAATATCCTAGTGCAATTAAATGATATAAAGACTCCAACTTCGTCTACATTCCAATCAAGTCTAATTCTAGTCGAATGATATTTGAAGTTTTGTGATAAGAATGTGGTCATAGAAATGAAAGTTAGCCGCACTAGCTGTGAGAGCAAGTAAGGTTTTACTATTATTTATCCAAAAGTATTTATGTATGTATTTATTTGTATATTTATTATGCTATTTATAGAATCTTGATATTGTATGTAGTAAGACCAAGTGGAATACTCCAAAATTGTAGCGATATCACAAATTGTTACTATACCTCAAAAGACAACTTGCGATCTGTGTAAAGTCGTGTATGTAACAAAGTAGATATTTTTATCGATACTCGACACTCGCTAGTCTTAGGTTAAGTTGAAGTACTTAAATACTCTATGCTTTGATGATTATCTTGAAACATTGTAAATTATTGTTGTGATTCGCCCATACATGTTTGTGGGATTAAAGAAATAAAATTCTTCACAATTTTCTGTAATGATGTTGGCAATTTAAAAAAGATTTCAAAGATGTACATCTAATGTAGCAGTTGGATAAACTCATGTGAGTGTGGAGAACACCATGTAAATACCAGACTATTGTGCTAGTAAGTTGAGGTAGAGGAATAATGATTTATAGCTGTTTGCTCTTTGAACCTAGAGGTTTATTTTGTTACATTAGTTTTTTTTTTGTCCATACAACAGCCTAGGCAGAATTGGTATTGATAGGAATATTGGGGAATTGAACTGGTTTACCCAGAGCATGAATATTAATTTTAAAAAATTTCAACACCTATGACCTAGGCCAAGGTAACAAGACTAAACTAAAAGATTCAAACTGCAAGATATGATTTTTGGTTAGCCTCCTTTGTAGAGGGGCAGCTGTTATTTCGGTAAACAGTAGATTTGTGCTATGTTAATTTATCATTTTTTTTGTAAGGGAAAGAACAAAGTTTGTCATAAATTATCAACGAACTTAAAAAACTCGTTACTGAATTCTATGTCTGTCTGCCGGTCCGTCACAAAATTTGAGATTTTTTAAAATTTGAAAATGAATCCTTATAGGAAATTTTACGCTGAATTCGAAAATGAAGTCGAAAAAATTCTGTCGAATAATTTTCGAGATATTCGATTTCGAATTTCGGGAAAATTCGAAATCGAAATCGAAAGGTCTTTTTAAGTTCGTTCTGGGATTGCTTACAGAGCAATCTTTTCGCCGGCCCCATGTTTACAAATGAGATCTGTTCAAGTTCTAAGGTCTCCAAATTTTTTCTGAAAAAATACTCCCCCAAAAAAGTTGAAGCTTCTGTTACTTCTCTTCTTCATTTAGACATTGTGACACTGGAAAATTGCTGATGCAACAGCGGCTCAATTGGAAAATGAGCGGTCACGGAGAGTGTCCCTCATGGTTGGAAATTCATAGAGGCATCACGTGTCAACATGTTCTGAGACATTGCCACCTGCATAGCCTTGCGTTCGTCGGTAGCATATACGGGACCGACCTTAAAGAAACTTCTCGCATTTTCAGGTCATCATGCGAAATGATCCTAAGAAAATATTAAGTTTAGAGGCGATATCACGCATGTCTAATTAACGGTCTTCCATAACAACTTGTTCCACTCCCACAATCATGATTTTAGTCCGGCTGCTTCAGTTCATTGTCGCTCAAGTCCGACCTTCTTTAAACTTTCGCACCCACTAACGCAAATTTTTAACATCCATAACGCCTTCACCACATATCTCATTCAATTAGTGATGAATTCTGATGGGCGTTTTATTATGCAAGAAGAGAAAACAGATGATTACACGTTGTTCTTGATCATTAAACGTTGCTATTTTAAGTATACAAAACAGCACTCACTGCAATGGCGATAATTCTACCCGTGTACATTGTGTGCTGCTGCTATCTATATTACAAATCTAGAAATATTTCCTGATCTTTTAAAATTAACCGCATTTTTCTACTTACTCCTACTGCTGAGGAAAAGATTTGGAGACTTGAACGCATCTTGTACATTACGTGATACCAAATATAAAAGATGCTGCGCATTATAATTTTTCAGCTATGTTTTTTGGTTCGTTGATGACCTACCAACATTCCAATCACTCATTTCCGACTTTGTTGCGCAAAAATTATTTCTTGGCTGATGGAGCTCCAATTAATTGTTCATTTGTTGTGCTCAAGTTTTTTAGTTTAATTTTCAATTTCAAGTGTTACCAGACCTACTAAAGGCAAATAAATAATTTTTTAGGAATTGTTTCATGTAGTTTTTAGATGAGAAATGAAAAAATAAACATAATTTTATTAAAGTATCATATTTCTAGCCGCACCGCTGCCGTAATGGTTAACCATTTAAATACTAACTACAACCAATATGGTTTATAGCTATCGCATTTTCTTGCCAAAGTGTAGGTGTCTTTATAGTAGTTTTTTGCATTGTTTTCTGCTAAAATAATATAGCCATGCTTTCAAATTATACTTGATTTGAGACCGCAATTAAGAAATAGCAATCAAAAAGGGAAAACACTTGCTTATTATCTAGACCTGATCATAGCTAATAAACAGTTGAAGTCTACTATCATTTACCTGCAAATATAGCTTTGCGAGGTTAACCTTAGTCTATAATTCCACAATGTACTGAAATACCTCTTCCTTTTATAAGAAAATTTTTGATCCCATCTTTGGAAGACCCTATTGACAGAAAAAGTTTTAGCTTCACCATCCCCCATAAATGGTTGTATGATTATAAGCATTAAAAAGATTTTCACAACTAGAGTAAGACAATTGATAAAAACTACAAAACAACAAACGTGGGAAAAAAGTGTAGCGAGATAGAAAGGTACATAGGAGGAAGAAGGACGGCAGAGGTATGGAAATTCATAAGGAATGTAAAAGCTTCACATCGAGAAAAAACAATAATACAAAATATTCCTGCCGAAGAATGGAAACAATACTATTTAAAGCTGCTCACCGAGAAAAGACCTATATTCCAAGAAACTACGATGACAGAAGGAAGAACGATAGATATTAACTACATAGAAATACAAGAAGAACAAGTAATTAAAGCAATTAAAGAAATGAGAAATGGAAAGGCTCCCGGTCCAGAGGAATCCCCGTTGAGTTGGTAAAAAATGGAACACCGAAATTGTATAGGATGATAACAAAACTTATGAATAAATGCATAAATGAGGGAAATATACCAAATGAATGGAAAACAGGATATATATCTCCAATACACAAGAAAGGGAAAAGAGACATCTGCGACAACTACCGAGGAATAGCAGTTACAAGTACTTTTAGCAAAATATATGGACGAATTATTCGAGACTTAATTGAACAACAATATCAAGCCGAAGAAGCGGAAGAACAAAGCGGATTTAGGGCAGGCAGATCATGTTTGGATAACCTGTTCTGTCTAACACAAATTGTGCAGAAAAACTAGCAACCGGCAGAGAACTGCATTTAGTATTTCTCGACATATCAAAAGCTTATGATAACGTACCCTGAAAAACTGTGGGACGTAATGGAGAGCAGCAACATCAACAGTACATTAGTCAGGGCTGTGAAGAACCTATATGACAATCAAACAGCGAGAGTAAAGGTAGGAGCGGAACTGACAACAGAATTTAAAGTTACGAAAGGTCTAAGGCAGGGTTGCTGTATCTCACCGACGTTATTCAAGATATATATAGAAAAGCACTCGAACAATGGAAAAGGAAAAGTATGGGAATGGGGATACCACTGGACGAGGACACTATATTATATACGTTGCAATTTGCCGACGACCAAATTATTATGGCACAAGAAATAGAAGACATTGAATACATGACAAGGAAAGCTATAGAGGAATATGATAAATGGGGCTTAAAATTAATGTAAATAAATCAGCATATCTTAGTATAGGATATGAACAAGACGCTTTAACCTTAGAAACAGGCGAAACTATACCGTCATGTGAAGAATACAAATATTTGGGAGCAACAGTAGGAAAACAAGGATTATATAACACAGAGGTAAAAAGAGAATAAAACAAGGCCGGAAAGTTATAGGTGCGCTAAATGGTATACTTTGGGATGCAAATATAAGCAAAAGAATAAAAACAAATATACTCGCTATGGTACAAAGTGTGGCACTATATGGAGCCGAAATCTGGCAACTCTCGGAACAGCATAAAAATCAACTGAAAGTAATGGAAATGGACTATTGGAGAAGATCAGCGAGAATATCCCGAAGAGATAGAGTCAGAAATACAAGAATACGTGAAATAATGGATACAGAAAGGGACATCTTGGAAGAAATTGAAAAAAGGCAACTCTTGTGGTACGGACATGTCGAAAGAATGGGTAACAACAGGGTCCCGAAAAAAGCAATGCAGTGGCAACCAAGAGAAAGAAGAAAGAGGGGACGGCCAAGAAGAGGTTGGAATGAGGAAGTAGGAAGCCTGAAGGAAAAGTGGGATATCCAGCAAGGCGCTTTGATGAACAGAAAAGAATGGAAAAAAATATTGAACTCCGGAAGACCCAGATAGAGGTTAAAATACGGAAAGAAGAAGAAGAAAAAGATTTTCAAAGATGTCTTCATATGTAACGGTGATCGCAATCTTATTTTTACCATGCGAGCAGATATCTCGTTTCACCTGCACAGTGATTAATTTTCATCTTCTACACGATGGAGACCACAAAACGGCTCCATAATGAAGATAGAGATACGCCATCTTATTGTTTTTACCTAAGAAAAGAAGAATTTGGATAATGCATATGTGCCAAAGATAAATGAGATGTCTTTGAAAGTGAAACAGTGGATTCATAAAAAAGTTCAGTACAAAGAAATTGATGCTCTAAATCTACTAGAGGTAGTTCTAAATCCTTTAAAAAGTGTAAAACGTAAAGACCAATATCTTTGACAGAATTGTCATTTTTTTTATAAAAGAGATTGGTAACTAGTTTGAGAGCGCGACTCAGCACTTCGAATCTGTGGTCTTTTGTGTTTCCCTAAATTTCTTAGGCAAGCTCTGTTCCTTCTAGGAGCCTCAGTAAATTCTTTAGAAGAGTTTTCCCAAATAGTTTATGTCTCCTGCAATATGGTGCTGGACAATCGAAAATTGTGTGAGGCCCTACAGAGTATATCACCTCTGTATATACCGATTCCGTGTAGATGTTCCATCAGATGGCAGCGATCTGTTATCTACAAACTATCTTATCTGTACATATCCTAAGTGAACGAAGAAAATTTCCTAATTTCCTAAGTAGCGGCCCAGCGGAAGCATGTTTTTGTTTTTTTTGCTATTATTGGTTTACGAAAGCTTACACCAGCCTGGCTTGGAACCCATATGAGTTGAATCTTGTTCTTCTCAAAGGTGACCAGATGGGATAAATATTTCTTATACGAGATAATTTCGCTTTTAAAGCTGCTTGTCTATCTGTTAGAACACTGATGCATTGTTGGTTATAATTGCGTTTCAAATTCTCCTGTATGCGTTGCATTATCGCAAAGATTTTAGCTTGAAAGACTGAGGCCTTAGTACTCAATGTTTGCTTCTGGTCTTACACCGTGATCCGTGCGGGAACCCAGATTAACCAGATTAACCTACTCGTTAGGTAAGATACGGTTCCTTGTTCCCAATTGCTGTGATCATACCTCACAGTAAACGTTTTTTTTAAATATTCAGGAAGTGTGTAGTCAGTAACCTTAAATACTTTTCCAAACATACGCCTGTCTGCAACAAGAGCCGTTTTGCTTTATTTGTAATGTTATCCAGTTTAGTTTTGCATGTAGGGTAATTCCTAGATACTGTAGCAAATTTTTGTTACGTACCAGAACCGAAGCGAACCGTGTTAGTACGACATAAATTGTTACAAATAAATATAATTATAGAGTGTAACTTTATGTTAATAATTCCTTGTGCAGGGTACATAAATACTATTAAGTAATTCAATTTTTCTAAGTAATTTAAGTAAATTTAAGCGTGTGATTGACTACTGTTGGGAACAAAAATGTTACAATACTTAACTTTCTGAACCACCACTTTCACAGAATATTGTAAGGCTATAAAATTGCCTTAACTTTCTTCTTCAAGTCAAAGGTATTAGCGATGTTTTGCTAGGGTTTATCTAAACGTTTTTTCTCTCCAACCAACTTTTAGTGGTATCTAATCTTTGCATTAGTTCCGCAATGATATTAGGGTTTCTACTCCTGATTGGGATAACTGTGTCATTTGCATAGCCTTGGACATAGTACCTACTTCTCATTATTGAATCTTACTAAGAGATTATTCACCACCAAGTTCCACATAAAGCGAGAAAGAAAGCCTTCTTGTAAACACTCTTTGGTGGCACGTACCTTGAGAGATTCTACACCCAAATCATCTTGTATTTGACGTCACTTTAACGTGGTATGTATTCAACTGTTTAAGTTGTCATCAACAGCAAGTCTTGGAGTTAGAACAGTTAATGATTTAGAGAAGCTATTGTCAAATGTTCCTTCTATGTCAAGGAAAGCTGTTAGAGGAATTTCTTTGCTTTTTAACCTCACTTTTATTCTACTGATTTTCCTGGTTAGTAGGCATGTTGGTTGCGGTAAATAGGATTGTCTTCCAGAACCCCATCACGTTTATCAGCTTTTCCAACGTTTTTTAATAGACATTAATTTAATAGGTCTTAAAGCGTTTGGTTGGTTATACGATTGTTATCCTGGTTTGAGAATGAAGATTACTATAGTAAATCTCCATGCCAATAGCAATTAGTTTTATGCTAAACTCGATCAAAAGATTTTTATAAAAAACAGAATTATCAGATCTATTGCCTGCTGTAAAAACGCTGGAAATATTTTATCAGATCCAGGACATTTATAAGGTTAAAAGAATTTGACAGCCCAAGTTACCTTATTGTATGTTACCACTTTCCTAGAAAACTTCCCATTAACTCTTATAAGTCTTTTTGGATAGTTGTTAGGCATCGATTTATCTTGTTCAGCTTGTTTTTTTGTTTGAAGCAGCATTCCCAGCGTTTCTCTTTCACTATTAGTAAAATCACCTATTTGTTTCAACATGTTTCCAAGTGGAATTGAGAGATTCTTCAACAGGACTATGTACACGAACTGCTTGGATTGTGCTTTCAACACCCCTGCGGAAATTCATCCAACAGTCCTGCCTTTGCTTTCCTTACAGCTTTATTGTATTTGGTTAAAGTCTGGGCATGAAGATCTCATTCACTAGTACGTTTTGCTCTGTTGAAAAGTGCTGAAAAGGTGTTTATTCTGCCATACCACCTTTTGTTACACTGAGCAGCCTTATTTATTTGATCGACCATTATTTCCATGTACTGCAGGAGTTTGGATTTTGGTTTTGGCAAGGGCTAACTTATTCCTAAGTTTTTCCTTGTACATTACCTAGTCGGCCTTTTTGGCATTCCTATAGGTTAGAGATTTCTTGTGAAAGTCCCCAGTAAGTATATAATGGGTCTGTGATCAGCCATTTGTGGTTCATTAGACACGTGTCATTGTTTAATTCTGCCCTAAAATCCCATCATGGCCGGAGTTAAATCAATGACTTCTTTTTGATGGCGAGTTACAAAAATAGGCTCGTTACCTCGATTAAATATTTGAAGGTTTGAATCAAACATTCTAAGAGGTGAATACCTGTTGAGTTGGTATCTGAGCTACCTCATGGAACATTATGTGCATTGGCATCGCAATCCGTTAAGAACGTTAAGAAATGGAGGCGGTTGGTCTCGCAGAACGTCATAACTTTTATTAGTTCCATGCCTGGTGGTAGGTTAACTTGAACCAGAAGGTATACTGAGTATAATACAACTTCACTCATATTACTTGCTGTGGTTTTATGGTTGGTTGATACGTCCCTAAAACATAGATTTACAAAGACATGTATTTTATTCTGTTTATAATAAAAGTACATGATCTGGGCGTATCAGAAGATTTGTTATATACTAACTCATCTCTAGTTTGAGTCTAATTATTCTCTCCGTTACTATCTATGGTTCCTAGATTAGGGCTATATCAAAGTTCCTGGATAGTAAACGGTTGTATAGAATAGTCGTGGCGTTCTTACTGTGCAGGAGGTTTGCTTAGAGCATCTTCAGGCTCTTTGCTGGTGCTGACGCCATTTTGACTAATAATATTAGGAACAGATAGACATCTGAAGATTGCTCTGCCTAACTCCAGATATGGTTTTAAGCCCAGGTTTCTTATGGTTTTTATAGAGGCTTCATCAATTAGCATGATCAAACTCCTACTGTTGGGTTCAGAGACCTTATTATCCTGGGTTTTCAATCGTGCCAGGATCGCTTTCTGTGGTTTAGAGCTAAAGAATTTGGGAGCCCACATAAGCACTTTAGCCGCATTCAGAATTTTCTTGGCCAGGTCCACCTTTCTACAGATTGATGTTAGGAATTATGGATATAAGCTATGACTTAGTTTCTTCGTTTTGGAGCAGATGATTATTTCTCCTTTATCATAGTAGCAGCTGATGAATTGTAGACCTGTGCCCTCTTCATCGGGTTGTATCTATCCAATTAATGCTAGTTATACTTAGTTAGCTTCTACCTTTGTCAGCTTACTCTTTGGGTAATCCTGGGGAATTATGGAAATTTTGGATCCTTTCAGGACAACTCTAAAGGTTTATTTCACCTATTCTTTGCGATTTTCAGCACTTCAAGGTTTCTTGGCAGTGGTTTCTTTAGTTGGGGTTTGAGTGCTCCTATCTAATCTCTGCCGTTCCACAAAAGGTGTTCTAGAGGTTTCACCTAAGCTTGCAGCTACGGTGGGTTTCTTCTTTGGACGCTGCTTTCTGGGGCATATTGGTTTTCTTGAGGCTTTAGCCTTTCAATTTCAGCCTTCTGTCTTTGCGCGCCGGATCATCGCTTGGTTGTCTCCGTTGCAGTTGTGGAGGTTTGGGTTACAGCCTCTATGCTGAAATTGATACTTTACTCTTCCTCAGTTATGGTTTTCTCAGTTTCGACTGAGTTAGATGAATTCAGCAAGCTTCATCATCTTCATTGGAAAGGTTGGTTACTGGTGATAAAATGTCATCTATACCTATTTTGTTCCCACGAGTAGCTACATTATTAATAACATCCTTTACAGTTTAATCTTGTTTCTTTATGAATGATCTTGACTCATTAAGATAGAATAAGAAAAGAAAACTGATGTTCTAAAAGTAATTGCATATTTTTCTGGTAGTGTAATACAATTAATTTTTTTATTGTTATACTATTTTCAAAGAATTTGTATCACCAGCATAGACAGTTAATCAAACTATTTACATATAGATTCTGAAGCGTTTGCTGAAATAATGAGCTGAAGACATTTTTTAGCTCGAAAAACCTTGCCTACTTTTTCTCATCCACTATCTATATAGTGGACAGAACAAGGCCATGTCTTGACTTGTTAAAATGTAGTTCTGTTTGGGCAAGACTAAAACCATTAACGGATTAACTCAAAACCATTAACAACTTTATTAACCGAAATCAGTTAACAATCGACTATTTCCATTAACAAATACCATAGTATATTAGTTTTTTGTTAATGGAAATAGTCCCTTGTTAACCGATTTTGGATAATACAGTTGTTAATGGTTTTTTGTAAATGGAAATTGTCGATTATTAACCGATTTCGGGTAATACAGTTGTTAATGGTTTTTTGTTAATGGAAATAGTCGATTGTTAACCGATTTTGGATAATACAGTTGTTAATGGTTTTTTGTAAATGGAAATTGTCGATTATTAACCGATTTCGGTTAATACAGTTGTTAATGGTTTTTTGTTAATGGAAATTGTCGATTGTTAACCGATTTCGGTTAATGCATTTGTTAATGTTTTTTTGTTAATGGAAATGGTCAATTATTAACCGATTTCAGTTAATAGAATTGTTAATGGTTTTTACTTTCCTTATCCTATAATAAGGAAAGTAATGTAATCGGCGGAAATTTGACCTACCCAGTTTTTCACATTTCTGGGCAAATTATAGTCTCAGGACACCAAAAAAGTTGTTTTGAGCCATTGGTTCGTGTGTGTGTGTGTGTGTGTGTCTGTCTGTCTGTCAGTCTGTCACTAAACAAGATATCATGAGAACCGTAAGAGCTAGAGATTTGAAATTTGGTATGCAAGTTACTTGTAAGGGACGCAGTGCAAGCTTTGGTAAAATCGACCAGTTTGGTCGCAGGGTCGAAAATCGGTCAAAAGCGGTCGCGAATCTAAACGGTTGACGATATAAAAAATTTATGAGAATAAAAATGATTTGTTATCATGAAATAAACATGAATTTAAAATGAAAGTTGGTAAAATAGGAACTCGAAAAAAAATTGAAACTAAGGATTTTTAATATATCGGGTATTTATAAAATGTTTCGGGAAATTTATATTACCGGATAGATAAAACCGAGACGAACAAAAAATTACAATGAAATTTTTTGATCCGAGGTCAAATAAATAAGTTATAGCCGATTAAAAATTAATTAAACGGACCAATCACAGCGCGCTCGGAGAGGTACTGGGCCGACTGCGGGAGGACGGGGGAGAGCGCTTGGCCGCTAGGAAGGAGCACGCAGGCAACAATGGCGAAGGCTGTGCGGCCGAGCCCGCACGGTTACCTTCAGTGACGTAGCAAAATTTTAAGTACGAGTCAATTATTATCTTGTACTGTTTATTTTAATCAGCTTTCGAGTGTTGGACTATATATATATATATAAGGAAAGTGGTGTGATGTTTACACCAGATTCTTTGTTAATGGAAATGGTCGATTATTAACCGATTTCAGTTAATAGAATTGATAATGGTTTTTTGTTAATGGAAATAGTCGATTGTTAACCGATTTCGAATAACACAGTTGTTAATGGTTTTCTGTTAATGTTTTTTTGTTAATGGAAATTGTCTATTGTTAATCGATTTTGGTTAATGCAGTTGTTAATAGTTTTTTGTTAGTGGAAATATTCCATTGTTAACTGATTTCGGATTATACAGTTGTCAATGGTTTTTTTGTTAATGGAAATTGTCGATTATTAACCGATTTCAGTTAATAGAATTGATAATGGTTTTTTGTTAATGGAAATTGTCGATTGTTAACCGATTTCGGTTAATACAGATGTTCATGGTTTTTTGTTTATGGAAATAGTCGATTGTTAACCGATTTCGGTTAATGCAGTTGTTAATGGTTTTTTGTTTATGGAAATAGTCGATTGTTAACCGATTTCGGTTAATGCAGTTGTTAATGGTTCTTTGTTAATGGAAATTGTCGATTGTTAATCGATTTCGGTTAATACAGTTGTTAATGGTTTTTTGTTAATGGAAATTGTCGATTGTTAACCGATTTCGGTTAATGCATTTGTTAATGGTTTTTTGTTAATGAAAATTGTCGATTGTTAATCGATTTCGGTTAATACAGTTGTTAATGGTTTTTTGTTAATGGAAATAGTCGATTGTTAATCGATTTCAGTTAATACAGTTGTTAATGGTTTTTTGTTTATGGAATAGTCGATTGTTATCCGATTTCGGTTAATGCAGTTGTTAATGGTTTTTTGTTAATGGAAATTGTCGATTGTTAACCGATTTCGGTTAATGCATTTGTTAATGGAAATTGTCGATTGTTAATCGATTTCGGTTAATACAGTTTGCTAATGGTTTTTTGTTTATGGAAATAGTCGATTGTTAACCGATTTCAGTTAATAGAATAGCGTATATGGTTTTTTGTTAATTGAAATCGTCGATTGGAGTCTGTTAATGGTGTTCTGTTAATGAGAATTGGTTAATGAAATTAGACTTTTTTTAATGGTTTTGCGTTATTCCGTTAATGGTTTCAGTCTTGCCCGTAATTTTTTTATACAAATACTACTTTAACAGTAAGTTTTAAAGGCAGATCAAGTAAGTATGTAGTGCCACAAACTTTGGAAGTACTTTATTTTGTTGAAAAGGTGTTTGATAGAAATACGTGGTTTAAACTGAGCGTACCACTAAAATACACGTGACCATTGTAAACACAAATCTAACCAAAAAATAGTTTGTAATGTTGACTGGTTTTAGAAACTTTTCCGTCAGTAGATTTGCTTCTAGTTTTACTAAAAGTAGCACTATATTTGCTGTCTCTTCAGGTTAAGTCGGTCACCTTTTTTTTTCTTTTTTGTTAAATGTGCCCTTCATAGGTCAAGGGAAATGTGGGGTTGCTGTGATAAGAGTCTCTGGTCCTCATGCAGGGTCAGCATTGAGATTACTGACAAAATCGGAAAAACTCCCGCAGCCCAGATTCGCTGCTCTGAAAAGCATAAGAGATTTGCAGACAGGGGATGTCCTGGATAAAGGCCTGGTGCTTTGGTTTCCTGGTTAGTACATACGGACAGCTAGTGCGTCATAATTATACGATTGCAGGTCCCCGCAGCTTTACAGGGGAAGACAGCTGTGAGCTTCAGGTACATGGCGGCCCTGCCGTTGTTGGCGCAGTCTTGAAAGCTTTAGGCTCCGTACCGAATCTGCGGCTGGCTGAGCCAGGCGAGTTTACCCGACGGGCTTTTTATAATGGCAAGCTTGACTTGACTGAAGTAGAAGGCATTGCCGACTTGTTGGCTGCTGAAACGGAAGTTCAGAGGAAGCAAGTAAATTTCAAAATAATGCGTATGCTACCTATGATATATTAATAGCATTTATTGGTGATTGATGTAATTATAGGCGTTTTTACAATCCGAAGGACACTTGAGTAAACTTTATCAAAACTGGAAAACAAAGCTAGTGCAATGTTTGGCAAAATTAGAAGCCTACATCGATTTTGAAGAAACGGAAAGCTTGGAGATTGATTTAATGAAGGATATTGGGAAGGTATTACAAGAATTGTCCATAGATATTGAACAACACTTAGTGGATGGTCGTACGGTGAACGGCTTAGAAGTGGAGTGAAAACAGTCATTTTGGGCGAGCCAAATGTTGGAAAAAGTAGCCTTTTGAATGTTTTATGTAAATTCTGTTTGTCTAGTTGGTTGCTTTTTAACCGAAATTTATTATTTAGGCCAACGACCAGCTGCTATTGTGACGCCAATAGAGGGAACAACGAGGGATGTGCTGGAGGTAACGCTAGACATCGGTGGCTATCCATTGGTGCTTGCAGACACAGCTGGGTTGCGCTCAAACACAATTGATGTTGTCGAAAAAGAAGGCATTAGCAGAGCTCTCAATGCTTACAAATCTTCCGATTTGTTATTTTTAATCATAGATTGTGTTAAGTGTTTAAAGTGGTGTAAATTAAATCCCAAAAAGATTTTGTTGACTATTTAAAAGCTTATGTGATGCAGCTGAATATTACAGACTTGCTGGATACTTCCAGCAGTGACGGTAATATTTTATTTAAAAAACAGTGCATAATTATAGCTAATAAAATTGATCTAATCGAAGACCATGATTTATTCATGTTAAAAAAGTTTGATTTAAAGTTGATCTCATGCAAATTGGAGAGCGGTTTCAAGGAATTAATAGAGGAAATTACTAATAAATTGCAACATCTGTAAGTACTTAAGTGGACTATTGTATTAGGTAGGAATGTCTGTATTGATGTATTAGGTGCGGAACGCCTTCTGAAGAACATCCAAGCATGACGCATGCACGACATCGACAGCATTTAGCCCAGTGTTTGAAACATTTGAAGAAGTTTTTAGAGCAGAATGATGGAATGGATGTTGTTTTGATGGTGGAAGAAATTAGGAGAGCTCTGCGGCAACTGGGGAAAATAATGGGGAATGTTACGACAGAACAGTTGCTTGATGTGATCTTTAAAGAGTTTTGCATTGGAAAATAGATGGAAGAAAATCATATGCATAAAAATTAGTAAGAGTTACTGAATAGTTTAATTAGATTGGCATTTAATTGTTTATTAATGAAGGAGATGCATGAATTTAAATGTAATTTGCTAATAAAAGGAAGTACCAATAAGGATGTTTTGTTAGTTAATTTCATTGAAATGAAACTGCAAAGATATGAAAAAATTGCTGTACTGTACCTGTGACTATGTTGTCACACAAATATTGTGATTCAGCTCAACTTTTCAATTTACGTTGTGCTTATTTGAGGTGTTAAAACTACTTTACAATTATTAAATAGGTTGTTTTGAGTAATCTATTTGTATAAAATTCTGTAGGAATCTTAATAAGTCTTTAGTAAGCAACATTTGTTAACACAAGTTTTTTAATGATAAAATGCATTTTAAAGCTAGTCGAGGAGTGTTGAGAACATGGAATCACAGAGTGTTAGCAAATTTTTATAGAAGAAATTGTTCTGAAGCTTCTGACTTTTATCTGTAGCTCTACAATTTTCCTCTTTTTTCCAACATCAAACTAAAGCTCTGCTTTGATATTATATACGAAATATAAATCAAATTTCAAGTGATGAGTGATTTTCAAAAAGATATCTATTATCTTTTGAGGATGTGGCAGAAGCTTTAGAACTATTGTCTATGTTTTTAAGGTAAATGTATTTAAATGATATGCTGTTGATCGTTCTTGGGTTAGTTTGGGCAATTTAATATAAAGTAATTTTTGTGGTATTGCAGTTGCCAGGTAATCAGTGGCTTATTGGCAATGATTAAACACTATATAATCTGTGTGATCTGATGTAGACAATGACATTAAATACAGACTACTGCTATTATACTATCTTCTAGGAAAATCGGAATATGCAGACACAGATATCAGTTAGCCTTTTTAGTTACAGATTTGGATCTTATAAATTTTATACTGCTCAGGACGATAAACTTCTACATTGATATATAGGTAATTTATTTTTAAACTATTTGCAATTTATTTAAATGGGTTTTTTTATTTTAATTTATTTGCCAGTTCAACAATAATTTACAATGTTATTCATGGCATTATTGAGAAAAGTAGGATAAGAAGTAGCAGTAATATAAGTTATAATTTATGGGAATTGATAGTTCCCTTACAGATTTGCTTACAGGCTTATCACTTTCCAGTCCGGTTACGTATAAGTCTTGTGGTAGCTTACGTTTTAGTCTTTGATGAGTATTTGGTTTGCCTAGGTTATAGTGAATAGCATCTTGCATTTATAAATGGCTGTAAAGAACGTTTTGGCACTCGCACTGATGTAACTGAGAATTGTAGCTGTGTCTAATTTGTAGTGTAGCTGTTAATTGCGAATGAACCATGGGGTGTTCACTGCGATGTGTAAGATTTCATTTTGGAGTCTTTGTATCTTTTCCAAGTTAGTCCTCACTGTGTTACTCCATATTGGCGATGCGTAGAGCATCAGTGGTCGAATTAACGATTTATACATCATGATGGTGCATTTTGGCTTGAGCGATGATTTTCTATTAATGAGGGGCTACAGCTGTGTCAACCTCGCATATCCATGATTTAATTTGTGGTTTACATGGAGTTTCCAGGTGAGCCGTGTATCAAGTAGCATTCTCAGGTACTTTATGGCAGCGTCAGCTGGTTTCCAAGGAACAATGTTGTTGTTTATTACTATGCTGGGAGGATTTGTGATTCTTCTTAAGGAGAATATTTTTGCTCGACACTTGGCAGTGTTAATTTGGAAATGGGTTTTTATGATATAGCCTTATGTGGTAAATGTGTATTTTTTGAGATCCGTCTACCTTTACCTTGCTTACTGTTCTCTTCACAAGTTCTTTAAATCAGTTTTCTGTTTGTAGTCACTTTGAAATACCTTACTTATTTAACTAGTGTACTATAGATGAAGCTTTTAAATATGACAGTAAACAATTCTGATAGAAAATAGAATCAATCTTATATATTATCTGGATCTTTTTAGAGTTTCTATACTATCAGAAAGGCCTGAAATTACTTTCAAAACAACACTGTTTTCTTTTCAAAGTAGCCTACTGAGTCGGAATGATTCATAAAGATTGTTAATGTTAAACAATATCAAGGACAAGATGAAACAACGAAATTTTTTTAACGAATTTTATTTTAAGTTTTATTAAATGAGAAAGACCAGATAAAAGTTCTGTCTATCTGTTAGCAAAGTGATGTGTAGTTTTTCTGTTTAGTAATTACTAAGTGAAATGATTTGGGAATTTTTGGAATCACTTACTGTAGTTAACAGAAGTTACTTGGTTGTAAGCTTTCCACTGCAGAAAGGAGGTTGATGAACGATAAAACTGTTCTTGGTTTTTAAGTTTTTTATTTGAGAACTAGTAGTTTGGTAGTATGGATTGCCATTCTCCCTGCGCATAAGTGAAAAAAGGCAAATCTATATGACCAATCAATATTCATAGGAAAGTGTTGGTTACATTAATGTGATAGCCCATGACATTGATGTTTTTGTACTTACTTGAATCGTTTTTTATGCATGTACTGTCTCACTTTGAAAAACATTTATCTTTGGCATGGATTCAGTGTCAAAGTGATTGTTTTCTTAGCTAGAAGCAGTAAAATGACACATTTCCTTCTTCATATTTTTGTTAAAGTAGTAGGAAATGCCCCCTTCATGTAGAATCTGCTCACGTGGTAAAAAATAAGGTTGTAGTCACTATCAGGTATGAGGACATCTTTGAAAATAAGGCTAGACAAAATTGTTGGCGCTAAAGCTTTTTTTGAAAATATGGTCTCAATTTTTCTGTCAAAGATGGCATAAAATTTTTTTGTGGAGGAAAGGGGTAGTTGGAAGTGACGAGTTATCTTTACGTTAATTGACCAAAAAAATGAAATCACTTTTGCATCAACCTAATCCTTTAACTTATTTTATTGGTGAAACACACAGAATTTATTAAAATATCACACAACCTTTGAATCAGTCCTTGTGTATATATTGTTAATATTAATATTGAGAATTTCTCTGTGTTTTATTAGTTTACTTAGTAATATGGCAGAACACAATTTTTATCTAGGTAATGACAATAATTTCATAGGTGCTACTTTGGTTTTTTCTGTAATTAAAGTTAATTTAGCTTCCGTAGCATCCTCTTGAATAACTCTGGTATAGACTACTGCCACATAACCACTCTGAGATGCTTCAGAAAATCCATGCAGCTCTACCTTTGCACTTCCAGTCCGGTGGTATTTTAATCTCAGACAGAACAGGTAAGTCCTTTTTCATTTCTCAACTTTATTGGTAACGGTTTATCCCATTTTATTTTTCTTAACCAAAGTTTTTGTATAAAAGCCTTTGCTACAATTACTGCAGATGCAAGCCAACCTGTGGGATCAAATAGCAATTTGTCTCAATACTACTATTTTATTGAGGGTTTCACTTTCATCATTAAATAATTTTTGTTTTATTTTTATTATGTCTTCAGTTGTTTCTCACACATAAAGTTTTTATGTATTCTTCCTTGTTAAATTTTAATTCAATTTTACTACTTATTGCTCGCTTGCATGGCTCTATGGATTCTATAAATCGCTGACTATTCGACGACCACTTTTGCAGCTTTAAGTCTCCTTTTTTTAATAATGTGTCAACTGGTTCTTCACTTCGACCGCCGAGCTTTCATCGTCAAATCCACTTAACATGAAGAACGATTTTTTTGCTAGCTCTGCAGCCACAGGAAACTCTTCTCCTTCATCCTCGGCAAGTTGTCTTAATGTTCTGATAGCTAGGTATGGTGTGGCTGCTGTTCCAAAAGTTACTGTGAGGAGTTTATATTCCTTAATAAGGTCTTCATTATTGAATTGATAAAGAATTCTGTGATAGTTTGTGTCATTTTCCTGCCTGTACATTTTTATGATGTCCGCAACAAAACATATCTTGTGCATTCTCCATCTTATAATAATGTCTCTTAGCTCCTCTTGAAGTGCAGGCCCAATTAACAACTCGCTGTTAAGTGATATATCATTTGTGCCTTGACAAGAAGCATCAAATACTACTCGTACCTTTGTTGTAGTGCTCTCTTCTTTCACCACTGCATGGTGTGGTAAATAAACAAAATTCTCATCGGTCTCATCTCCAGCAGGTATCATGTGTTTTAGATTAATATACTCTTATAGAACTTTATCATATTCTATTTTTAGTTTCTCATCTGTAGCTAATCTCTTTTCTAAACTCTTAAATCTTCTCAGGGCTATACTCTTTGAATTATTAGGTAATTTTGGGGTCTCTCTTTGAAATGGAAGTCTTACAATGTATCTACCATTCTTATTTCTCTTAGTTGTCTTCTGATAAATGTCTTCAGCTCTAATCTCTTTAGGTGTGCGTGTTTTTCCGTCATATAGCATAGTTTCAGTCTCCCAGAATCGTTGCATCATTTGCTCTAAGGTAAGTGTCAAATGCATACTAACAGTGCTGTTGTGACCTGTGCATCTTCTATAGGTACACCCTCGGATATGATCCAGCCCAGGTAGGTTTCTTAAGCTATTGGTTCTCCTGGCCTATTTTTTTATGCCATTTTTTAATATCTATGTAAATGTTGACTTCCAGCAGTAAATCAATTTGACCAGGTGTATGATATTTGGGATCAGCAAGCTCTAACCCTCGGAAAGAACTGCAAGCTTAGTTATGAATTTTAATGAAAGGCATAATATCGGTAACTTACTTGACTATAAAAATAGTGCATTTGATTTTGAAACTACGAGGGTGAATTAAATATAAACGAGACTTATTTTTTAAAAAATTTTATTTGAACTTGAAACAAAAGAATAGCAGATTATTTTTCTACATAATCTCCTAATTTATACACACATTTTTCCCAACGTGTAGCTAATTTTGAAATGCCTTAACCTCCTCATCGCTGTCGAATCTATGCCCTCCCATGGCTTCCTTGAGAGGACCGATTAGGTGATAGTCGCAGGGCGATAGGTTAGGGTTGTAGGGAGGGTGTTCAACTGTGAACGATGCAATTTCTGCTCAGTTGTCAGAAGGCGAGGCACCCACCTTGCGCACACCTTACGAAAAAGTGCTGCCATAACTTATTTCAATCTCAGATGCAATCTCATCGATGGTCAGATGCCTGTCACGCTCAATAAATTGTTGAACGCGGACGATGTTTTCGTTGGTGATGCTGGTGCGAGGTCGGCGATCATGGCTCTCATTTTCAACATTCTCACGACCCTCCACGAACTTTTTGTGCCATGCGAACACTCTAGCTCGTGACAGTGTCTCTTCCTTGAACTCCTCAGGATTTCAGCCGGTTTTACACCTTCCGTGGCGAGAAATTTAATGATAATACGCTGCGCAATTGACGACGGCACCTCCTGCTCAGACATTGTCACAACGGGTACTGACAGGAACGAACGAAGCCACCCGCCTGCTTCCCCCACTCCTGACATCCCTACCCAACACCTGGCGAAGCGAGAACTCTCGCGCGTTAATATTGCGCGCCTGAGATCAAAAGTCTCATTTATATTTGAATCACCCTCGTATTTATGCGTGGACTGATCTCTATCTCCGTCGCGTGCTTGATCTTGGTAGATATTTTGCCTACACCAACGACCTGACCTTCCTTCCAGCATTGACATGGTGCGGTAGATTTTGAAATATTAGTGCTCATAGTTGCAGTATAAAAAGACCATTAACAACTGTATTAACCAAAATCGGTTTATACAGTTGTTAAACAATGATTCTAAACCCAGAGAGCCCATTTTAAAATGTATTAACAAAAGTTGACAAATATAAAATATCCAGCTAATCAAGTTGTTAATCGTTTTCGTTTAATAGGAATAGTCGATTGTTAACCGATTTCGGTTAATAGAGTTGTTACTAGTTTTAGGTTAATGGTTTTTTATGTTAATAAAAATAATCGACTAGTAACCGATTTCGGTCAATAGAGTTATTAATAGTTTTTTGTTAATGAAAACAACCGATTTCGGTTAATAGAGTTGTTAATGATTTTCTGTTAATGAGAATTGGTTAATGAAATCAGACTTTTGTTAATGGTATTGCGTTAATCCCTTAATGGTTTTAGTCTTGCTCATTTTTTGCAGACCCTAAGGAATATTTTATTTCCCGCTTAATATTGTCCACAACAAGCTCATTCTTGTTACTCGGATGTTTTTGGGGTCGCTTATTACGAATATGATGTTTACAAAGTGCCCCAAATGCACTTAGAAGGGAGCGTAATCTTGGGGATGGAGGCGACTTTGGAAAAACCTCAAATTTGTTTGTTTTTCGAGTTTAAACTGTCTTTAGTTGATTATAACCAATTGGAATATGATAAAAAAATTTTGAAATTGCCGTTTTGTCATTCATATGGTAACTCTGCAAACTAACACAAGGCCACTTATTTGGTGAAAAAAGTTAAACATGCCTCTTACTATTAATTTCAACATTTTTTTGAGGCAAACAATGGCATGAAATGCATACCTTAGTTTATATTAAAATATTGTTTTGGCTTTATTTGATCATTGTATGCCTAACTACATGCAGGTTAATGTTGATCATTTCAAACGCAGGCACCATTCAATTGAATGTTTTTCTAGTATAGTTATAGGTATTGGATAGAATCCTTAATTTTATGTTATTACTCTAATGTTCGCATAACGAAGGTGATGATGAAGGATCAGCCGAAGCAATTTTTAATCACATGAAAGTGAAGAAGAAGAAGGAAGTGACGATAATATTGGGCAGTCAACAATATGGCATAAAATTTCACCTCAACGTCATCAAGCTGCATCGCATAATATCGTCAG
Source organism: Sinelater perroti (assembly GCA_036346155.1). Lineage (NCBI taxonomy): Eukaryota > Metazoa > Arthropoda > Insecta > Coleoptera > Elateridae > Sinelater > Sinelater perroti. The sequence continues at coordinate 3,726,909 of JARFIY010000122.1, forward strand.
ACAAAGAAGTGTTTTACGCAGATCGACAGAAAAACTGTCTATCTGTTATACATTCAAGTAATCGTTGTCATTATTGTACGCCCTGTTAATAAGATGACTAAGAAAGTGTGTCTAGAATACAATGGAAAAATCCGACAAAGAATACACTGTGTTGAAAAGACTTGACCCCCATCTGAGTTTTATGCATTTGCGTGAATACAAATAGCATCTGGAGCCAACTACTCAAATACACATCATGTTTTTGATTTGTTCAAATGTAATTCAAAACTACTGTATCGAGCGGCAGTAGGGTTGAATAAATTCTGTAATATAATATTTTTTCGCTCCGATAAAGCCACACCGATAAGTGTAGCAGCGCTTAACATTAGTTAGGCGGTTTTATTTGTGGAACTTAGGTGTGTCTCTATACCAAAGAAAACTAATGCGAACAAATGTGATCAATTCCGATTAATCAGCTTAATGAGCCATGTGCTAAAATTATTTTTAAAAATAATACACAACAGAATAAGCAAAAAGACCTAAGCGAAGAACAGTTTGGCTTTCGGGACGGCCTTGGCAGTCGAGAGGCTTTATTTGGATTAACAGTATTACTGCAAAAATGCAGAGACCAAAAAAAGGAGGTATATCTCTGTTTCATTGACTATGTCAAAGCATTTGACAGTATACGACACGCAGAATTAATAAACGTGCTACAGCATAAAGGACTGGATAAACAAGACATCACAATTATTAGAAACATATACGAAAAACAAACAGCAGCAATAAGATTAGAAAACTCAATCACAACTGAAGTGGCTATTAAACGAGGGGTACGTCAGGGATGCGTCCTATCACCACTTATGTTCAATATATATTCGAAATAAGTATTCCAAAAAGCACTTGAAGGCTCGGAAGATGGTATCAAAGTCAACGGAAGATTACTCAACAATTTGAGGTACGCGGATGATACCGTAATTATTGCCGACAGCCCTGAGGGTCTACAAGGCTTAATGGACCGTATCACAACCGAAGGAGATACTGTCGGACTCAAAATTAATACAACGAAAACAAAAACAATGGTAGTGAGCAGAATACGAAACACAACAGTCAATATAAATGTATACAATGAACATATAGAACAAGTCCACAAATTTAAATATCTTGGCTGCTGGATAACTGACAATCTAGACCCAGAACTAGAAATACGAACCAGAATAGAGACAGCCAGAATGACTTTCCTAAAAATGAGAAACTTGCTATGTAATAAAAGCCTCGCTCTAGATGTAAGATACAGATTTGTGAAATGTTACATTTATTCAATACTGCTATACGAGGTGGAGACTTGGACATTGAACAAAAAAGAGATTAGCAAGCTGGAAGCATTCGAGATGTGGGTGTTCCGAAGAATGCATAGAATATCGTGGGTTGAACACATAAGAAACGAGGAAGTACTCAGACGTATGAACCGAGACAGAGAATTAGTTAATACGATCAAAAAAAGGAAAACCGCCTATCTTGGTCATATCACAAGAAACCACAAAAACCAACTATTAAAACTCATGATAGAAGGGAAAATAGAAGGAAGACGCGGCCCAGGTCGAAGGAAATGTTCATGGTTGAAGAACATAAGAGACTGGACGGGCTTAAACACACACACATTAATTAGAACAGCACAAGACCGAGACGAATTCGCCACAATTGTTGCCAACCTTCATTAATGGAGATGGCACCAGAAGAAGAAGAAGATGGTGTGTCTCTAGTCCAACAGTAACTCGATACAACTCATTTTCCTTCATATCTTTCTTTGAAAGATGGTCTGGCGGGTGATGTCAATCTAGCTGTGTACTACTTTGAACACTATGATGTTATAATTTTCTGATCTGTGGAACTGGCTGGAACTTTACTTTCTAGCTGTTGTTAATGCTGGAATTAGCGCTTAGGCAATAGAGTTGTTTGTTGTCAGCTATAATTTAAAATTAATGTAGAATGTCAGATTGACTTTACCGGTATAGTACTCAATGACTTTACCATTTATGGTCTTAGTGGGTCAAGGATCTCCACGTCCTTGTCTAGCTTATAACTGCCCTACCAGAAAGAATGATTTGGATTAAATCTTTAAGTGTAAATTAAATTATTGGATTAATATTTTAACTTTGCACTGTGATAGCCAGTTTGGACAAGTCGCTGATACAGGTATTGAAGAAAACCAGAAAATTAGAGGACTAGAAAAAGGATGTGGCCAACTATAGAATATCAAATAATATATTAGCTTTAAATGAGGGTGCTCTCTTCTCATTTATGATTTTTTTAATAGATAAGGTATACAAACAAGCTTCTATAAGGGGTGTCATTACATTTCTATACAGTCACCATCTTTGCTTCAACGGTATTCTAGCACGAATCAATTAATGATGTTTATCTGTGGTTATCAAAGGCCGACCACGTTGAGCTTGATCATGCAGGTATGTTATGGTTGGATTTCTCCTTTCACACTTCTTGCTCACTGCCTAACAGTAATGACATCTACAGAGATGTTGGCGTAGACAGCATTCATTCGTTGATGAATGTGAACAATCATCATTTGTTAGAAATTCAACAATGGGTTGTCATTTTAGTCAGTACAGTAAGGCCACAATAAACAGTACTGGGTATCTTGATGATACCCAATTTATATAACTTAAAGTAATATTACCAGACCTGACAGCTAAGGAACGAGAAAGTATCTCTTCAGTCGACACTCTATATTGCAGCTTTCATTAATGATTTTTACTACTCATAAAATTTGCAAATTCATCGAATCTGCTTGCCTGTAACCTCCCGTTACTAACAGAACGATAATGTTATGGGAAAGATTCTGGGCGATTTGGTCTTGACACTAATGGAGACGTTGCATGAGTGTATCAGAGTTGTGCGAGCGTGTTGTGTTGTTGTTCTATATAAAACCTGTGCAGCTATGAAGCAGATGTGTAAATAGACTATTAGTAAAAATAACTTTTCAGAGAATTATGTCCATTTTTAGGTTATAAACGAAAGAGACTTATTGTTAGGCAATAAGAAAAAACAAGTACAACGATACGAGTAATGAACTGTGCAGCCTCATGATCTGTAATAATTTAAAAACAAATGACTGCCGAATCAAAATTGTTATGGGAAAAATCTTAGAAGTCTTTAATATGCTTGCTGATTTGCTCCGTAAACTAGTCGGGGTTTTGACAAACAAACTCGTTCTAACCTTGCTTATCTAAGGATGACATCGTTTCTATCACTGTATCTGATATTTTTACTGGGGAGTGCTAGTGCTGGTGTTTCGGGGAACAATATTTTGAGGCGACATTGGTCTTAGTACAAAATTGGTGGAAGATGTTAGGAAGAAGTGAAGGTAGGAGGGAAAACCAATATTTGTCTAAATGGAAAATTTTCCAAACCACAACTCTGACTGCTCTTAATACCTTAAAATGGAATTTAAGTCTTAGAGAGCGCATTTGTTTTGAAAGGAACGGGTGCAGCAGGTCAATAATGACCTACTCCATTAATACTTTGAAAGCTTTGGTTGAGGGACGGAGATATATCTAACAATAAGTGTCTGACTTCTAGTTACTTTTATGGTCACCTTTATTTTGCAATGTGTATTAAATGTGCACAGTGAAATTATTTTTTCTACAAGTCAAATACAAAAAAAATTAAATAAGGAGTATCAAATTGGTTTTCATTTTAGTTATCTTTGATCATATTTTCTACATGTCTGATATCTAAACAATAGATTTTTACTATTCTTGATGTAACAAAAGGCACATTAATATCCTGTTGTCAATTACCCAGCTCGTTTTTTATTTTCTCTGATTAGTGAGGAAATGAAAGACAATATCATTGAGTGCAATGCAGAGAAATAAAGAACAAAAAGACGCTACTTTATTCTTCAAATATTTACTTTTAAAGCCAATCTTACACGAAGTGGTTCCTGAGTATGTAAACTTCACTTAAATAATATTAAAATATTCTAGAACCTTGTTTTTCTTACCAAAAATTATAATAATAGCATATAAATTTTAATATAAATTTTAAGATCAGCAAGGAGTTACATAATTTCATTTTGATGGTAAATAGAAATGGCTTTGCTTTACATTCGCCACTGTTTCATCCAAGATATCAAAGATTAATAAGTTGTTTATAAAAGCGTGAATACAGATTTTAAACCAATCTAGGAGAATTAGTTCCACTTTCCTCTTAGTAAAAATAAGAGATTTGGAGTGTCTCAGAATTTCGTGTTTTTTTTTTACAAGGTTTCTATAAAAAACAGGCATATAACTTAAATGCTATATCAAATAACACAGTTAAGGAGATTTGAAAGACGTTAAATTAATTAACTTCACCCGATTGGAGTATTCATCAGATGTTAAAAGGGTATGTTAGACAAGAGTTTGCATTGTTTTCCATAGATTAAGATATTTAAGGTTAAACCAGAAGTTTCTTTTAGAAAGAGAGTGTTATTGTTAAGAAAGGTTGGAAGGTTGCAGGTACAATTATATATCGTAATGGTGTTCTAAATGTTTTTGAGTTAAACCAAAGCAAATTATAAAACATGGCTTATGAGTATTTAAAGTATTTTTTAAATAATAAAAAATTGTGTATTATGTCTTAAACAAGTGACACATTGACGTAAATTAGGTTTCAATCTAAGAGTTCTCTGGATGGATAAATTTTATACACATGAAAGGCTAAATTAGCTAAGGTTGTTAGTAGAAAGTTAAAATGCAAAAGTTTATCTTTTGCTGATGCATGAGTTATCTTTTTTGACAATGTAAGCCTTTTCATGTCTCAAAAGGGTAATATAATTTCAATTTCTTTTATAGACGAAGATAGGAGATCTTTAGGTTTATTAAACATTTAATGTAATATTTATAACACTATTAAATATTGTAGATTAAAAACTCTTTTTAATTTTTTAAGTATGTTTTTTAAACAAAAATATAATAAATTAAAGACATTTTTGAATAATGGGATTTTATTTAATTATTGGGAATTAGGCACCGACATGAATTTGATCAATTCCATTAACCTTTAAACCCATAAAAAAGTCAAATACTATCTGATATGTACTAAAGCAAATCATTCGACGAGCTGATTTTGAATAAAACTAAGATGGCCCTATCAAAGCCGGTGTATTCGCTTCTAGGATTTTACTTCAATCAACTGTACAACCATCCTCTCCGAACCAAGGCGATAAGTTGGTATGTTTTGTCAGATTACTGGGCCTTTTTCAGGCTAACGTAATTTTAGCTGCCTTATTGCTACTGCCGGTAACTTGGCGTCACAATACGTGTCAGGGAGCAAATCGATTGCTCAACACAGTCTTGTCGCATATGGCGTATATGGGTTGGTATAAATGCAGAGATAAATGTGCAATGATGAGTTTGTAACAAAATTGTTGTAGATTATTATTTGGGGGCACTCTGCCTCATTACTTCTATGAATGGCTGGAAAGAGTGGTACCTGAAGAAGCATCGATGGCCATTGCAAAGAAGCTCATTCTCGAAAGACTTTTCTATTCTCCTCTTTACAATGCTTTCACATTGTACATGATAGCAAGGCTTGAGGGCAGAGATCATAAAACTGCATTGAAGCAACTCGAGGCCTTGTATTGGCCTGTGTTGACGTCCAGTTGGAAATATCTGACTATCATTCAGTTTCTAAACTTCAACTTTGTCCCCCCTATGGTAATCAACTTGCTAATATCTTATCATTGACATTATGTTAATTTGTAAATTGTTTTAGCTGCGTGTTCTCCTAATGAATCTCGTTGGCTTCTTTTGGACAGTATACATTGCTAATAAACGGCGACAGCACAATAACAAGGAAAGTGATATGGGCTAATGGACACACTAATTTTTAAATTGTGGGTAATTTGTAGGGGATTTATTTTGGATTTCGGGCTCTTTTCTGTCAATTTCTTGTTCATGTAACGTAAACGCTCAGTACTTATCAAACTGAGTGACCTTGTAATAAATTGGGTGTTTGTTGATTGTTATTGTTATGTCAGAGGAATTATTTGTAAAGTGAGATATTTGCATTGTATATATTGTATTGCTCATTGCATCATAGTGGTGTGAGTGGGACCATAATAAAGGCATAAAACAGAACTATTGAATTGAAATGCTAATGTATTTGCAGGTACTTTATTAGTTTAATTTGTTTATGTTTGTATAATGAACCATAAAGAGGTGAATGTTGTGATAAATATCTAAGAAATTAAAGTTGATGTTTTGACAAAGTCAAATTTGAGCAAAAGGAAATTCTATTACGAGGTCTATCCAAAAAGTTACCAAACTAATTTTTTGGACTTGTACCTTTGATCTTCTTGACCAATACACTTTACCCAGCTGTTTCATGTCTTCATTTTGTTTCTATGGGGTGCAGTGATTGCCGCTGTCCTCGTCATCTGAAATAAACGTTTCTTTTTTTATTTTATTTTGTAGACATGTGGTTATCGTTCGAACCTCTAATAAATAATTTGAAAAAACCTACTAAATGGCGGCGCTTGAAAAAAAATATTCCGATTTTTACTAGAAAATTTCACTTCATGATCCGAAAAAAATAGTAATTGTAAACAGATATAAAAATAAGAGGCTTGAACGATAGCCGAATATATAAACTATATGTGCAAAAAATTAGAACTCGATCGACACAGTAGTTGTGAGAAAAATACACGCCCGACTTGAAAAATGTCGTTTCGAGAAAAACGCGTTTAAAATTTTCTTTTACTGACTCTGGATTTCTTCGTATTGCAAAGCCGTAGTACATACTTAATTCATTTATAATAGCATTGTCAATTTTCATGTTCAGCGATAATAAAACAGTAATATTTATTTATTCACAAAAACTTTCCATAACAAACCATTAAGGACAATAGCCAACACTTTGTTCGGAAATTCCCCAAACTATGCCTTATGGTAATTTGTCAATCTAAGCTCAAAATCTCGCGGGGGTTAGCTGTCGGTCCCCTAATGGGCGCCTCCCCAGGTGGCGGATAGGGGAACGCTCACTAGATATAGTGGGTACCGGGGTGGACCAAAACTGACAGATAGAAGAAGGCATCGGTTCTTCTATTTTGGAATGAGGGTGGAGATCCATTGGATCGGAACAGCTTTATACCAATACAATTATGGGCGATAGAGGAGGGCTCTAAAACCGGCTATAATACCGCGATGTGTAAGGCAAGGGGAAACCAACATATTAACTTTCCCAAGGAAATTAACATTACAGACACAATTAATAGAAAGCTTTCAGTCCCAGGCATCCCTTAAATGGGAAGAGGGTGCTAATCCCCGAGTGAAAATTAACAAATGAAAATACAAGAATTGGGACGTGGAACGTAAGAACATGGTACGAAGCTGGAAGATTAACGATCACAGTGGAAGATATGACACGCTTGGATGTAAAAATCCTCGAAGTTAATAGTACAAGATGGAAAGGTAAAGGTTCTTTTGAAACAGATAATAACACTCAGTGTATTATTCAGGAAATGAAATGAATAATCAATATGGTGTTTCAATACTAATAACACAAGATGGAAAAAAATGTGCGAAGAATTTTGTACCTGTGTCAGATAGAATCATAATGCTGCAAATTAAAGGAACACCTATAGACATCAGCATTATATAAGTGTACACCCCGACAACGACTACGGGAGAAGAGGAGATTGAAGAAATGTCCTATCAGTTAAGAAATATAAAATAGCTGAAAAGACGTGACAATACTATAATTTGCGGAGATTTCAACTAAAGTTGGAAAAGGTCGAGTCGATAAAATTGTAGGTGACTATGGTCTGGGTGACGGGAATGAACGGGGAGATAATCTAGTAGAATTTTCTTCGGAACATGGTTTGCGTTACCACCAAGACGAATATACACTTGGACTTCCCGCAACATACTAAAGAAAATATTATAAGAAACCAGATTGACTACATTATTATTAACCATATATTCCGGAGTAGTATAAAATGTGCAAAGACATATCCAGGAAGTGACATCAACTCTGATCACAACCCGGTAATAGCAAATATGAAGCCCAGGTTAAAAGGTGTGCATGGGTACGAGACAATTTAGAGATGAAAAGAAAATCGAAACACTGGCCAGCGACATAGAAAATAAGTTTAAAGAAATACGTGCCTTGGAAAGTATGTGAAATAAGATGAAAGAAGAAATATCAGCATTGACAGAAAAGACGTTTCAGAAAGATAGATACAAGAGTAGGAAGCAAGAGTGGATGACGGAAGAGATACTGGATTTGATGAAAGAAAGAAGAAAATTTAAACATACTAACAAGAAAAACATCAGAATATACACAAACATATAAAAGCAAAGATAAAAGAAGCAAAGCAGAAATGGCTAAGAGGAAGATGTGAGGAAATAGAACAACTAGAAAAGAACTATGATCTGCTCCAACTGCACAAAAATTAAAGAAATGCCCGGTAAAATGCCAAAAGATATTCAATGAATTTAGTAGATGATGTAAACATACCAGTTCTCAATATCAAAGACAAAAAAGAAAAATGGAAGTTATATGTTGAGGAATTGTTTAATAACGACAGAGACTACGAAAACGCTGAAGACACGGATAATGCAGCTGAAGGTCCTGAAAGTTTAGTAGTCGAGGCAGACAAAGCCACAAAAATGACAAAATCTGGAAAATCACCTGGACTAGATAATCTGAGATCGGAGATTTTAAAAGTAATTGGGCCTAAAGGGATTAAAACTTTAACAACACTATTTAATATGGTATACAATCAGGGTCAAATACCGAATGACTGGTTTAAGTCCATCTTTGTAACAATTTCGAAAATGGGAAATGCTAAAAAGTGCCACGACTATAGAACAATTAGACTAATAATTAGACTAATGAGCCATTCCCTCAAAATATTCCTACACATAATATATCAAAGGATAAAAAATAAGTGTGAATAATATATGAGTAATACTCAATTCGGATTCCGAGCAGGAGTGGGCACTAGAGAGGCTATATTAAGTTTGACTGCCTTGGCTGAAAAATGTTTGGATATGAGACAAGATTTGTACATATGTTATATTGACTTTGCTAAAGCATTTTATAATGTTCAACATCATAAACTGATTAAGATACTGCAGGATCTAGGAATACACCACAAGGATGTATGAATAATTAAAAATTTGTACTGGGCACAAACAGCAAGTGTCAGAGTAGGCAATGAACTTACAGAAGAGGTTTCAGTTAGAAAAGGGTGTGTTCTCTTATTCCTGGTTTTTAATATTTATCCTAAAAAAATAATTATAGATGCTTTTGAAGATAGCTAAGAAGGGGTAAAAATTAACGGAGTCTTAGTAAATAACATTAGATATGCTGACGACACGGCTTTGATAGCTACAAACGAACAAGATCTTTAAAGAATTCTAGAACGTGTGTAAATTGAGAGTGAAGAGATGGGTCTAAGGATAAACGCCAAAAAAAAACAAGTCATGGTTGTGAGTAGGAATCTCTTTAATATAAATATTATATTAGATAACATAAGAGTTGAGCAAGTGAACAAATACAAATATTTGGGTCGGAAAATTGACGAATGTTTAGACTGTCACAAAGAAGTACGGCAACGAATAGAAATATCTAAAGCAGCCTTCAATAAATTTAGAACAGTATTATGCAATAAACACCTAAATGTAAAATTACGAATACGTAAGCTAAAATGCTATATTTGGTCTATAATATTATACGGAGAGACGTGAAGGCTCAAAAAGAAAACTTTAGGTAATATAGCAGCGCTCGAAATGTGGACGCATAGTAGGATGTTACGCATTTTATGGATAAAGGGAATAACCAACGACGAAGTTTTACGAAGAGTGGGCAAAGCTAGAGAGCTAGTGAACAGCGTAAAAAGACGTAAAATAGCATTTTTGGGCATTTAATACGACACGACAAATATCTATTGCTACAATGCACACTTGAACGTAAAGTTAAAGAAAAACGAGCAAAGGGAAGAAGAAGGACATCGTGGATGCCCAACATTAGGAACTGGTTGCAGCTAGATAGAGAACGGCTAATTCATACCGCTAGAGATCGATGGAAGTATGCCGTGCTAATCGCTAATCTCGGTATTACCTGAGATGGCACCAGGCTAGAGAGAGAAGCTCAAAATGTTTACAGTCTACCAAACTTTCTTCCTACTTAATAAATAGCGATAGAAACGTAAAATCTAATGATATCAAATTGACTACTCTATATGCGATCGTATTTTAGCTATCTCTTATCCAATCAACATCAATTTACTAACAATAGTTCCAAAAAAAAATTTCATACACCACTCACAATAACAGCTAGAAAGGCGCTCGTCTGCTCAATAACTTTACGGCGCCAGCCTGCAGCACTAAGTAGACCGCTCTAGATTGAAACAGCAACCGAGAACAACGGCATTCGGAATTTCCCGGTGTTCGCCACTACCTCGCTCTTCTCTACATTTAAATTTGTGCACCAAGAACAACAGGCGCGAGGCAAAGGCTGCACTAGCGCGCGGCGAGCCCTGGATTTGACTCCCAGGTCAAAAATAACGGCAACCATTAGGTGCTCTCCGGCCGTCATACAAACACCTTCGGCGCTCATAAAGTATATTCTAACGAGTTAGACTAGCCACCTGCGCGGAGTACGCCCAACATGGCTCATAGTACTACACGAAATGTGTGATTAGAAACAGGCTAATAGCCTATACAAGAAGAAAAAGAAGAATAAACAGTCCTTTTTGTTTTCTTAAGTTTTCGGAACGCGTAATTTCAGGCAATGATGACATTGGTTTGAAGATCATGAGATTGCCATTTTCAGACTTTTCATTGCGTCTATGTCACTAAGTCAAAAACTATTCGGGAGCTGAAGGAATTGTCATTATGGAGCTTTATTTATGCCAAATTGTTATCAAAAATTGGATTTTTCGAATGTTTGCTATAAACAGTATTTAGATATTTTAATTAAAAAGAAAAGTGTTATGGAAATTTGTCTTTACTTATTTTTATCGAATTTTAAAGGCTAGACACTAAAAATAGAAAATCCTACAAGTAAATCTTCTAAATTGTCCAACATTATCCTAAGATGCATTGTTTTGTAGTTATATAATCGATAGTCTCTTGTTTGTTGCAGGTATGTAGTATGGACTGTGTACTAAGAGAACGGTGAGCCAGTGTGGTTATGGACGTTATATAGGTGTGGTACCTATGTCCGACCTAACGGTGTTTCAAAGAGGTCTAATTGTTGGTGTCCGTCTAGCTGGAGCATCTGTGAGCAAAATAGCGACGTTATTTGGTGTAACACAAGGCACGGAGTCTAAAGTCGTAACAGCATACACAGTGCACGGTAAAACAGGGTCGACAAAGCATAATAGTGCGAAGCTGCAGGATAGGGACCTCCGGACCTTGAAGTGCATTATGACGTTGGAAAAGAAAACAACGGCTGAAAAAGTGACTACAGAACTTAAACATCACCTAAACACTCCAGTCCCATTCAAAACAGTGAGGCGGTAACTATGTAAAATGGGTCTCCATGGGCGTGTTGCTATTGCCAAGCCTCTAATAACAGACACGAATGCTCAAAGGCGAAGGTCATGGCGCGATGTCTACAAAAACTGGACGTTGGAGGAATGGCAACGTGTTGTTTGGTCGGACGAATCACCCTTTACCCTCTTTCCCATCACTGGACGCGTGATTATTTGACGAACACCCTTTAACCATACGATATGGACTGTTTCCGTTGGACTGTCAAACATGGTGGCTGTATTATGGGCTGCGGCGTTATATCATGATATTCGGTAGTCTCCCTTGTCACATTACACGGTCGGGTCACATCAGCAGCGCATAGAGCACTCGTGGGTAAGGAGGTCCACCCAATGTTGCAAACTTTACTTCCAGAAGAGAATTTCATATTCCAGTGTGATAATGCCCCTATTCAAGGGTATCGAACCTTTGTAGGTTGTTTTGGAAAACAGGGATTGGAGGCGGTTTCCACATTCTGTGCTGCATGAAGTATGGCTTCAAATTCTACTCACCACGATTCAGAACTTGTATCGGTCTATTCCGTCCATAATTCAAGCTGTACTCCGTGCTAAAGGTGGACTAACATCATATTAATACAAGATGTTCCGATTTTCACAGGTGTTTCCATTATTTTGTTCAGTATCTGTACATGAACTCACTACTAATCAGTTTCTGCTTCTATAAGCAAACTACAGTCTCGCTTGTTATTAATTACCGGCTGGCTACAGGTAGCGGACTATGGGAAGTAAAATATTTGGACTAAAGTTTACAAATTGTTTTCTGTTTTCTATTCGTTGTATATACAATTATATCAGTTATTGCAGATCTATTGCAAGCTGGATCTTTTATAATAAATAGAGCAAAACAATGTCTTTTAACCACAAACTCAAATTATAATTCTTTGCACAGTGAGCAAAAAGTTTCCATACAACATTCATGTTTTAAATGTTTCCCTTCCCCCGAAAAAATTAAAAAAGTGTAGCCTTTAAAAATAAATACAAATTTTGAAATTATTATTATTATATAAATATCCCTGTTTTTAGATAATTAATTTTATAACCTAAATAAATTCTGTAATAAATTGTTCTAAGTAGTTTTCTGATAATTATGATTTTAGTTAAGAGATAGCTTCACAGATGACACATGTAGGTATAATAATGAATTTAAAAGAAGTGTAAAACTCAATTTTTTACTGTTCTCTTCATATTGCTTTGCATTTTTGGTATTTTTAATGTCGTTTAAATTGTTGGATTTATTTGCATTTTGGTTTTAAGAAATTTTTTGAAATCCAAGTATCAGATGCACAACTTAAATGCTGGGCCAATCTATCCAAATTCTGATATTGTCTTTTAAAAAGTGGCCTAATTACCGGATCTTAAAAATAATTTCCTTTGCTTTCTATGCATTTCGGGAAATCCTACTTCAGAAAGATGAAGATCATTTGCAGTTGGTAAGCTCAACTAGACTTTTCTCCACATTTTAATAGACTCGAAAGGGGCTGTTAGTCAAGTGAATATGCTGGGTGTGACATAATCTCTTACTCCATGGTACTAATTATTAGCAATATTATAACGTTTACTCTTATTCCCAGTTGTGAGTTTGTGGGAAACCTGACTTGAACATTTCTCTCCCAGCTTGTGTGATCGCTTAGAAATGGTTTGGTGTTACTTTTTGTGAGACTTAACTTTGTGCTACAATAATCATTTTCCAAAAGTTCTTCCAGTTCCTTATCTTCAATTTTCTTTGGTTGTCCAGGACTTTCGGCATCAAGCAAGTAAACAATTTCACGCCGAAACCGATGGAACCACTTTTTGCGGGTACTGTAGGAAACAGCGAATCAAACGGCTCTTGAACTTTACTAGTATTTCCGTAGTTGATTTTACTTTTTGTAGTGAGTTCTAAAATTGGCAGATGGCGCTTCCTTATGACTATACGCTGAACACGATATACTTTTTGAATATATACTTCTTCTGCAATGCCATCTCTATTTAATTTGGCGATCACCTGGTTAAATTGTTTTCTGCCACTCGCGGCTCAGAAAAGTTATTCGGCGTTCATTCCAGTCCATATTCTTATGTTTTAAAGCGAAGATAATTGCTTTCTTTCCACTTTTCTTCTTCCAACAAGTTTTTTTTTAATTACTAGCTGTGGTAGTTTGTATTTGTTATTTCGGAGAATATGTCCAAGGTATGGAGTTTTCTTTTTTTTAATTGTACTTACTTCTTCTTCTTTGTCTTCTTCTTCTTCAGCCTTCTGCCATCCACTCTCACCCATTTCTCTCCATCTGTGTCGGTCACTGGTTTGTTTTGTCCAGTTCCTACCAGCTATCTTCCGAATGTCGTCCACCCATCGTTTTTGAGGTCGACCTTTTTTTCGCTTAGTTTCACGGGGGCGCCATAATAGTGATTTCGTTGTCCATCTCTCATCCAACTGTCTCGCGATATGTCCCATCTTCATTTGAGGCTTGCTATGCGTTCTATGACGTCAGTTGTACTTACTAATTCTCTATATTTCCCTATTCTACTTAATACTTCAGCATTACTCTCTATCGGTTCAAGATATTTTTAATGTTCTTCTTATTGTTCACATTTCGAAGGGTTCCATTTGTTTTATAATTGTTCTCTTCCGAGCCTCTATTTCCTGCAGCAAGTTAGACCACACGTAGCACTTAAGAAATTTTAATTGAATTGCAAGGTTAAGGCTATTATTCACTATCGATTTAAACTTAACGAAGGCACGTCGGGTTATTTCAATTCTTGTTAATATTTCTTCATCCGGTCCTAATGAGTCATTTATCAAGCATCCAAGATATTTGTACTTTCGGACTCTTTCGGTAGGTATGTTATTTAGTATACATAGTTTTGTTTGAATTTATGTTTAGTCTTGCTGCTTCGCATTCTCTATTTAATCGCTTTAATATGCGTAGGCAGTTTCTCCTACATAAAAAGGAGCCGCAAGAGTTCGAATAAAAAGATAGTTTATAGTTTTCTGTTGAATTAAGTATAGGAATATTTTTCATTGTAATACAATGCTGCAAAAAAAATTTAACCTATCATCAATTACCTTACAGCTTTACAGTAATATTTATATAGTATGGGTTTAAGTATTAAAAAGAAAATCCTTAACATTGGAATCTGGATTCTGGATAAAAAGTGGGGTCCATTGTAATACCTCCTCCACCGCCTTTAACCGTGCGCCTATAAGTCAAGCCAACCACTCCTTTGGATGAATTTGAGGATGTCCGTCAGAAGCGTTGCGCTGATGCTGTCCAAGCTAGGCCAGAACTACCCCAACGTGAACCTCTAATCGGACCAAGCGCAGGAAACTCGTAAAGAACTTGCTTGAACAGCTAATCTTGCACGTTGTCATATCTTCATATTGACTCATACACTACAACAGTGTGGGTTTCATGATTAATAAATCAAGTGTGCAGAGTGCGGCTGATAGCGGAGTGCTGGCTCAGGACCACAGAATGGTTGTTCCAAGCTTTGCCTTGCCATTTTATCTGCACGCTCGTTATCATATGGGACAGAATGTCCTTTAACCCAAACGAGTTCTAGGACATTATAGTGACTTGACCAAGAGTAGTTTGGCACCGGAGGATTATTCCAAATCCAACTTTGCAGCTGTACAATGCCAGTAAAACAATTCTGCTATCGCCAGCAATTCCGATTGTGTTATTCTTAAGCTCTTTCCAAGTGTTATATTTGTGCCTTGAATTATGGTCAATATTTTCGCTTGAAAAATTATTTGCCTAATACTATGCTTACTTCAACTGAAAAGATACCAATCCTGTACCCTCACTCGTTTTAGATTCATCTGTAAAAATGATTATATTTGGTTCGGTTGTCTTTTTAACATTCAGAGAGATTCTGAAGAGTTTTCTAAATTTATAGATGCGCGAAAGAGAATTTATTTTTGCTTCTAAAAAGGGAATCCGTTGTAGTCTCTTTTAGAATCCGATGCTGTTTTGCCTCTACTCCTTTGTCGTTCTAAGGTCCCTTTGTCTGCAATTTTAGAGTTAACCTTAGGAGCACCTCCTCTACATAAATATCTAATAAAAGGAAACTCAGGCATGCTTCCATGGCTGCCGTTGGGGTAGATCGCATTGCTCCTGTGATGCTCAAACACGAGTCTTTGAATGTGTGAAATATTGGTTGCTGCAGTGACCTGTCTGGTTCTAGGCTACCTGACCAGTGTACCATAACAAAGCATAGGTCTAATTATTATGGCAGTGTACAGCCTTTGGTGAAGTACCCCGACTGCTATACACGCTTTTTCGGTATTAGCCACTATGTGTCTTCCCCAATTTAGTTTTTTGTCAAGCATAACTTCTAGATATTTGACTTCATCTGAAAAAGTAAGAGGTGTTTGGAACAGTCTAGGTACCCTATAAACTTCGAGCTTCTTTTTTTTGTAAATAGTATCATTTCTGCCTTGGGGAGTTGATCAATAATGAGCGTTCTGTACACTAGTACTTAGTCATTTTAAGTGCTGTTTGCATCAAGATGCAAAGTACTTGTTCGTACTTGTCAGTGAGCAAGATGGTTATGTCATGGGCATAATATACTGTGTAGAATTCTTCACCATTGAGTCGCCCAAAAAGGGTGTCTACTACTAGATTCCATAGTATTGTGAGGACAGCCTGTAGATACTGTGCCTCTGATAAACTTATTTCTCAAGGTAATTTCTGCAACTCTGTGAATTAGAAGTTGTAGAAGGGTTGGATTGTTAAAGGCGCCCACTATGTCAATAAATATTATCTGAATATTATTCAGAAATCTTTCTATCCGTCCTACTACCAAGTGTAGTGCAGACTTCATAAATCTCCTTGGGACATATGTTTCTGTCACAAAGTCTTTCTAGTGTCTCTAGAAAGAAAGACATAAGACCGATTGGACGATAAGATTTGGGCCGAGAAATGTCCTTATGGCCTGGTTTTAGAATAAAAACTACTTTTATTTTCCTCCAATACTTAGGGATGTGCCTTAAGGCGATCTAAAGATTCGCAAAAGGTATAGTAGCAATATATTCGGGCTTAATTGCAAAAGAGCTGGAAATATTCCATCTAACCCTGGCAATTTAAAAGGTCGAAGCTCTTAATTGTCCAGATTACTTTATCTTTGTCTACCACATGGTTGGCTGCTTCCCAGTTCTCTTAGGTGGGAGTGGAATTAGAAGTTTCGCTACTCATGGACAGGACTGGTGCTGCAGTTCCTTTGACAGAATTTTATTAAGACGAACGAAGTTTTTAGTAGTCACAATTTCCATGATTCATTCTGCCTCAAGCTTATTTCTTTTTTAAATTGGAGATAAGCTTTAGTGCTGATAGGTGCCAATGCTACGGTCACATAAAAATCTATTGTAGCCTGCACCCAAGATACGTAAAGTGCCTAGACAGTTGTATGTATAACTGCGATAAAGATAAAAATACTGCTCCTATCTGCGTCAACTATAGAGCTGACCATCCAGCCAATTTCAGAGACTGCAGACACTTCTAAGAATTAAGATATTTTAAAAACAACTAGCCTACCCGCAATAACTCACCAAAAGAAAAACTAACCAAGCATCCCTAGTAATTAGCCTTAGCGATTTTCCTCACTTTATCAAAAACTCCAATAGTCCATCTCACCCCAATCAATCTTGGAAGCCAACAGCGGACACTTAATATTGAACCAATAGTCCAAACAAACTTAACTTTAATTCTTAACCTATAACAACTCTATCTAGCTTAAATCAAACATTTCTTATTAAATAATTTGTTACCTCTTCTCCTAAATGGATTATAATTTTAACAAAACCTTTATTTATTTAAATATCCCAAATTGGAATGCTAATGGTATGGAGTGCCAACAAACCTTATTTACAAATTTCCTTACAAGACACAACATAGATGTAGCATGTATCGTGGAAACACGCTTAACCGCAACCTACAACTTTAAAGTATCAGGTTACTACTGTTACCAAGCTGACAGAGTAGCAAGATTCTCTCCCGGAAGAGTAGCTATTTTCGTAAAATTATACAATATGAAGTATCAAAAGTTAATGTAACCAATCCAGAGACGGTCGCAGTCAAAATTAAAACTCAGGGTGGCACCTACGTCAAAATTATTAGTGTTTAGCGACAACTTAACAAACAATTATTTGATGCTTACCTATATGAAATATTTAACAGTGCGGAACCCATTCCACTGATTGGTGAACTAAACTCTAAAAATATCCTATGGGGCTGTAGAACTAAAAACGCAGCTGGAATCAAGCTTGATACCATTGCAACAGCGCACGCTCTCCAGATAATAACCCCAGAAGAGCCAACTTATATTTCCTACCGGACAGGCTATCTACCAGATATTTTGGATATAGATGTACAACATTTTTTTATTCAAATATCTTCGAAATAGTTTACACTAGCTTGACTCAGACCATTTACCGGTCACAATTTCATTTACTACAATCCCCTCCAACAGACCAAACGAACTTAGGTTAATCAATGGAATAGTTGACTGGAATAACTTCCAGAAAACCCTGGACAAAAATCTTAGATATCCCAATAATCTCCAAACCACAGATGAAATAGAAGATACAATAACTGAAATACCAACAAGTAAAAGAAAAAGCGTCCAAACAGCTACTCTACTAAGTATTCAAAGAACATCCACAAACCCTAGAATTCCACCTTCACACATAATTAATTTAATAAAACAAAAGGGCCAACTTCATAGAGAATGGCAACGCACCAAAAATAAGTACAATCACTAAAAACTTGGTTAACAATTTATCTCACCGCATTAAACAGGAACTAGACAACTACAGAATTCAGATTTCATCATCATCATTGAGCCGTACAATTCTGCGAATTATGGCTACGCCTTTCTAAGGCGTTTTCAATCCATTTATTGGGGAGGATCAGTCCCCTTGTCTCGATTAACTTCTTCCATTCCTTTCTATCTCTGCATTTCGACCTCCAATCTTCTATTCCCATTATCTTTATGTCCCCTTCCAGAGCATCTCTCCATCGCTTTCTTGGTCTTCCTCGTTTCCTGGGTCCAAAGGGTGTCCACTGCGTCACCTTCCGTATCATTTCCTCTGGTTTTCTTCTCCAGATATGCCCCGCCCATCTTAAGCGTTCTGTTTTTATGTGTCCGAGTATGTTTTCTCCTTCTGGTTCTTCTTCTATTTCTTTATTCTTTTTCAACCTTCTTTCTCCATCCCTTGTTATGCTAGGTCCTAATATTGTCCTCATAATTTTTCGTTCCATGATTTTTAGGTCTTCTTCCTCTTTTTTAGTTACTGTTGTTGTTTCCATCGCGTAAGTTATGGTGGGTCGAATTAGGGTCTTATAAATTTTTATTTTGGTTGTTTTACTTAATGTTTTGTTTTTTAGCAGTGTTTCGTTTCTTCCATATGCCTGGTTTCCTTTCAGCAGTCTTTCTTTCACTTTGTTCCCCCCGTTTTGTCCTATCGTAACTCCCAGATAGTTAAAGCAGTTAACTCTCTCAAACATGTGCTCTTGTGTTTTTAAACAGTCTTGCGCGTGCTCATGTTCTTTTCCTATCTTCATGTATTTTGTTTTTCTTTCGTTTATTTCCATGCCAAATTTCTGTGCTTCTTCGTCTAGAATTCAGATTTACCAAAAGTTAATTAACACCCTAGAGCCAGACGATCCGCGAGTATGGAAAACATCCATAACATCACATGGTATGATATATAATACGGATGAAGAAAAATGTGAGGCATTTGCTGATCACCTAAAAAAACCTTCACCTCTTGTAATCATCATAATCCTTGCTTTGCGAATATTACTGTCAGACATGTTGAAACCCACCAACCGTTAACTGGAGAACAGATGAAGCCAACCTCACCTAAAGAAATAGCTACAATAATCAAGACACTTCTATTAAACAAATCCTCAGGGGAGGATGGAATCAATATTATTTTCAAAAAACCTAGCAACCCTCTTGAATACTTGAGGACTGTCTATTTCCTAAATCATGGAAACATGCTTAAATTCTGCCTCCCTACTTATACCAAACGCTAGGAGCCTACCCATAGGTAGATGGTGATCTTTTTTCCGAACGATCCCGCTTACCCTTTATATTTGAAAAGGAAGCTTTTCCAAAACTAGCCGCTCTCAAGCCAACTAAAGCAGCCGGTCTTTGGACAGCAGTAGTGGTGCGCCAGTCCTCTTCTTCTAAAAAGGTCGTGTTTGCCTTTTTCTACTCTCTTGTACGGGGTTAGCTGTAGTAGCCAGCTCCTGTGAAAAGGTAGTGGTGACAGTAATTACTCCCTTACTATTATAGAAGCCAGCATCTGTTTGGATGTAGTAGGAGTTGGGTTGGTTTGGTTGGCTGATGCCACAAGACGGGCTTTCCTACTCCTCTTCCGATCAGCCCCAGAAATAATTTTCCTTTTTTGGACTAAATATCCTATTGTTGCTGGTGTTGCTAAATAGTAGGTAATAACAATAGTTAGACGTTTATTGAAAAAGTATATGTAGTCTGTTTCGAAAATATCAAGTTGTATAATACGAAAAATTACAAGAGCAAAATACCTATGTACGTAGTAGAAATAGTAAAAGCTACAAGAAACATTGTATTGAGACGAGTGAGCTTTGTTTACGCAGGTTTAGCTCTGCTTATGATTTTTTGAAGAAATTTGGTTTATTAGTAGTAGTCTGAAGCAAATTATCAGTAACTGCAGAACGATGTTCCTTCTTTGCTTTGGTAACAGTAGACGGGGAACGAACTTTACTGTGACACGTTTTTATTTACTGTTAAAGTTCTCTTACTAATTTTCTAGTTCCCAAAAACTTTTTGGCCAATTCAAATAGTTTGTGTTAGCAAATGTTCTAGCTTCGCACAAAATTTGATGCGGAGATTCGTTGCTTTACTCGCTCACCGCAAATGTGACGATCACACACTACATGTGCTTATTCACCTGCGTTTAATGCTGAATTAATCTGACCAGTGAAATCGTTCTCATTTTCGCATGCGCATTAAAGTCTATTTTCAACAGTTGGCTTATTTTATTAGTCTCGATAGTTATTGTTAAATAATTTTTTCAGAGACTTGTACTTCGTTACACTTGTATGTTATAATTAAGTTATTAGGTTTACGTTTTGTTTATCCCTGCTCTATATAATCAACTGTTTGTTGATTTGATAATAATTAAATATTAGGGTGGTGCAAAATTTTTTTGGTTTTTAAGTTGTCAAATTTGGTTGTAAATAAACTTTTGAAACAATTCAACTATTTGATAAATCATAATGTTGAAATTGTGGCCGTTTTTCGGCATTATTTACATTACCTTGGAACCACGATTCGATCAGTCGAAGACCGGTGTTGCTGTCAATGTATACTTCTAGACTCCATACGGCCCGAAGAACTCGACAGACATTAGGGAAACTCGATGGAATCGCGCTGTTACCGCATTCCACCTATAGGCCTGATTTGGCACCATCGGTTCACTATCTGTACTGTTTATGGTTTTTTGGTCGGATATCAACTTTGCCAACTCATAGGAAATATAAGGCACTCTTGTAATAGTTCTTTGATTCCATACTACAAGAGTGGTACCAGCGAGACATAGGAGACTTGGCTCATAGCTAGATGGATGTTATATAAAGGTATACGTTTTGATTTTTAGTTTGTGCATCAGCATATGAAAAATTTTTTGATCGATGCTCCAACTTCTTTAACCCGTTCAAATAGTAGCCAGCTTCGCAAAATAGGCGTCTACGGTGGCGATGACCGCCTTGTTTGATGAAAATCTCTGTCTTCCGAGCCAAACATTGAGCTTAGGAAATAGGAAATAGTCGTTGGGGGCCAGATCTGGTGAATATATATGTTGAGTGGTCAATCAATTCAAATTACAATTCGTCAATTTTGGCCATGGCGACCGCCGAAGTGTGAACCGGTGCGTTGTCTTGATAGAAGAGCACTTTGTTCGGTGCCAAATAGGGCCCTTTTTCAGCAATTGCTGCCTTCAACAGTTCACTGTTTTGACTGTTTTTTTGTCTCAATAGTGTAACGGTAGTTCCAAGTTTTATCGACAATAAAAAAATTGATGTAAAAAGCCTGACTTGTTTTGCTGAAACCGCTTTTTGGTTTAAAGTGAGCAGGCGCGGGAGTCAATATATGACAAACGCGTTCTTTCGATATACCCATAGCCTCCGCTATCTCTCTAACCTTGATTTGTTAAACTTTTTTCATGTTATCGGTGGAGGTCGCAGTTGTTGGCCGCCCCGAACACTCATTACCAGCCAAGCTGGTACGACTACTTTTAAATCCATCTTTTCACGATGGCAAATGATGGGACCGAGTCTCCATAAATGGCGCCTTACTTTATTTATGTAAGGGTATTGGCTTTGAAGTGCAAGTATTTAGTTACGGCACGTTATTCTATTTTTTTCCATTTTTTTAAAAGCACTGACATCAACTGATACAAACGACTGTGAAACAACAACTAAACGTTCAAAATGATTAAAATTTTTAGAGCTATCTTTCAAAGCATGTATGATTGTAGCAGAATGATTTTGACAAGTAATAGCATCTTTATGTGGAGGTTCAAAACGTTTCGGACTGTCCATGTATGTAGAGCTAGCCATCGTCCTTTTTTAATTAATGTCTTTTTTGTGAACTTATTGTAACTTTAATTGACTATACACACACGCACGCATATATGTATATATATATATATATATATATATATATATATATATATATATATATATATATATATATAGGGTCCGGAAAGTAATGTCGTTTTTTACATTAAATTCAAACAGATACATTTTTAATCAATGATGTAATCATACTTGTTATCAATAACCTTTTGCCATCTACTGTGAAAATTTTTAATGCCAGCTCGATAAAAATAATTTTTTTTTAGATCTGGAGGTGGCATTTTGCACAAATTTTCAAATTTTTTGCCACTTGGAAAATGTTGTAGCAGTCAGAATCAACGGAAATCCGATGGCGCTATATCAGGCGAGTATGGTAGGTAAGACAATACCTCCCACCCCAATTCATTAATTTTTTTCAGGGTTTATTTTACGCAGTGCGGTCTTGCACTATCGTGTTGCAAAATAACGCATTTTCTGTTGACAACCGCACTTTCCAATTAAAGATACAATTGCTTACAGTAAAGGTCTGGGTTCACAGTTTGTCCAGGTTTCAGCACTTCAAAATAAACCCCGCAAATACTCCACCAAACACACAAAAGCGCCTTTTTGGGGTGTAAACTTGGCTCAGCTGTACTTTGTGGCTGTTAATTCGGAGAGAGCCACTGCCTTTTGCGTTTTGGATTATAGAGGACCCATTTTTTACCTCCAGTGATCAAGCGATCAAAAAACGGTTCTGTATTGTGCCGTTGAAGCAATAAGTTGCATGTGGTCGACCGGTTAGCTTTGTTTTCCTCGGACAGACTATGCGGGACCCAAACACCTGCTCTGCTTACTTTACCAATCTGCTGCAAATGTTTTTGAACGGTCGACCAAGGTTGGTTAAGAGTGTTTGACAGTTCCTCGATTGTCTGACATGAATTTGCTTCCACTTCCACCCTTAACATGTCACTGTCTAAAGTTGTTGGTCTTCTTGATCGATATGAGTCGGAAAAATTGGATTACCGGATTTGAACTTACAAACCACCTTTGGCATTTACAAACGTTTAATGCACTTGGATAAATATCGCAAATGTTTTTGATAGCAGCTGTTGCGTTACTACCCTTGTGAAACTCAAAAAGTATACAATTCCGGATATTCTGGTATTTGGCTGTCCATTTCACAATAAATTGCAAAAAAAATAAGATTTAATTATATACGAGTAAACAAGTCTCTTTAACCTTAAAATATATTTGGCACGACTTTGAAGTACACATACAATGAGCTGATAAATGATAAACAAATATCGACATGCGCAGAAACGACATTATTTTCCGGTCGCTCTATTATAAATATTATATTATATATACTATATGTAATTTAACCACTTTAGGTTTATATTTATAATATCATCAAGTATATGAATAGTAGGCGGTTTAATACCCTACCCTGTCGTAAACTTTCACTTGTAGTAAATTCTTCCGATTGTGCACGTTTTACTTTGATATAATTTCTGTTATTTCTATATACACATTTTATTGCCCCAATTAATTGTTTTCTTACTCCTGTTCTTGTCAGTCCGATCGAAGCCTTTTTCAAATCAATAAATTCTAAATATATTTCTTTCTATTATTTCTTTAGGTCTTGTATACTACAACTCAGCGAGTCCATTATTTGTGGTTCAAACTTTTTCCTTAAATTTTGTAATAGTAGTCGCTCACAAAGCTTATATGTGGTGCTAAGTACCATTATATCGCGGTAGTTTTGGCAGCTAAGTCTGTCTCCCTTTTTATGTAACGGCAATATAATTCCTACTTTCCAATCTTTAGGTATTGTTATTGTATGTAAAGCCTTTTTACAGATTTTAAGGAATAATATTCTCTTCTTCTCTCATATTTTTAATCATTTCTGCCTCTATCCCCTTGTGTCCTGCTGCTTTTCCGTTTTTCATTTTTTTATAGCTTCGTACAGTTCCTCTATTCTTAGTTCATCATTAGTTGTTTCTTCAGTTCTTTCCACTAGTTTTTATTCTTTTTCTTCGGTTTGGATAATTTCCTACTCTATTGTTATGATTTCTTGAAAATATTCTTTCCATTTCCTTAGCATTTCAATTTCATCGGTTACAAGCCTACGATATTTACTTTTATTTTGATTTAATGTGTGCTTTTTTCCCAATCTGAAGTTTCTAAGCAGTCTGTAAAACAGTCTTTGATTTCCTTTACTATTAGTATCCTATGAACTTTCTTTTGCTATTTTTATTAACTGTTTGACATTATTTATTTGTTTCTTGTATTTTTTAAATTATCTTCTATATTTTTAATTATCTACACTTTCCATCTCACATTCTTTTTAACTTTATTTTTAATTTCTTTGTTTTACAAATCTGTTTATTTATTACAGTTATTTATTTTGAAAACTCCGAAGACTGTCTTTGCGGCTGTTATTAAAATATTCTTGAATTGTTGCCACATATTTTCTTCTTGAAGTAACTCCATATAAATTTTTCTATTCTCTTTTGCAACTGTTTCTTGGTACCTTTTTATGTATTTTAGCTTTGTTAGTTTTAATTTTTTATGACCTTTTTCTCTGTAGGCTGTCACTTCTCTGAACCTTATTTCTCCTAGTAATAGGAAATGGTTGCTATATATTTCATGTCCTCTTCTTACCTTAACGTCTTTTATCATTTTCCTATCCCTTTTTCCTATTAGTATGTAGTCTATTATTGATCTTTTTTTTCTACTTTTTACTTCTCTAGTATATTGATGTATTGCTTTATAATGAGAAAAAGAATTTGTAACTGTAAGTTGATTTTCTCTACAAAAATTTAGCCTCTTATCCAAGATCTCCGATATTCTCCACTTTTCCGTTAAAATCTGCTAGTATAATTGTTATTCCATTGCTTTCTTCATTAAGTGTCATTAAATCTTTCCAAACGGATATTGGCTTTCTATATTATTATTATGTTTGTCTTCTCCTCATCTTTCGTTTAAACGAATGTCCTTTACATTCTAATTTGCACGTTTGTCTTTTTTTACATTAGTTTTGTTTATTTTATTTTTGCTTTTCTTAATTTTATAATAGAGTACCTGCTCAAATGCTTGTTCCTAGTCAAATCATTTTCCGGATATCCGTTCCGAAAATTTGAAATCGAGGCCAGTTCTTTAAATTGGTATCTCATTTTTGCCTCTGTATTATCTTTTAGTTTTTTTTATTTATCATAATCTTCTTCTTATCATACACATTTTTTATTTCTATTAAGCAAGTTTCCTCTCCTAGCTTTCTTGTCAATTTAATTTGTATTTACAACTTCAAGTGTTCCTTTATTACGTTTGTAATAACTTTTCTTAATTTCTTTTGGTTATATGTATCTACAGCTAATTTTTGAATTACTACATTTTTCAATATTTCTACTTTGTCCTTTATATTTTTAATATCTCTTGTCAATCGCTCATTCTCACGTTTAATATTTTCATTCTGCTTTGTTAACTTATTGATTTCGTTTTTGTATTCCTTTTGATCGTTCCGAATTTGTTTAACTTCAGTTGTGATATTTTGCATTATGACACATTTTCTGTAGTGTGTCCTCCTTAATGCCTTTTTTCCAGGTGTTTTATTCATTACTTCACTTTGCCAGTAGGCTCTATTTGCTTTATTATTATTATTATTACTACAAAGGGCGATGTTTATATCCATGGCCTCTCAATCAAATATTTATATAACAAATATTTTTATCACACTACTAAGAAAAGCAAATTAATTTCACGTACGTTTATATCTAAATATAAAATTTGTTTTCACAAACGTAAAGGAGAGTTGTGATTTCACTTTTACAGTATAGACGGGTTGTTTCCGTCCTGTTTGATCGAAAAGTGCATGTGTCAACGATTATCTGATAATCGACTTCTTTGGAGAGGTTCCTAAAAATATGAACACCGACAATAATAAAAGAAACAATGGCAGGATCTCGCCGTCAGACTGGGAACCGCATAAAAAATACGTGTTTGAACCACAAAACTTGATCTCTGAAAACAAATACTAGCTAAAGTAAAAGCAAATTAAAAATGTAGTATTATTTATCAAGGCAAACACTCTGAAGCAATCGTAGCAATTGACATCTCTCATCAGGCTAAGGCATGATCGATACATGCAAAAAAAATAGAACTCCACCAATATATTTACACAACACGGATCAATTAAACTACCAAGAATTACTTGTGAAACTTAAACAAAAAAGAAACAAGGGAAAATTTGCTTTAGAGATAAAGCGGAGCAGATCCTATTCATGAAACTAAACTATAGGGCTTAACGAAATTTTATTGAAACGATTGAGAGTGAATTATACTCAAATGAAAGCGAATAGCGGCAAAAATTTAGCGACCGGGACCGAAATATTAGCGGCCACTTCCGGTTAAACCGGTCAGGCTGATTTTTGGCGTCTGCGCTTGACTTATGGTCCTTAGTTGCATACTGAAAACGTTATGTCTCTATCTATCACAGATCAAAAATTATAAGGCGTGACAGACGACAGATTTGGAAGCTGCCCTACAGGCAAGCTACCTAGCAGGGGTCCCCTTAAATGGGGTTTCAACAGTTAATGAAAACAATCAACTAAGAATGAACCAAACAAGCATAGATTATCGTTGCATGACAAAACTCTAAAGCGAAAATATACTAAGCTACCACACTTTCAAGAACCCCGAAGGTAATAACCTTTCAGTAATAATTGCATAATAAATTAAATCATCTTGTCAAACAAGAGCTAGATAGCCTTAGAATAACAAGATACAATGGTTACCCTGAAAAAATAGCAGACGTTACAGATAACTTTTAGATGCAAGAGACTGCAGAAATGGCTACACAAGAACTTAGGCTATATATATATACATCTCCCTAAGTGTAAAGAAATATAAAAGCCCCTATTAAAAAAAAAGAAATAGCCTACTTAACTTTAATGTTCAAGGGCTGCATGATACTTTGCGTTAGCCTGGCAAACTGCGACCGTAATCTCATTCTACAAAACGGGAAGGGATAAGCAAAACCCTGTAGCTACAAACCCACTAGCTTATTATTCATCCTAGCCAAACTATTGGAAAAGATTATTTTTATTTTCATAAAAGAATTTCTTTTGAAAAATAAAGTCATCTCTCCACACCAGTTTGGATTTAGATCGTCACACTGAATTGCCCACCAACTTTTAAGAAACTTTCTGAATCTAGAAAGGGTCTTCGATAAGGTACAGTTGGAAGGATTTTTATATAAGGTGATTAAGTTAAATATTCTGACTTACATCATTAAAATCATAGAGTCCTTCTTAAAGCACCAGAAAATTTAGAGTACGAATCAATACCACTCTATCTGGCGTGAAAACAATAAAAGAGGGAGTCTCTCTAGGAAGCATTCTGGGACCACCCTTGTTTAATCTATATGTCCACGATTTGCCTGATTCTATCAATTCAACATTAGCTATGTCTACAGATGATACCTTAATCCTCGTTCAGAGTATTACAATAGAGACCTCAATGCAATGCCTTCAAAATGGAATAAACCTTACTTGTGGCGGGTTCCAGATATGGAAAATACAAATAAACTAAACCGAATCGCGGGCGATGATTTTTACATTTAGGGGTTACACTGAACTTCCATCGATTAGAATTATTAGAAGTTACTTCTTTAACAAACTTGTGTTGTGTGCAAGTGCAACGAAACTAATTCTCACATAAGACTAAAGCTCTCTAAAACTTGCTTGATGTAAATGAACCTTAGCATATTTTGAACTATAATGTTGTCAGAGGTCTGAATGTACTCACTTAATCTTCTCTCCAGCTATTTGAAATTAAAGGTAATGTAATTTGGACATTGCGATTTTAGGCATACAGTTATTGCAGTTTATTTTACAAAACAAAGTGCTTCTAGAATACATCCTCTTATTGACCTTTATTTGTTATCACCTTTTCTGACCTGTTTCGGTTTTACTATTTCTAGTATTTTTTTCGTTTATTTTCCATTGCATTTTTAAAATGGTTTCTCGTTTTCTTCTATTTTTTTTATTAGGTAGTATTCTGGGCTGATTCTAATCTAAATCTAATTCTACCAATGAGTTTGAAGTGCCACCATCTTCTGTTCTTGTTTATTCTCCCACTTTTTGATGTACTTTTTCTAACAGTTATATTAGTTTCTTTTAAAATAAATCTTGTTTTCGAGATCTTTGTATTATGCAAAAAAAAAACTAATGCTAGACAAAATATATTGATTTCAATTAAAATTCTGCTTCTCAACCATTTCAGTTCATTCTTTCAGGATACGTATCTCAAGTGCTTTGTCAGCATACGACATAATCTTTATATAACATATAATATATTTATATAACATATAACATATAAATAATTTTTATCAAAATTATAAAAGTATTATATTATAATTTCTCTCTTATTTGTGGGTTTTAAATGTCTAAAGATTATCGGTAAGTTCCGCAGAAAAAATAATTGGACCTTACAATAGTAGGAAGCCATCGTCCGAGAAAGACAAAGAGGCATGAAGATAACAATACTCGCAAGACAATTTGGCTTCACGAACAAAACTAGCGTAGGAGTCGTTAAGCCCAAACGAACTTAGAGAACTGGAATTAACTTGTAACTAATTGACGAACCATATGATCATATTGTCTAACATTTCTCGAAAATTGCTCTCTTGTACCGTACCCCTACAGTTTGGTCGCAATAGACTACATGGATGCACACTCTGCAAAGAAATATAAACCAATAAGGGAAATCGAGAGTTTCATGGGTGGCGATACATCTTTAAAAATTGCGCAGATATTAAAGCAAGTTAATCAGCAAAAATACGGGAAACAATTTTCTCTGTTACCGCTTTTTACGTCAGAAGCCTTTTATTGGGTGCCGGGGTACGTTCAAGTCGCCAGAATTAGCCGAAAATTTTCCGGTCTCGCATTTTGTGTTACGCATTATTTAAAAAATTGAGAGTTTGGAAAATTAAGCTAAAATATTTATAATTAATTTCTATTATGACTAGGATTTCTACTTATTTCAATAACGTTAAGATATTTTTGTCAGTATGATCAAATATGACAGCTACTAGACACTTCTCATATACTTCGAAGCAAATTAGATCTAGTAGCTCTCAATTAATGTAACTTATAGATCAAATTAAAACCAAAAAAAAAATTGCCCTCTATCCGATTAGAAAAACACATTTAGGATTATAAATTTTTATATTAAATGCTTAGAAATATGGCGATTAACAAACCCTTTACTCAAAAAGTCAAAAAACAATATCAAGAAAGTTTTATATGTTCAAAAATTTGACGATCAAGAACGACACTGATCACCAGAATGACGGCCGAGCACTTCAAGGTCGGGCAGTCAAAAATCGTCTACCGCCTTAAAAAAATCTACTACACAAATGGGCAGCAATAATTGAGAATGATGGTGATTAGGCGACAGAATAATCATTGTTTTTCATTAGAAATTGTCTCCTAAAACTTGATAGTGTTTATGGGAAAACAAATTAAAAAATATTATAAAAGAGCATTGTTGTACTAATCCGTTGCGTACAATTCCAACACCACGCAACAACGTTACTATAAACTTATCACTTTCGGGACTATCACGTTGATGTTTAATAAAATATTGTAGTGAGCATAACATAAGAAGAAATGAATAAGAAAATTAAAACACGTTAAAAGCGAAATTGGCGAAAGAGAAGAAGAATTACAGATCATTTCTTTTAACGGTTACATATTCTGATGTCTTTTGTCAGTTTTTGTTCAATTTTAATGTAGACAATCTCTGTGTGTATATCTCCATATATCTGTTTAAGCTGATACAAATCCAAAGAGTTGCCCTCTAAGCAACCTTCTTGTCGCATAGAAGTTAGCGTTGGCACTACTCTGTACTGTGTTATAATTTTATTTAGACCAAGTACCACAAAAACTACAAACAGTAATTTCAATGCAAGTCCGTTTATTTCACTTCAATTTACAGATACAATTATTAAAAAATTTAAATTGTCAATAACATTTCAAAAACGACATAATTTTTTAATAGATAGTGATTTTTATTTTTAATTTAAGGATTGGTTGCGGGTAAAACGTGTAATCAAGTCGAATGCCGCTTCTGGTTGATTCATCGCAACGAAGTGTCCAGCATTAAGCACTACGACATTCGTAAGATTTCCACCCTTTTTGTAGTAGCCGGCAAGTCGCCCTCCTACATGCCACGGTTGTTTAGATGTAGCCTCGAATTCATCTTTGCCGGAGAAATTCAAATGATTTAGGTAATTTGACACCGACACATGGTTCATTACAATATCCAGATTGCCTGTGTAAATAAGAACTCGATAGTAGCATGCCAATTCGGACAGCCACGGTGCTACTGACCGCATAATATTTGACATTAAATTAGTAACTATAACGGTACTATCGGTCCCGAAGGATTTATTGCCCACATGACCTGCCTTTTTCATGAGCGGTAGTCCGGAAAATTTAAAAATGTGAGCGAAGAAATTGGTGGGATCGGCAGAATAAAGATAATTAAAATAATTTTGGTAACCTGTTAGTTGATTAAACAGAGTGTTATTGTTAAAGGTGCCTCCGATAAAATTATCGTAAGACTTAAATGCTTCCAACCATTGTTGGTCTTGAATTAACTTCACCCTATGACGTTCGTCTTCAGTAACGAGTTGCAATTGTTTTTCGTCTATTAAACCAATGTTATACAGGAAAGCTCCAAATCCTTGCTGGTGTTCCGGATCGATCAATCCGTTTCCAATGGCTAGTCCCTTTAAATTAATTTTTTGCGGTGCTTGGGCATTCCTTTTATGGATGATGTGCGAAACGGCTACTGCAATTTTTCCTGCGTATCCTTCGCCATCGACAAAAAAGTCGTTATTCTGCAGTTCAGGGAACATCTGGAAGAAGTGTATTAAGAAAACGTAAAGTTGTTCTGCGATTACTTTATCGTTCTGCGGATAAGTTCCCGGGTCTGTAAAACTGTAACCTATACCTAGATACTGGTCTACGTATATTACAGAATGATTTTGGCTCCACGAGTATTGTGCAGTATTTACAGTTAGATGAGGTGTTACCCTTAATGGTCCGTTAATCCTAAAAAATCCAATGCAGCCCGAATATCCCGGACCTCCTTGCAACAACAAAACAACGGGGTCCTTAGTCCTGTCAGACTGGGAAGGGACAAAGTAAAAAAAAAAGTTCGAATTGTGGTACCTGGACACTGTTATGTAACCAGCATAACCTTCAATGCTGTCGAAACCCTCAATATTAACTCTTGATAGATTCCGAGCTTCGTCGATGTTTCCTTCCTTGATTAACGGCGACAAATAAAGCGTGGGGCTGACATCCTTTGCTTGTGCGTAAGTCAAGTCTTGACTGAATTGGAAATACAAAACAAGTAAAATATACTGCACCAACTCCATAATTACACAATCTGCAACTGGACAAATTTATAATTATTATGCGTTGACTGCAGGCTTGCTTTTAGATAAATACGTGACTCAGAGCAGTTTAAAAATAAAATATCACCTGAGAAATCTTTTTATAGCAAACACTTCAAACAAATTATCAGTTATGAAACAAGTATTTTAAATTTGATTAAAGAAATCTGATACCTGAACAAATATAGCATCTTCACTTTAAGTAATTCGAATGGCGCCATCTCTGAAGTCATTATTTGTAATAAATAGGGGGCAATTTACTTTAATTTTTTTGTATGGTTTAGATGTTAACCCTTCTATAAAAATTGATTGTTGGTTTAAGTCGCCTGTTTTTAAGAACATAAAAATAAAAAATCTGTGTTTTCAAATTTTGATAAAATAAAATATAATTTTTATTTGGTAGGAAAAGCCAGAATGGAAATTAAATCTAATTTAGATGCTGTACTTTAGGATTAATTACTTTCATTCTTGACCATTTGAAATTTAACCGTGGGTCATGATCTACATTCAGGACATCCAAAAATAGCGATTGCAGATAAAGTTCCTACAGATTGCTGAATAAAGATGTAAAATTGGAGAAGAATTAAAAACTACGGCCGTTTGTTATAAACGAGTAGATAATAATTTATATAATGAACTGGCTCTAAAGATAACTTACTAAATTAAAACAAACTTGCTTAATTTTTTAAGTTGTTGCTTAAGTTCACCATTACACAACATAAACCAAAATAAAATCAAACGGCGGATTGGACACGGTGAATCGATTCAGAGAAACGCAAAATTTATTCAATCGGATGAAAGGGCATCTGTATTGGTATTTCAAATTTTGTTAATTTAAACAGGCTATATGGTAATTAAAGAAAACAACCCTGAAATATTCAAGCTAAGTGTTGTTTCACCGAGTCAACCACCGATCCACAATGGGACAGATAACAGGTAAATGTGGACAAAATTAGTTGAGAAATCTAGCACATCAAAATGTGTTTTAATTTATCAACAATGAAATAATTTGAACAAAAAACAGAACAATTGTTATAAATATTGCCTTAACATTAACTTAAACACTATCATTACTGTCGCTAGTGGTTTCACTAACGATTTCTTCTTCCGAAGTCGTTAAAATTGACTCGGAGATGATTTCCACTTCATATGGGGGTGCTAATAAGGCTACCACATCTGAATCTATTGCTCTTCTGGTTTTTGTTTGGGGGCGGGGGACACTGTTCTCATTGTGGTTATTAGTGGATCCGATAAAACGAGCAATATGGTGAAAAGATCAACATTCGTAAATTGTCGGGAGGATTTTCTGGTGTGTCCAGAAGCTAATGCCTCTAAAAGAATACCGCATCGTCGAATTAGGGTTTCATCGATGTCAGTAATTCTTGCAGAAACTTGATAATTCTTAAAAAACCTTTTCGCCTTGTTTCTGTCGTTAGATGTTCCACTTTCTCCTGGCATAACTTTATCCACAATTAATCCTAATCCATCTTTGAACATCGTTTGAATTTCTTTTTTACGGGCTGTGAAAGTCTCTAATTCCTCCTTGCCTCTGACTTGCCATTTTTTTTAAATTGAGTCTATATGAGATGTGCAAAAAACACTCAAAGAATCTTATCCACGCATGAAGCTTCATCTCTTTGAACTATAGATTTCAATTTATTCATTTGAGTTGGTGTCGCCCCACGCACATAACATTTTTGCGCTGAAGAAGTTGAAGTAACTGCATTGTACACTTTCCCGTCTATCATTGTTAATACAACTTTATGTGAAATTGAGAGGTTTCTGTTGCCAGCAGTGCTCTGAGGAAAACGGTGACTATTACAATACTGTTCTTTCATAAATTAGTTTGTCTTATCTATGTTACTTGTAGATTTGTTATTTGGTTTTGAATATATTCTACTTCTGCCCTGGCTAACTAACTTTGTAGTTTCTTCTTCGAACTGTATCCTTATCGGGCTGCAGTATCGCACAAATGAGGGACGTGTATTTTGCCATACTACAATTTTGTGTACATTTCCTGTTCTGCCAAACAGTTGAATAGGCACGAGTGACGTTATAAACATATCGGACTCACTGTGACCTGTACTCCCATCGCAACCCTATTTTGAAATTAAAACAAGTGAATTGGACATATCAATAGGTACAATATCAAAAATCTCATTTTGGGATTAATTTATTCCCTGTGCACTATGGTCTAGAAGTGCTTGTAGGTCTATTTCAGCTAGATATTCCGAAACAATAAGTTCTTTATTATAAATGCTGAGATCTTCCTTTACGTGTTTTATATTTTCTGTTGCTCTTTCTAAGTGTTATTTTGTCCTTTACATTATTTTCTTTCTGTATAAAAGTATCGACTACTTTTTCAGCTTTTGTCTTCGTATCATTCGTCTTTTTGTTTTTAAACTTATTTTCGCTCTTACTAAGCAACGGTCGCTACCAGTGTTAAATGTGTTTAGTGTTGTTACGTCTTGTATTCGATTTTGAAGAGCTAAGCATGTATTCTATCTTATTTTTTATCAGGCCGTCTGGAGTTATTCAGATCCACTTTCGCTAGCACCGCATCTTTTTATTGAAAAATGTGTTCATGGTATATAATTGTTGTTTTTGTAAAAATTCCACAAGCATATTTCCTCTTGGTTTCTTTTGCCTAATCCATATTTTGCTACGTGTATTTTGTGTTCTTCTTTCAGGACGGCATTAAAATCTCCGACTATCATATGATCACATTTTATATTACTTCTTACAACTGCAACATCTTCATCATCTTTCTCATTTTATGGGTCTATGTACGGGTATATACCTAAATCACCTTTATTTTACAATTATTGTTTATTCGTGTAATTATGTATGCAACTCTATCTGACCTTCCTTTAAAACGAATTATATTTTCAACAAGCGTTTTGCGGACTAGAAATTCGAGGCCTCGTCGACTCTCTGGATCGTATCTTTAGTATAGCAGAGTTTTTCCTAATTGTAGTATAATGAAGTTTTTACCTTTTGTTCGTATTTCTTCTAAACCGATTATGTATCGCTTGACATTTCGAACTTAATTAAAACTTAAAGTCAAATAGCTGTGCACCAGTTAACAGTGATCTACACTTATAAGTTGCTACGTGATTTATGTTTATTTTTGTTTACATTTACCCAGTTTCGCGCCCATCACAGAATCCGCGAGTCTGACTAAAGATTCAGTGTGGGAATCTAAATTGCAGTCGCACACTCTACTACCCTTCCGGGGTAGTTTAGTTTTGGAAGCTGACATTTAACATGAAGGGTTTATTAGCTTTAAAATTCCGCGCGTGCCAATGGCAAGTTGGATTTAGTATACAGAAGGGATAACATTTGATGTATTATATAGGAAATTTAGGTTGGGGGTCCGTTCTTCACCCTAGTATTAGGAGGTGGGATGGAAATGGAGGTTTGCGTGGGCAGAGTCGTATTATAAAAGTAGACTTATCCTTATTCGGGATAATAGAGGAGTGTCTACCCGCTACCCTTGTCTACTAATACTAGAAATAAAATGATGGCTCTATTAAAATACAAACTTACCAAAACAATAAAATGAGACAAGTACTTAGATGGATAACAACGTTAAAATTACAGCTGACACCAGCAGGTCATCGATCTTAGCACTTTGTAGATTACTGATTACAGTCAGCTAGAATTCTTCGTTGGCGTTTGACGCTATCTCTCCTTGAAGGAGTGTTTAACGAGGTCTAAGTCTTGGGAACCAAGTAGTCCACACGGTCGTGTGGTGCTTTGGTACAACCAAAAGTTTGATATGAGTACATAAACATGTTGGAGTACATTTTCTTGTTGATTGTACTCCAAATGCGAACGAGGGAGCTCGTTTCAAGATAGGAAAAATTTTTCATACAATAATGAGGTCTCCACTGTTCCCATTCAACTCACAACATTCTATTCCTTTATTGTACCACTGCTAAGTGAAGAGTTCTCGTCTATGTAGTTAATTTTTATACCGACATTTCATTGTTTAATGTCAT